>CM060283.1:1665339-1681042 GCA_030684275.1 Acipenser oxyrinchus oxyrinchus
AAATGTTCCTGTCAGGACACTGCACTCTGATTGGTTATCATATTATGGTTAATAAAACCACGAATAACCCTCTCCCTGCACCGAAACCCTAAACCTAAGGTCAGTATCCTACACTGCAGCCATTACACATCTAAAGTAGTTCATGTTTGGCAGGGAATAAGCGTTTTTGTTGCTTTAAAAAAAAGTGAGTGGAGTTGCTGACTTCCTCAGCTGTCCTATAAGTATATCTTTTGAGTGCTTTACAGAGACCACAGGGATGGAAATAATGCTATTGCAAAGCAGTCTCACCCATTCCAGGTTTTACTACCAGCTTGATTAGCCACAGTGTGTCTAGGTAACAAGCACAGGTGTGTCTGATTTAAACTCCTAGCGAAACCAGGAACGGATCAAACTGCTGTGGAACGGGAGTCTTATTCCCATCCCTGCATCGTAAAGATGAAACAAACCCGTTTCGTTTTGACAAATAATTTAAATGAGAAATATCTCGTGTGCAGGAATGCAGGCGGTGCTTTGAAACAGTAACCCAGTACGATACTCCGCTAGCTACTAGAGATGTCGCAGTACGGTTTGGGTCACGATAACTATCATGATATGCAGATTGTCACAATACAATATCTATTGCAATACATGCTGTGGTCTCTGTTGTCAGAAATGAAGAGAGTTGGAGAATACAAGCAATAGGATATTAAACTGGTAAAGAATTAGAAATTGTTGACAGTATTCAGTACATTATCTCTTGTTTTTTTTTTAAACACCCCACGCATCGTCAAGCGAATTCCTACATGAAGGATTCTATTAAATTAGTACGTTCGGATTTGGTCCAATATTTCTCATATTGGAACCAGGAATGGATCAAACTGCTATGCAGTGGGAGTCTAATGTCCATCCCTGGCCACAGGAGTGCATATATAATACAAAGTCACTGTGGCTGAAACAGAAAATGATGTGCAAAAGTTTAAACTCTCTTTTAGAAATCCTCTATTCATCCAATAGGAAACACTGCTACTATCACTACTATAGTCTTGACAACAGATTCATATTGCGCGACTTTTACAGTAATATTGCACCCTGATGTATCTAACTTGTGCTCAGTTTATGGTCCTGGTGTTTAGTGTCCCGGTAAGGCATATTAAATTCCCGGGACACCTTCCTCAAAACCGGGACAATCTAGGGAAAACAGGGACAGGTGGCGACCCGACCCTGCACCCCAATGACAATGTTATGGCAGGTGTTTCTAATTTATTGTCCCGGGCATGTATACAGTTAGGGCCAAAAGTTTTGAATCACCTACAATTTATAATAGTAGTACAGTAGTATTTTATGTTAAATGTTTTCAATTTAAATCAAGTATATGCGGGGAAAACTACAACGTGGTGTGTGATTCAATATGTTCACGTAACTGTTTCAGCAGGTTTCATTCGACTTTATGAAGCAAAATGAGCTCATTCTATAGGGCAAGGGACTCCAACCCTGGTCCTGGAGAGCCTCTATCCAGCCAATAATGGGTTTAATTAAGTATCTGAGAGATTGGTTGAAACAAAAACCAGCAGCCACAGTAGCTCTCCGGGACCTGGGTGGAGACCACTGCTATATTATTATTATTAATTGTTTATTTAGCAGACACCTTTATCCAAGGCGACTTACAGAGACTAGGGTGTGTGAACTATGCATCAGCTGCAGAGTCACTTACAACTACATGTCACCCGAAAGACGGAGCACAAGGAGGTGAAGTGACTTGCTCAGGGTCACACAATGAGTCAGTGGCTGAGGTGGGATTTGAACCGGGGACCTCCTGGTTACAAGCCCATTTCTTTAACCACTGGACCACACAGCCTCCTATATATAACAGGTTTCATTCGACTTTATGAAGCAAAATTAGTCAGTTCTATAGGATGATGCAAAACTGATGCAGAGATCTTAATTATGTTCATATAGTGTTTTTTTTTTTTTTTAATTGTCTCAATCCTAAAATTCTAGGTGATGCAAAACCTTTGGCCAGAGCTATACATTTTCTTTTAAGATTTCCCTCAAAGAAAACTAAACTCTATGTTAAACCACAGTAAAAGCACTGGCAAATGCGAGAGAGATTTTGTAAAAAAATTACAAAACGTCAATCCTTTTGACAGCAAGAAGCCTGGTGTCACCCTACTTCGGCTCGGCTGGCTCACAGTATGAAAGGACAGAATTGGACAGGACAAATTCAGGACAAATTCCTCGCCCGGGGAGGTAATGAGGGTGAGAGAGAGAGAGAGGCTGGAAAGTGTATTGATCCGCGGCACAGATACTTGTAATGGAAATTTAATAAACAATGAAGGAAACAGCGCAAGCGTCATCGTAATACTTTTAAAAATTCCTTTTAAAAAAAAATGCGTTCTGTTCGCCGTTTTGCGCGTTCCCATATGTGTTTTTAACAATCCCAGGGGGCAGAACTAAGTGACAGTCACTCGGATTGTTTTAGGAATTACGCAACAAGACAGCAATCTACGTGAATGAATGTTTAGAATCATTTAGTATACATTTTTTGCAGGCATTAGACTTAGCTGGCTTACGAACTACAGCAAACCGTATGGTTCAGCGCACATGTTTATTATTTTACAGGATGTTATTACATCTCCAATTGTTATTTTTTTATATAAATGTAGGTCAGCTGTGTCTGGGTCGACTCACATGTTTTAGGACCACATTTGGGCTAAACTGCAATATCAATACACTGGTGCGATTGACCGCAGTAAACAGACAGGACATGTACTGAAATCCGTAGGGTTTGCATCACCCTATAGAATGAACACATTTTGCTTCAAAAAGTCGAATGAAACCTCCTGAGTAATGTTACATTATCATATAGAATTACATGCCGGTTATGTAGTTTCCCACATACTTAATGAAAAATTGACAAAAATTACAGGATGTTAAATAAAAAAATATCTAAATAATGTTCATATATATATATTTCTAAATGATGTCTCACTCCTAAAATTCTAGGTGATGCTAAACTTTGGTGCATAGCTGTTTTATGGATTGTACTTCACAACCAGAGACTGTAGCTGTCTGTGGATCTTTCAACCTGCTAGAATGGGAGGGTTATAATATTTATGTATTTGTTTGTTTGTTTTTACTGCAGTATGAGAAGAGAAAAGGAAAGGGAGGCTCTTATACTATCTGAACAGCCTCCCTCTGCTCTGTGCTGGTGGAGCAGAGAAAGAGAAAGGGAGGCTCTTATACTCTCTGAACAGCCTCCCTCTGATCTGTGCTGGTGGAGCAGAGAAAGAGAGGCTCTTATACTCTCTGAACAGCCTCCCTCTGATCTGTGCTGGTGGAGCAGAGAAAGAGAGGCTCTTATACTCTCTGAACAGCCTCCCTCTGCTCTGTGCTGGTGGAGCAGAGAAAGAGAGGCTCTTATACTCTCTGAACAGCCTCCCTCTGCTCTGTGCTGGTGGAGCAGAGAAAGAGAGGCTCTTATACTCTCTGAACAGCCTCCCTCTGATCTGTGCTGGTGGAGCAGAGAAAGAGAGGCTCTTATACTCTCTGAACAGCCTCCCTCTGATCTGTGCTGGTGGAGCAGAGAAAGAGAAAGGGAGGCTCTTATACTCTTTGAACAGCCTCCCTCTGATCTGTGCTGGTGGAGCAGAGAAAGAAAGGCTCTTATACTCTCTGAACAGCCTCCCTCTGATCTGTGCTGGTGGAGCAGAGAAAGAGAAAGAGAGGCTCTTATACTCTCTCAACAGCCTCCCTCTGATCTGTGCTGGTGGAGCAGAGAAAGAGAAAGGGAGGCTCTTATACTCTTTGAACAAGAGAGGCTGTTATACTCTCTGAACAGCCTCCCTCTGATCTGCGCTAGCATCATCCAAAACCCACCGGGGCTATCACTGGGATGGGAATAAGACTCCTATTGCATCGCAGCTTCACCCGTTCCAGGTTTTACTGCAAGCTTGATTAACCGCAGTGTGCAGGCAACAACCTCAGGTGTGTCTTATCAAAGTCGGAGTAAAACCAGGAATGGATCAAACCATTCCTGCTTCACAATTCCCTTCTTTTAAAGAGGGATATTTCACTGCTGCTTATTCCCAGATGATAAAATATCCCGCGACCCCATTCGCTGCCTCCAAGTTCGCGGCTCCGTGTGCGCTGATCCCAAATGAGTTTCATTGGTATTGACAGTCGATAGACACCGCGTCGGTGTAACTGGGGGCTTTGAAAAGCACAGCGCAGATTCGATCACAGATCACCATCCTGGCTTCATCAGCTCCCCTCTTAACACGCCTCACAGACAACAAGTACTGAAGGTAAGTTTTTCTGTGTTTTGCTGCTTTTGAGTCTGTCTATAGTAGAAAGGGCGCGTTCTTATTAATTAAATGTCGGATTTTCCTAATGCTAGTAATGTTACTTGTGAGTTATAACCTGGAATAATGTCTCACAATTCTCACACTATGTTTACATGCATCCCTAGCTAATATAGGAAAACGCAATGGTGGAATACAAAGCAAACCACAAAAGAAAACCACATTGAAATGACATGCCAGTATATAATACGATGGCACCCTATTCATATTAAATATCTTTTAGTGTTTAATGTTGCATGCAGGGAATACATACTTTATTATTTATTTATTCATTTATTTATTTATGTGTTTTTTTCTATGTAACAGTATTTGGTGCAACTGTGCTAGTTTTTATTTACTTTATGGATTATTATTATTATTATTATTATTATTATTATTATTATTATTATTATCAATCATAATAATTATATTTAGAAGTCCATATATTAAAAGGTCAATACAGTCAAACTTGCTTAATATTGCTTGTTATCCCCACATTGAAATACAAGAACATTATGGGAGTCAATCGGTACAAGATGATGATGATGATGATGATGATGATGATGATGATGATGATGATGATGATAATATCACTTGCATAATTATCATGTTTATCAGACTGATAACTGATTTCCACCCCACTTAATATAGCAAAAATAAAAGCATGGGATTAGAAAGTTACCGTACCAACTGAAGTGTTCTGACATACAAGTACATACAGAGAACACTGCGCAGTGTTATCAAGTACATACAGAGAACACTGTGCAGTGTTATCAAGTACATACAGAGAACACTGCAGTGTTATCAAGTACATACAGAGAACACTGTGCAGTGTTATCAAGTACATACAGAGAACACTGCGCAGTGTTATCAAGTACATACAGAGAACACTGCGCAGTGTTATCAAGTACATACAGAGAACACTGCGCAGTGTTATCAAGTACATACAGAGAACACTGCGCAGTGTTATCAAGTACATACAGAGAACACTGCGCAGTGTTATCAAGTACATACAGAGAACACTGTGCAGTGTTATCAAGTACATACAGAGAACAGTCCAAAGCACCTTTGACCATTGTTCATAGTCCAGTTTCTGTGTTCTTGTGCATATTTTAGCCTTGTTCCCCTTTCTTAACAGAGGTATTCTTACTGCAACACATCCTTTAAGTCCTGATTTCAAGAGTGACCTTTGTACTGTTGATGGATGGACAACGACACCTGTGCCTTCTGCCAGTTCTGTTGTCAATTCAATGCTTGTCTTCTTTCTATTCCTTAAGAATATTATCTTCAAGTATCGCTAGGTCTTCCAGTCCTGGGTGTGTCAATTACAGATGATGTTTCTCTGTGCTTGTTGATTATGCTTCGGATACCAAACCTTTAAAACCGAGTGATGCGAGCTATTTCACTAAATGTCTTTTTGCATCTTTATGCAAGTCAAGGTTGTTGTTGTTGTTGTTAGTTTACTTAGCAGACGCCTTTATCCAAGGCGACTTACAGAGACTAGGGTGTGTGAACTATGCATCAGCTGCAGAGTCACTTACAATTACGCCTCACCCGAAAGACGGAGCACAAGGAGGTTAAGTGACTTGCTCAGGGTCACACAATGAGTCAGTGGCTGAGTGGGATTTGAACCAGGGACCTCCTGGTTACAAGCCCTTTTCTTTAACCACTGGACCACACAGCCTATTATAAGGTTGTTATAATAGTAGAAAACAGTAGCAGAGACTTTGAGTAGATTGTTGACGCTCATAATGCATCAGAGTAGAAAAATGCAACACGTCTAAGACTTTTCACAGCATTGTGTGTGTGTGTGTGTGTGTGTGTATATATATATATATTTAACCTTTATTTAACTAGGCAAGTCCTATTGAGATTAAAATCTCTTTTCAAGGGAGACCTGGTCAAGAAGGAAACCATATAATTCAACAAACAAAAAACACACACATTGAAATGAGCACAAGCAATGCAAACAAGTGAATCAAATTACAAAAAAAAGTATTCAGGAGCGTCGGCCAAAACAAAAACCTGTCTCTCAGCTACATCCATGTCAATCTTTTGTTTAAACTCCTGTAGAGAGATTGAAACACTGAGTTTCAGATCATCCTGGAGTTTATTCCAAGAGCACAGAGCAAGAAAATTGATCAAGCCACGCCCCCTCGTTGACCCAGTTTTTGCTCAGCCCCTCTGAGCAGCGTGTGTATACCACGCTGGTGTAGTTTCCGCTGGGCAGGGCAGTGTGTTTCTGGGTGTCGGTGAAGTGATTCAGAGAGCCATTGATTGAGCTGTCAGTGCAGATATCCAGCACACTGCACCCAGCCAAGCATGAAGGACACTCGTTAAACACAGAGGGTGCTAATGAGGGAGGCAGGGGGTGAGGTTTGGACCCCACAGACAAACTAGGAACCTTGCAGTAATAAAACATGGCCCCACAAATTAAAAAAAAAAAAAAAAAAAAAAACTACTTGTAATGTTGTTGCTGAATTATTATTACTAGTATTATTATTTGTTTATTTAGCAGACCCCTTTATCCAAGGCGACTTACAGAGACTAGGGTGTGTGAACTATGCATCAGCTGCAGAGTCACTTACAACAACGTCTCATCCAAAAGACGGAGCACAAGGAGGTTAAGTGACTTGCTCAGGGTCACACAATGAGTCAGTGACGGAGGTGGGATTTGAACCGGGGACCTCCTGGTTACAAGCCCTTTTCTTTAACCACTGGACCACACAATCAATGTATAAAAATACATTGCTTGATTGATTTAATTGATTGTGCCTGTTGTCTGACAATGTCTCTGTACTCTGGAGGCAGGATGGACCATGACGGGCTGGGGGACAGGGAGAGGGGGATGAGGAACGGCAGGCGCAGCTACGAGGAAGAGGAAGACGAAGGTGAGTGAGTCTGGGGTGCCTCTCCGAAACCCATCACCAGGGGGTGCTATTCACTGTGTGCCGTAGTGTGGCCGTCATGCATCGAGGCTCACAAAGGGACTGTTTGGACAGCAACGATGTTTAAAAGTGCATTGCAATGTATTGTGGTACTGGCAGCTCTGCCTTCTGGTACTAGTAGTCCTATGCTATAGTACCTGTAGTCCTTGTAGTTCTCAATGCATTTTGATGCTTTTGGTCGTTGCAGTCCTTTATTGCAGGGGTCTCGAATCCGGGTCCTGGGGGGCAGTGTCCCTCCTGGTTTTTGTTCCAACTGCACCCTAAATTACTTCATTGGACCAATTAAGTGCTTATTAGAAGCTTAGTCATAGTCATAGAGCCATATGTCCACCACAGTTACACATGAAATGACATTTAGTGGCCTGAGCCTAGTCCCCTCCAACAGTGGCAACCAGAACAGAAGAGCAGCTCCTGAGCACAATATTCGGGTCGTTGCAATGAGAACAACTCGGAGTGGAACAAATAATTATTCAAACACAAGCCAATGCAATTTCAATCGACTTGATCTTTTACAGCTGTGGCCAAAAGTTTTGCGTCGCCCTGTAGAATGAACTCGTTTAGCTTCACGAAGTCGAATGAAACCTGCTGAATAATATCACACTAACGTATTGAATTACATAGTGCTTTGTAGTTTCCCCATATACTTAATGATGTCTCAATCTTAAAATTCTAGATGATGCAAAACTTTTGGCCAGAGCTGTGGATAGCTATTTCACAAGCATATCAAGCTTCTCTTCAGTGTTGTAATGGGGGGGGTGTGATGGAGGGGAGGGGGGTCCTGCAGTGTCTCTGGGGCACATGAGCGCGCCCCTGCTGTGCCGTTCAGTCTGAGGACACGGCTCCCAATGCACTGCCCTGCCCTGGGGCTTGGCGCAGCCACGTCATGAGATATTTCCACCAGAGCGATCGATACAGCCTGCTAATCACCACTGACCTGCTCACAGGAACACAACCTTCAGACAGCCGGATGCCAGGCCTTTACACGCAAGCTCTGCATTCTGGTACTTGTAGTTCTTGTAGTCCCCAATGCATTCTGGTACTTGTAGTTCTTGCAGTCCCCAAGGCATTCTGGTACTTGTAGTCCTCTTAAAGAAAAGACAGGCAAAAGGTACTAGAATGCATTGGGATTTACAAGCAAGGGAATACATAGCAATATATTATAAAGCTAGTAAGTGTTGCATAGGGTTAAATCTTAGGTAAAGGTCCTTAAAATTGGCTAAAAAGAAGAAACATACACATATACTGTGAGAGAGAGAGAGAGAGAGAGAGAGAATTGCTCATCCAATTATGCTGGACAATTTTTAACCCACATTATTGTTTTCCTCTTATTGTATAAAAGATATAATTTCACTCAGTTTGGACCTCATTTTGAAGCCCATTGCGATGAATGACATGAAATTTTAACCCCAAAACACACAGTAATTGCCATTGATTGGTACTCGATTGTAAAGGCGAGGGAAGGACAGCTTGCCTTGTTTTTTGAAATCAACACATTAACAAACGGATTACCCGGCGATACATAAAGGCAATTTGGAGTAGTTTCTGCACACCCCTAATTGACAGCATCTCAACGGCCCCCAGATCACCACTCCATCCTCATCGGGGTCCCAGAGCCCCGCGGTTACCGTCGGAAACGCAGGCGGAGGCGCTCCACGTCGAGTCGAGACAACGGCGAGGGCGAGCGAGAGAGGCACTACGAGAGAGCGAAGCAGCAGCAGACGCAGCCCTCCGACACGGACGAGGGGGGGAGGGGCCACTCTCCGACCCCCGCCGCCACGGACGACATCAACCGCAACAGTGAGTCACAGCGCCACCTGGCTGCCTGGAGTAGCATTGCACAGCAGCACAAATATCCCGGATGTCCCACTGAAGACATTGTCTATAAGATTTACAAACAGTGTGCTGTATAGAAAATCACTGTAGTAGTTATGCTGTTTGGTTAAACAGGCTTAAAAGGTGACGTTAAAGTAGTTTAAGAAGTGGCTGAAATGCAGAGAGCACAAAGCAGTGTAATGAAATGCCTTTCGTTCCTCTAGCATTACTGCTTTAGTATTGCAGTGTTATTCCACATTGTGTCAGGCAGCGTCACAGCAGGTGTCAACGCTGCCTTCTTTCTTTTGTGATCTCTTTCTTCTTTATTTCTTTCTTTCCTTCTTACCTCTGCTCTTCATTTTTAACCTTTCTTTCTTTCTTTCTTTCTTCTGACCTGTTCTCATTTCTTTCTTTCTTTGCTTCTATCTTTGTTTACAGCCTGCTTAGTAGCATGGAAAAAGTAAAGGTTGTGTCTGTGTGTGTGTGTCTGGTTGTGTGCGTGTGTGGTTGTGTGTGTGTGTGCCTGGTTGTGTATGTGTGTGTGTGCGTGTGTGGTTGTGTGCGTGTGTGGTTGTGTGCGAGTGTGTGTCTGGTTGTGTGTGTGTGTGTCTGGTTGTGTGTGTGTGTGTGCGTGTGTGTGTGTGTGTGTGCGTGTGTGGTTGTGTGTGTGTGGTTGTGTGTGTGGTTGTGTTTGTGTGTGTGTGTGTGTGTGTGTGTGTGTGTGTGTGTGTGTGTGTGTGTGTGTGTGTGTGTGTGTGTGTGTGTGTTTGTGTGCGTGTGTGTGTGTGTGTGTGTGTGTGTGTGTGTGTGTGTGTGGTTGTGTGGTTGTGTGTGTGTGTGTGTGTGTGTGTGTGTGTGTGTTGGGGGTGGAGGCTAACCATGTGATATGGGCTTCGACAGCGTTATTGCGTCACTGTGTTCCCCTCCCTAATGTGCCGATAGCCCAGTTCAGCATCGTCTAGATAAGCCACGGCATGTGCAGAATAAAATACAGCGAGCCAAGCGACCCCGTTGGATCTAGTTAAGTGGTTACCAACTCAGCCCAGTGATTGATTGATTGATTGATTGATTGATCCTCTGGAACCACAGGGTGCTTACAATACTTCTGGGCCCCTCTTACAACAGCTCAGCTAATCCCCTTGTAACTAACATGAGGCGGGAACCTGCCTGCTTATTGAAGTCTCTGCCGTCACTTTCCACCCCTTTCCCCTCGCTGTGCTCCCCTCCAGTGGATTTGGCAAAGCTGTCGTCAGTCAGCGCTGAGTCAGGCCCAGCAAAGTGCCTGTAATCTGTTGTGTTAGTCTGGGAGGGAGCTTGGCAGGCAGAGACGGAGCCAGGGGAGAAAGGGAGCTCAAAGCTGACTGTCCGCTGGAAAGGGGGGAGAGTGAACCACAATGTCCAACACCAGCCTAGGTAAGGATTGAAAAGTTTTAAGGGGCAGGATGTTTTTTTTTTTGTATCTGTTCGTTTTAAACCTGATTTGAAGTTCTGGATTGAAGTTTTATAACTTTTACAAAGTATCTGTTGCATTCTAGCAGTGCTTTTGCTGAGGTTTACCATAGCGTTTAGTTTTCTTTGAGTTTAGCATCACCTCGAATTTTAGGATTGAGACATCATTTAAAAAATAAACTATATGAACCTAATTGAGATCTTTTATTCAACATCATGAAATCAAAGAAACTACAAAATGATATCGCAAAAGTCTACCGGAAGCCATACTAGTAGTACAGTAGTATTCATGTTAGATTTCGAAATGTCACATTTTTCCATTTTTGTCAGTTTTTTGGTAAGTATATGGGAAACTACAAAGCTGTGTGTAATTCAATATGTTAACGTAACATTATTCAGCAGGTTTCATTCAATTTATGAGTTCATTCTACAGGGTGATGCTGTCGGCTCATGCCTTCCTCAGCGACACGGTGTGTAGCGCTTCACTTTCCAATTTAAAGGCTTGTGGATCGGCCAACGCGTTTAATAACTAGTACCACATAAATCACTGCAGAAGAACCCTAACATTGTAATACTCTGTGTTGTGTGCTTCAGTTTGCGCAGTTTCAGTTGCTGAAAAGCCTGTGGATTTTAGATTTTCTCAAACTGCTTTATGCAGATCACTTTAAGGTGGTGTTTTTTTTTAATATGCATTTCAGTGTGGGGTTGTGGGGGGCAGAACCACTCGCAGGGCAAATGTGACCCCCACAAAAATAAAAGCCTGTGATTCACCACTGAAGAGTTAGCCTCTGCAGATGTTATTATGCTGCAGTTTGGATCTCTTTTCTCTCCCTGCGCTGATAACACTACAGTAACCCTACAGGACTGGAGTACTAGTATTGAGAACATCCGGCTGCCCTCTTTCGCGGTGACTGTTTCAATACATTACAATACAATTCACATTTCTATAACACCTTGCATCCCAAGGATTACCTAAGTGCTTCACACACACTGACACATACACATACTCACACACACACACACACTGACACATACACACACACACACTGACTCACACACACACTGACTCACACACTCACACACACATGCACGCACACACACACTGACACATACACACACTCACACACACACACACACTGACACATACTCATACACATACACACACACACACACACACTGACACACACACACACACACACACACTGACACACACACACACACACACACACACACACACACACACACACACACACACACACACACACTGACACACACACACACACACACTGACACACACACACACTGACACACACACACACACACACACACACACACACACACACACACACTGACACACACACACACACACACACACACACACACACACACACACACACACACACACACACACTGACACACACACACACACACACACACACACACACACACACACACTGACACACACACACACACACTGACACACACACACACACACACACACACACACACACACACACACACACACACACACACACACACACACACACACACACTGACACACACACACACACACTGACACACACACACACACTGACACACACACACACACACACACACACACACACACACACACACACACTCACACACACACACACACACACACACACACACACACACACACACACACACACACACACACACACACACACACACACACACACACACACACACACACACACACACACACACACTGACACACACACACACACACTGACACACACACACACTGACACACACACACACACACACACACACACACACACACACTGACACACACACACACACACACACACTGACACACACACACACACACACACACTGACACTCACACACACACTCACACACTCACGCACTCACACTGACACACACACACACACACACTGACACTCACACACTGACACTCACACACCCACACTGACACACACACTGACATACACACTGACACACACACACACACACACACTGACACACACACACACTGACACACACTGACACACACACACTGACACACACTGACACACACACACTGACACGCACACTGACACACACACACACACTGACACACACACACACTGACACACACACACACACACACAACATTAAATGCAAAATGTTCTAACACTGAAATTCAAAAGTGACAAAAAAATGTGGTTTTAATGATAAAATTAGAAAAAAAAATCTGATAAAAGGCTACTTTGTAAAAAATAGAACAATGAAAAAAAGTCTAAGACAAAAATGTTTATAAAATTGGAATAAAAACATTAAAACATACCGTTTCATTGTAAAATGAGAAAGACTAAGATAAAAAAAAAAAAGCTTTAAAAAATAACCTCAAATTTCAACAGCAGTATCTGATATGCATTTAGTCCGTGTGCAGGGTACTGAGAAGCTTTTCACGCAAACTTGCATATTGACAACAGCCTTGCCCCAATCCCACACAACTTCCCTGGAGCAATCCTTCACACAATGCCGACCTGGCTCCCCTATTGACAGTGTTTTGGCGGGTGTTTTTATTTTTTCGTACAGCCTATGGATATACAGCTAGATATTACATCGGCACATGTCTGGTTTCCATGGAAACCTTTTAAACTCCCTAACAAGCGTTAAGAAAAACAGGGCATCAGAAGAGAGGCACTTTACTGTGTGTTAAATACACAGATTGAATTCCTTCAGCATTCCCACAGACAGAGGTCACTGCTCAAGTGTCTTAAAGGTGTATTGCTCCATAGAGTTTTAAGCTTGATGCATTGTACACTAGACTCATGATACCTTACCATACCCTACCAGTTTAATTTATATAGCGTCCTTCATGTGCAAGCATACCAGGCCTGCTTTATAAAATAAACAGCAAACCAAAACAGCTCGAAACTGCACGCCAGTGAAAGACCAAATCAAAGAGATGCGTTTTGAGCTTAGATTTAAAAATACTGTGAGATTCGGCATCAAATTTGGAAGGAGCCTGAAAACTAAAAGCCCTCGAACCAGAGGTTTTTAATCAGGTTCTTGGAATAACCAAACATTTGCTGAATGGTCCTCAAATATGTAGATATTGATATTGGCTTCAGATGTTTGTTGATGTAGATATTGGCTTCAGGTGTTTGTTTTTCTTCTTGTAAAAGGTTATCAATGTAACAAGAAAAT
The DNA here is from genome assembly GCA_030684275.1 of Acipenser oxyrinchus oxyrinchus. Classification (NCBI taxonomy): domain Eukaryota; kingdom Metazoa; phylum Chordata; class Actinopteri; order Acipenseriformes; family Acipenseridae; genus Acipenser; species Acipenser oxyrinchus. Next base: position 1,679,069 of record CM060283.1, read on the forward strand.
GCCATTTCAAGCCCTGTTGTGTTTTTGCTCTCCCTTACTGTAGCTACACTTAAAGAGCTTGACAATTGTCATGCTGTAACCTCCCACTGCTGCAGTCTCTGTGCAGTTTGGCGTCCTGCACTCGCCCCTCCAGGGCTACCTAGTCTGGGGTCTGTGAGCCCTTCCCAGGGGGTCCCTAAAGGTCGTCCCAAATTTGGGCACCCCCAAAACGGATAAGTCCTTGTGTGCCGTCAGCCAGCCGCTTCTTTTCACTCTGCAGACCCGTCATGCAGCCAGCACAGAGCTACAGCGTCGGAGGACAACGCAGCTCTGGGCAGCTTACAGGCAAGCCCGCAGACGCCTGGCCAGACTACAAGGGTCGCTGGTTCGCGGTGAGCTGAGGACACCCTGGCCAACCTAAGCCAACCCCCACCGGCGACACTCGGCCAATTCTGCGCCTCCCCCTGGGAGCTCCCGTCCACAGTCGGCAGTGGAATAGCCTGGACTATAGGGTGCATCCTGCACTCCACGCAGAGCGCCTTCACAGCATGCACCACTCGGGAGCCTGGGCAAGTCCTTTTTTTATTAATAAAATCAAGTTCGATATTCCTGAAACTGTTCTGGACTATTGGCGGTTCCATTATTAATAATAATAATAATAATAACAATAATAATAATAATAATAATAATAATAATAATATTATTTATTTATTTGGCAGATGCCTTTATCCAAGGCGACTTCCAGGTGTTAAAGGGCAGTACAGTACAGGGTTACAGTGCAAGATTAATATTTAAATACATAGTTTACAGTAAGTGCAAATAATAATACTACTAGAATACAATATGAACTAGGATGCAACAAGTTAGGATCACAGCAAGTTATATCTACAGTGACAAATGATGCAAACATAATTCAGGACTGAAAGGGTTAAACTACTTATGAGTAAAACTATGAATCTGGTATTTTCAATAACAAGGGAGTTAATGAAAAGTGAAGCCACTGGTATGTATTCCAGCATTGCTTGCACGGGACTCTGGGATTGACGGCCGCGCGCTCTCTTGACCTCCTGCTGGTGACGCGGATTAGAAGCGCGCGTTTGCTTCTCCGTTTGTGTGCCGAAAATAATCCTATTAAACTAGTTCAATCCGGGCTGGCTTAGCTGTTTCATAATGAACTGCTTTAAAAAGAAAAATCCATAGCTGCTTTAAAACAAGAGAGAGAGAGAAAGAAAGAAAGGGAGGAAAGGAGGAAGAAAGAAAGAGAAAAAAGGAAGGAGAAAGTCAAAGAAAGGGAGGAAAGGAGGCAGAAAGGAGAGAGAAAGAGAAAAAGGAAGGAAGGAAGGAAGGAGAGAGAAAGGTGTTGTGACTCTTGTTGTGGTTGTGGTCTCCAAGTTTGTGGCCTGTCATTGACAGAGTGTGTCTGGTTATACCGTCTCGCCAGGTTTTAAATCGCTGGCTGTGAGCACCCAAGATGGCGAGCCACAGCACGCTGCCCAAGTCTAGCCTCCAACATGCCGATTGCACGAAGGCGCTGCTCTCTTGACAGACTGTGGCATATTGTTTTTTTTTTCTGTGATTTTCTTTATTGCTTTTATTCAAGCTTGCAATTCAGCCGCTGAAATCGCTCCATGTCCAGCATCCAATCAACTGTCTCACTAATTAGGTGATTAAGTGCATCTGCTTCAGTCATAGTCACTCAAGCGTGTCATGGTGAAGGATGAATGATCGAGCGATTAAAAAGAAACCAAAAACATTTCGTCAATGTCCATCATTTATATACCTTATTTTTTTTATAATAGTTATAATAGTAATAAGTTTCTTTTGATGCTCAGTATACATGAACGAACATACATACACACACATACACACATGCATGTACATACATGCTGTAATGAATCTCCTAGCGTATTTGAACCGTATGGTTTGTGGTTCATGTCTAACCCTTGCCTTTCCATTCAATTCAATGGGCTGAGATGCCAATTCATTATATATATA
>CM060283.1:1684042-1859522 GCA_030684275.1 Acipenser oxyrinchus oxyrinchus
AAATAATTTCCCAAGAGCTTGCCAATCCCGCTCACATGCTGTGACTTTGGAGAAATTTCATACAGAGGAACGTCGACCGTTCATTTTTTTGCAAACAGAAAATAAAACAACGAGAAAGAACTTGGAAGAATGTGTTTTGTTGTTTTTTTTTACTTTTTCTCAAAAGAAGTAATAAAAAAATAAAATAAATAAAGGTCAGCCAGGATGTCCTCAGCTCACCAAGCACCAGCGACCCCTGTAGTCTGGCGGGCTTCATGGCTTGCCTGTAAGCTGTCCAGAGCTGCGTTGTCCTCCGACGCTGTAGCTCTTTGGCCATTCCAAATTGAGAAAAATGATTTAAAAAACAATTGGCACTGTTCATAGGAATCTGTTGAGGGGACTGCAGTTCCAGTCACATGCCCAGTACAGAGCAGCAGCCCTTTAAAAGGGAGGATAGGAATCTGTGCAAATATCAGGAACAGCAGGAAGAGAGCAATGCATTGATTTTAGGTTTATTTAATTACATTTAGTATCTGTATCCCATATGCTAGCCTCCAGGCTGCAGTGCTGGGTGCTAGTAACTATACTCGGTCTGATTTTATAGACAGAACATAGTGAACCACGATTGAAGAGTATATTCGATTTCTGCATTGGGGCATGCATACAAGAGTTATCTGAACAGATCTATTCTTCATGTTGTTTAACTTTGCATTTTCAGTTTGTCTGTGACTTTTTAAAATGTTTAACCCCCTCAGTACATCAGGCACACCAGAGTGTAACAATTGACATGTCCCCCTGCAACACATGCCCTCCTGCATCACAGTTCCGTACCTTTTGTCTGACATTCGAGAATTGTACAGTTTTCAAATGGACCATATGAAAAACTAAACTTTTGTGTTACAAAATATACAACTATGTTCAAAAGTTGTGAACATAATTTAGATCTTTTATTTAATATCATGTACAAAGAAACTACAAACACGATATCGCATAAGTCTACCGGAAGCCATAATAGTAGTACAGTAGTATTTCATGTTAGATTTAGAAATGTCACATTTTTACATTGGTCAGTTTATCGTGAAGTAGATGGAAAGTGTAATTCATTATGTTAACGTAACTTTATTCAGCAGGCTTCATTAGACTTTATGAAGCAAAATGAGTTCATTCTATAGGATCATGCAATGCTTTTTGGTCGTGTTCAATAAAAAATACTTTCCTGTTCCATGAATTGAATGACGAAAGCATATACTGAAAGCTGCTGTAAATCAATACATTAGGTCTGGAAACAAAAATGCTATCCCTCTTCCCTTAATGATAAGATCCGTACCTTTTGGGTTTACAAATTACCCCTGGGACCCGATCCCTGATGGCTTTTCTTTCTTCATTTCCCTTTTCTTTTAACCACAGTCAACGAATAAAAAAGAGATTCTGACATCCTTTTCGTTCAGGAGTGCGGACTCCGAAATGCTCCAGTTTATTGATCACCGTGAGGTCAACGCACCTGATCTGTTGACCGTGACAAGAGGTTTAAATTAAGCGCAAGGGTAGGCTTGGTGGTCCAGTGGTTAAAGAAAAGGGCTTGATACCAGGAGGTTCAAATCCCGGCTCAGCCACTAGCTCACTGTATGTGTGTGACCCTGAGCAAGTCGCTGAAACCTCCTTGTGCTCCGTCCTTCAGATGAGATGTAAAACAAACGAGGTCCTATTGGAAGTGACTCTGCAGCAGCAGTTGTGATGCAGAGTTCACCCCCTAGTCTTTCTAACTCGCTTTGGATAAAAGCATCTGTAAATGACGACTACTACTAATAATAATAATACTACCACTAACTACTAATACTACTACTACTACTAATAATAATAATAATAATAATAATAATAATAAAGGGCATGTATGGAAACCATTTCTTTATTTCTCTGCAGCTGAAGAACAAGTTCATGAAGAAGATCCCTCGCGATGCTGAGGCCTCCAACGTGCTGGTCGGGGAAGTGGATTTCCTGGACAAGCCCTTTGTGGCGTTCGTCAGGCTGGCACAGGCCACCACCCTGGGGGGCCTCACGGAGGTACCCGTGCCCACCAGGTAAGACACAGCAGGCATGGGAATAAGACTCCTATCGCATAGCAGTGTTGCCCCTTCCCGGTTTTACTACGAGCTACAGTGTAGAGGCAACAGGCTCAGGTGTGTCTTATTAAAGTCATAATAAAACCAGGAATGGATCAAACTGCTGTGCAACGGGAGTCTTATTTCCATCACCTTATAACAAGCATTGTAGTGTAAGTGAAGACGTCGCGCGAGGGCCTTCTCTTATTGTTTGAGAGATGGCGTCTCTCTGGGTGAGAGGACTGACAAGTGAAGATGATAGGAGACACCCGGCACTGCCCCGCGTATTCACTTATTATAAATCACAAGACCCTTTTAAACTGCGGATCCTGACACATGCTGCGTACTGTGAAAGAAATAGCCGCAGGTGTTAACTAGAAGACATTTAAAAATACTTTTTCATGAAACAGATAATACATCAGACTTTTATGCCGGGCACGATTTTCAGGTATTCATTTATTATTATTATTATTATTATTATTGTTATTCATTTCTTAGCAGGCGCCCTTATCCAGGGCGACTTACAATTGTTACAAGATATCACATTGTTTTTTACATACAATTACATTATTTTTTACACATTATTTTTTACATACAATTACCCATTTATACAGCTGGGTTTTTACTGGAGCAATCTAGGTAAAGTACCTTGCTCAAGGATACAGCAGCAGTGTCCCCCACCTGGGATTGAACCCACAACCCTCCGGTCAAGAGTCCAGAGCCCTACCCACTACTCCACACTGCTGCCCTATTATTATTATTATTATTATTATTATTATTATTATTATTATTATTATTATTATTATTATTATTATTATTATTATTATTATTATTATTATTATTATTATTATTAATTTATGAGTTAGTCATTTAGCAGACACTTTTATCCAAAGCGACTTACAGAGTCTAGGGGGGTGAACTCTGCTTCATCAACAACTGCTGCTGCTGCTGCTGCTGCAGAGTCACTTCCAATAGGACCTCGGTTTTACGTCTCATCCGAAGGACGGAACACAGGGAGGTTCAGTGACTTGCTCAGGGTCACACACAGGGAGTCAGTGGCTGAGCCGGGATTTGAACCTCCTGGTATCACAAGACCCTTTTCTTTAACCACTGGACCACCAAGCCTACTAATTACCTTGACTATGAGTCAATCAACAAAACTTGCTGAAATAGGTAAATGCCAAAAAAAATGTACATATATATATATATATATATATATATATATATATATATATATAATATTTTTGTATTATTACCAGTAATGCCAGCCTCCCTCTCCAGGTTCCTGTTTGTATTGCTGGGTCCTCAGGGTAAAGGAAAGTCCTATAATGAAATCGGCAGAGCCATTGCCACACTCATGGTGGATGACGTAAGTGTGCCTTCCTTCCCCGACACAACCAAACATATTTTCCAGTTTGTTGTGCTTTAAAATACTTTCATCTTGAAAATGTTGGTCCTTTTCTTGCGGTAGAATGGGACTAAAAATGTAAAATCTATGAGAAACTACGATGAGTAGACAAATCGGCTAGTGCCTTCTTCAGTGTGTTGGGAAAGGGACTTGGAATCAACAAACCACTTTCACATCTCTCTCTCTCTCTATCTCTCTCTCTCGCTCCATCTCTCTCCTCTCTCTTTCTTTACCTATCTCTTTCTCTCTTGCTTTCTTCCTTCCCCTGTCTCTTTCCCAACACTCTCTGTCCCCTCATCCCCATCTCTCTTTCTCCCTCACCCTTTCCATCACTCTCCCTCTTTCTCCCCTTCTTCCTCCATAACCCTCTCACCTGTCTCTCCTCTCTCCCCCTCTCCCCTCTTTCTCTGTCTCCTCTCCCCTATCCCTCTCTCTCCCCCTCTCCCCCTCTCTCCTCTCTCTCTCTCTCTCTCCTCTCCCTCTCTCTCCTCTCTCCCTCCTCTCCTCTCTCTCCCTCTCCCTCTCTCCTCTTTCTCTGTCTCCTCTCCCCTCTCCTCTCTCTCTCTCTCCCTATCCTCTCTCTCTCCTCTCTCTCCCTCTCCCCCTCTCTCCTCTTTCTCTGTCTCCTCTCCCCTATCCCTCTCTCTCTCTCTCCTCTCTCCTCTCCTCTCTCTCCTCTCCTCTCTCCTCCTCTCCTCTCTCCCTCTCCTCTCTCTCTCTCTCTCCTCTCCTCTCTCTCTCTCTCTCCTCTCTCCTCTCTCTCCTCTCCTCTCTCTCCTCTCTCTCTCTCCTCTCCTCTCTCTCTCTCTCCTCTCCCTCTCTCTCCTCCCTCCTCTCTCTTTCTCTCTCTCCAGCTGTTCAGTGATGTGGCCTATAAAGCGCGGGACCGTGATGACCTCATCGCGGGGATCGATGAGTTTCTGGATGAGGTCATCGTCCTGCCCCCGGGGGAGTGGGACCCCACCATCCGCATCGAGCCCCCCAAGAAGATCCCCTCTGCCGAAAAGAGGTGACGAGAGGACGAATTCACACCCAACCCGAAACTACCACTGATCCAACCCCAACCCCAAACCCTAACCCTAACCCAAACTCTACCTCCTACCCTAACTCTAACCTAACCCCAACCCCACCCCCAACTCCAACCCTAAACCTATCCTTAACCCTAACCCCCAACTCCACTCTTGCCTCAAACCCTAACCCCAACAACAACTGACAGGGACAATCGGCAAAGATAAGTCCACCTGAAATCCGTGTTGTCTTTCCCTCTCCCTCCCTCTCTCTCTCACAGGAAGTCGGTGTTCTCTCTGAACGAGGCTGGTCAGATGAACGGCTCGGTGGGCGGGGGGGGCGGGCCCAGTGATGACGAGGAGATGCCAGCGCCGCACGAGCTGGGAGAGGAGCTGCAGTGGACTGGCAGGTACGAGAAGCCAGTTCAGAGATTCCAAGCCAGATCCGGCCATTCTTCTCTACCTGGAGCTGCTATCCCAGGGAATCCATAGCAGACAGGCAGACAGGCAGACAGACAGGCAGATAGATAGACAGACAGACAGGCAGATAGATAGACAGACAGACAGGCAGATAGATAGACAGACAGACAGGCAGATAGATAGACAGACAGACAGGCAGATAGATAGACAGACAGACAGGCAGATAGATAGACAGACAGGCAGGCAGATAGATAGACAGACAGACAGGCAGATAGATAGACAGACAGACAGGCAGATAGATAGACAGACAGACAGGCAGATAGATAGACAGACAGACAGGCAGATAGATAGACAGACAGGCAGATAGATAGACAGACAGGCAGATAGATAGACAGACAGGCAGATAGATAGACAGACAGACAGGCAGATAGATAGACAGACAGGCAGATAGACAGACAGGCAGGCAGATAGATAGATAGACAGACATAGATAGATAGATAGATAGACATAGACAGACAGATAGATAGATAGACAGACAGATAGATATGCAGACAGGCAGATAGATATGCAGACAGGCAGATAGATAGACAGACAGATTCGATATGCAGACAGGCAGACAGACAGATAGATAGACAGACAGATAGATATGCATGCAGACAGGTAGATAGATAGACAGACAGACAGATAGATATACAAACAGTCAGACAGACAGATAGATATGCAGACAGGCAGATAGGTAGACAGACAGATAGCAGTCCAGACCCAAGTCCTTTCAACTGGGTCCCAGACACAACCACTGGAGTAGATGGATATAATGATGGCTTTGCTGAGGGCTGTACCTGGATAACAAACACAAACTGCCCCAGTGTAATCTAATGTATAGATCGATAGACAGATAGCGAGGTAGTAGCTAGATGGCTGGCCCGTGCCCTCACCCCTCTCTGGTCTCAGGTTCTGTGGAGGTCTGTACCTGGATTTGAAGCGCAAGCTGCACTGGTTCCCCAGCGATTTCTACGATGGGATTCACATCCAGTCCATCTCTGCCATCCTCTTCATCTACCTGGGCTGCATCACCAACGCCATCACCTTCGGGGGGCTGCTGGGGGATGCCACGGACAACTATCAGGTGGGACCCCCAAACCACTGGACAAAGAGGGGGGGGGGGGGCTTTGTATTGTACTGGGTCAAAGGTGTATTGATCAACGGTGTAATGCAATCAAACAAATTGAGGGGTAGAATTCGATTTTTGATTATGCTTATTAATCAGGGATTCTGTTAACCAGTGATTCAGTTAACCAGCGATTCTATTAACTGTGGATTATGTTAACCAGTGATCTATATTATCTGTTAACCCCATGGCTTCTATTCACTTTGTAACTGAAAAAAGTTGTTCTGACTGTCTCTCTGTCTCATCCCTCTCCCACCTCCCACCTCCCACCTCCCTCTCCCTCTCCCCCTCTCCTCTCTCTCAGGGTGTGATGGAGAGTTTCATTGGCACGGCGATGGCTGGCTCAGTCTTTTGTTTCTTTGCTGGGCAGCCTCTCATCATCCTCAGCAGCACAGGACCCATCCTGATCTTTGAGAAGCTGCTGTTTGACTTCAGCAAGTAAGTTCTGGTATCTTCAGAGTTAGGACCCGCACCGCTGGGGGTCTGCTGTACGTTCTAATTCCATGCTGTGCTCCGCAGGGGCAATGATATTGACTACATGGAGTTCAGGCTGTGGATTGGTCTGCACTCCTGCCTGCAGTGTCTCGTCCTGGTCGCCACGGACGCCAGCTTCATCATCAAGTACATCACGCGCTTCACCGAGGAAGGCTTCTCCACTCTCATCTCCTTCATCTTCATCTATGACGCCATCAAGAAGATGATCGGAGCCTTCAAGTACTACCCCATCAACTCGGAGTTCAAGCCTGACTACGTGACCGCGTACAAGTGCGAGTGCGTGGCTCCAGACCCAGGTGAGCCCACCATGAAACCATGCCAAAGAGCTACTGCACGTGGGAGAGGAGGGGGGCCATGGTAGCCATCCATCCATCCGCTGGAAAATCCTTCGGGAACATCCGTGACTCCAGGATTATCCACAGAACATAATCCTCATTTCACAACTCTCATTCTGAATTCTAAACCAGAACCGGGGGTTAATTTGTAACTCTATACACATAACCCGTACGGTACAGTAAATTGTCAATGAATTGAATGACAAAAGTGTACTGAACAGTGTATTTAGGACGCGATGTCTATGAGTATGAAATTTATTTATTTATTTATTTATTTATTTATTTATTTATTTATTAGCAGATGCCCTTATCCAGGGCGACTTACAATTGTTACAAGATATCACATTATACAGATATCACATTATTTATTTATTTATTTATTTATTTATTTATTTATTTATTTATTTTACATACAATTACCCATTTTATACAGTTGGGTTTTTTACTGGAGCAATCTAGGTAAAGTACCTTGCTCAAGGGTACAGCAGCAGTGTCCCCCACCTGGGATTGAACCCATGACCCTCCGGTCAGGAGTCCAGAGCCCTAAGCACTACCGGAGGGTCGTGGGTTCAATCCCAGGTGGGGGACACTGCTGCTGTACCCTTGAGCAAGGTACTTTACCTAGATTGCTCCAGTAACAACCCAACTGTATAAATGGGTAATTGTATGTAAAAAATAATGTGTAAAAAATAATGTGATATCTTGTAACAATTGTAAGTTGCCCTGGATAAGGGCGTCTGCTAAGAAAATAATAATAATAATAATAATAATAATAATCTATGCATTATCAATGGATACGTAGATAGGAAACGTAACGTGGTACAATTATTCACGCAGTGACTGAAGGAGATATTCTTCACAAATACATTGTCTGCTTGTCTTTAGTTTCAGTTTCACCAAACCGAACCCAACTAAAGGGGTTAAGCTGCTAGTCTTCCAATGGCACGGGGGTCACTGTCCTGGGCATCCACTGTGGGGTGTGGGGTTCACGTCTGTGTTGGGGTTAGGGGTGTCATGTTATTAATATCATGATACGGTACGCATCACGATACATGTGACTGTCCTGATTGGTTGCTTGTAAGATGTGTAATCAGATCAAATGGTCATTTTAATGATGGACCATTTTGTTAAAAGACACGAATGGTTTAGGGAGAGTCTGTATTCATACCAGCTATACATCACTTATTCTTCATTGGTGATCTACAGTGAGCTCTGCTGTGTTTTTATTCCTGGATCACAATGCAAACGATACACGCCTTTTATTATAATACGATATAGCGTGTCAAGAAGGCATCATGATTCATAGATGCACGATGAATCATTGCACCCCTAAGTTGGAATATGCAATTTTATAATATATATATATTTTTTTAGCCTTTTTTTTTAAAATTTCCATTTCAAAGTAATTGAAGACTATATTGACAGATTTGTGTTAGTTAGGTTTCATTGGTTAACATCAGGGCTGTAGAAATTGAAATGTCTCTATGTTTTGGAGAAGGGATAGTTAAATTAGAACAATCCTTATATTTTTCGTCTCTATATAATGATGCTGCTGTGCTGTGCTAATGTTTTTTGACTACTGTAACTGATTTGTACCATGTCTGTTTCTGCTGCACACACCATTTTCGGCTGGTAACTATTCTGAGTGAGTATCACTGTCTGTTACGAGTATCGCATATCACACAGCTTATTGTGGTCTGGATAGTACAGCTATCCTGTGTAAGCCTTGTACATGCTCCATCTTTATAACAAACCCATGGAACTTTATCAATGGTCCCCCCTTTAAAGGCGCACTGACCAATCATTCAAAATCCATTTCCTCGCCTTTTGTTAGCACTAGCAACACAGTCACTGGTCCCCCTCTAAGGAAACTGTTTGTGTATTTCTCTGTAAGACGCAACACGGATTTAAGCAGAATTTAACAAGTTTCCTTTATTGATTTAATCGAACAGTCACACATTTTACAGCATAATCGTTATCATTAGACACAATCACGAGGTCACTAGTTATTAACAGAAATGAAGCAACGATATCAGCTACCAGTTTCTGGGAGAAGCCTCCGACACGGTGCTGGTTTGTGTTCATGGAAGAGCTTGATGCTTCCCCAAATCACCTCCAAGCACTGCTGTTTTATAGTCCAGTGGTAGGAGACTGTGTGGTCCAGTGGTTAAAGAAAAGGGCTTGTAACCAGGAGGTCCCCGGTTCAAATCCCACCTCAGCCACTGACTCATTGTGTGACCCTGAGCAAGTCACTTAAACTCCTTGTGCTCTGTCTTTCGGGTGAGACGTAGTTGTAAGTGACTCTGCAGCTGATGCATAGTTCACACACCCTTGTCTCTGTAAGTCGCCTTGGATAAAGGCGTCTGCTAAATAAACAATTAATAATAATAATAATAATAATAATAATAATAATAGTCTCCACAGCCCTTTGTGTGTAAAGCTTAGTTGCTGGCTTATCTCTGTGTGTCAGCAATACTTTGACCAGACAACTCTTGCTTGCACCAGTTCAGGTCAGTTCTGCTCATTTTATTGCCCCTGCCTCAGGCAATAAAACATTCTAGCAGCAAACGCTGCCCACGTACATCTGCACCCTCAATCATAATTCTGTACTTATATAATCTTTCCATTAACTCTTTACAACCTCCTTTAAAGAAGGGCCTTTGTATTCAATATTCTCCTTTTAAAGGCTGGCAGTGATAATGTTGCAATGGTGCTAATAAGAGGCCGGAAAATGGATTTGAACCCGTGTTGTAACGAGGGAGCCCCGTCTGAGTTCCTGCTATTTTATTCCAGCACGAATGCTGCCCAACACTGCCTGAGTTGAGTAGTCAGAAATCTCGCGATGCAAGGTCTTCATCCTGGTTCTGAATCCTCCACTCCTCCCCCACCCTGTTTGATAAAGAGATTCAGACCCTTGTAGTCCTGCATGTGGATGCAATTATACTTTTTCTTTGGTATTGTAACATCGATCAGCTAAAATGTAAGTGACTACCTACCAGCACAAGTGACGATCAGCACAGAAGAATTGAACCCAATAGGTAGACTGCGGTGGCCAATCCCGGTCCTGGAAAATGGATTTGAACCCCAAGTTCTCAATTACTTAATTGAACCAATTGTTTTCTTAATTGGTCAACACAGACTTTTTATTCCAGGTCTTTAGCCGTTAATGATTTAAAGATACCCAGAAAACCTGCAGGACTGTGGCTCTCCAGGACCAGGGTTGGCTGCCCCTGGAGTATGGCTTTGCATTGCTTTCTGGAATGAGGCAGGAAATTAGCCACTCTGATCTCTTGTGTTGCGCATGTCAGCTTGTATCGCAGAATAGCCTGGAGCAGGGCTTCTCAACCCAGTCCAGGGGACCCCCTGTGTCTGCTGGTTTCTTTCCAACTGAGCTCTTAATTACTTAACTAGACCCTTCATTGAACTGATCATTTGCTTAATTAGACCTTTTTACTTGTTTTCAGCTCTTAAACAGTTGCAGATTTTAAGCTAGCGATAACATTTTATAAGTAACTTTAGAACTCTGTAACTGTTTGTTTAAGAGCAGAAAACAATTACAAAGATCTAATTAAGCAAATGATCAGTTCCATGAAGGGTCTAGTTAAGTAATTGAGAGCTCAGTTGGAATGCAAATCAGCAGACACAGGGGGTCCCCAGGAGTTGGGAAGGCCTATAGGATATGAAATGGCGTTTCTCTTTAGGCATTTCCTACAGGGGTGGCGAAAGTCGGCCCTTCCACTCCTGGTCTTTGTTCCAACCCTGTTCTAAATTGTTTAACTGAACCAATCACACCTGCAGACCCTGAAGTCGTTCATGATCTCATTTTACCTGTTAAACAAACCTGGAGTGGAATGGTCTTCCAGGACCGTGATTGGGCACCCCTGGTTTAGTCACGTTATAGCTCACAGCGCCCCCTGGTGTCTCAGTTTTGTCTGCACACTTCACTGCCAGCTCAGACTCCACCTTCATTTAAACTCTTTTCGTTCTGTTTTTTCTTTCTTCTCGTTTTGTCTGTGACAGTGGCTGCATTGATCTTCAATGGTTCAGCTCCATTTGCTCCAAACGACACTAACGTTTCTGTGGTAAGTTGTTTTGTTTTGTTTTGGAATACGGCGAGTGTTACCAAGTTGCTAATGCAGCAAACAGACAGACGCCAAGATGAAGGAATCATATTGAAGCTGTAGCGATAATACTGGCATGGGAGTAAGAGACGCGCTTAACTCTCGACTAGAGCGCTTTAGTCAGGGTTACCATGTGACTCCACGTACACTGGGATAGTTTGGACCAGTCCAGGTTTTTCAACATACCGCAATGCATTCTGGTACGTTTGACCTGTCTCAGGTACCTTTCACAGGAGGACTACACTTACCAGAATGCATTGTGAGTTGAAAAGCCTGAACTGTCCCAAACTGTCCTAATGTACATATTGCCCCTCTATTCAATTCACTGGGCTGTCGAGCGTGGAAGGGTGCTCCAAGCAACGCTAATATTTCCACGATAAGTTGTTTTAAAAAGTGTTAAGTTGTTACCTATGGAGGAATGCAGTAAACAGACAGACACCAAGAAGAAATTATTATTATTATTATTATTATTATTATTATTATTATTATTAGGCAGACGCCTGTACCCCAGGTGACCTTACAGGTGTTAGAGGGCAATACAAGGTTACAGTGCAAAAACAATATTTAAATACAGTGTAGTTTACAGTAAGTGCAGCTACTACTAGAATATAATATGAGACAACAACTTTATGATTAAGACAATATCTACGATGACATATTAGCAGTGTAATAGTGCAAGGATAGCGCATCAGCTGAGGCTCCAGTAACGTGGTGCTGAGGTCAGGCGAGTCCAGTGCAGAGCAGGAGGGGCGGAGCAGGAGATCTACAAGCGCAGAGTAAACAGGGGGGTCTTGAGGAGGCGGAACGGAAGGCAGTGAGAGACGGAGCGGTCCTGAGGTTCTCTGGTAGCTGGTTCCACCACAGAGGGGGGAATTATTCGGGAGTCGTTTTGCAGTTGTAGTCGGACTACATCAGAGTGCAGCATAACTAATAACCACTTCTGAGTTATGTTGTTGTCTTTTCTCTCTCTCTCTTTCTCTCTCCCCACTCCCCCTGCCCCTACGCCCTGCATGATCTCTGGCCCTGTCAGTACAATCCTGTCAATGCCACAGCGCTGGACTGGAGCCAGCTCAGTAAGAAGGAGTGTCTGAAGTACGGAGGCAGCCTGGTGGGTAACACCTGTAAGTACGTGCCTGACCTGGCCCTCATGTCCTTCATCCTCTTCTTCGGAACCTACTCCATGACCATCACGCTGAAGAAGTTCAAGTTCAGCCGTTACTTCCCCACCAAGGTGAGAAACAGGAGCGTTGTTGAATCCAAGTCCCTAGCCACATTAGTGTTTTCAAACCTAACGGTTTTAAAGTCCTCGACAAGGTTTGCAGCCACATTAAACCAGGACTTGTAACTGTGTTCAGCGTTTGAAATGAAAAAGAGGCTTGGTGGTCCAGTGGTTAAAGAAAGGGGCTTGTTACCAGGAGGTTCCTGGTTCAATCCCTGCTCAGCCACTGACGCACACTGTGTGTGACCCTGAGCAAGCCACTTCACCTCCTTGTGCTCTGTCCTGCGGATGAGACGTAAAACAAACAAGGTCCTGTTGGAAGTGACTCTGCAGCAGCAGTTGTTGATGAAGCATAGTTCACAAAGTATAAGCATGATTCTGCAATATTTTTGGCTGCAGTGTTTATTTTCAATGCTAAATTCTGTCAACTGTTTTTTTTTTTCTATTTTTCAAAAGAGATGCTCCACATCATTTTAAAGATTTGCTTTGCAAACATATACTCAGCCCTATGGAGACACTCCCTAACCCTTCTCTCCTGGTCTCTCCCCTGCTCGCTCCCTCCTCACTCCCTCCCTCCCCCCCTCACTCCCTCCCTCTCTTCCCCCTCACTCCAGTTCCGGAACCTCCTCAGTGACTTTGCTATAGTCTTATCCATGCTGGCGTTCTGTGGTCTTGATTTCTGGGTCGCGCTGGACACCCCAAAACTGCATGTCCCCTCGGAGCTGAAGGTTTGAGCCCTCCCTGCTACTAACCCCCCCACTCCCTTTCTCAACCTCCCCCCTAACCCTGTACTGCCACACTGTGTCTTAACCTGGAAGTGCATCAACTCCACTCTACTTACACTGCTGTTGCTTTTTGTAATAGACGCACAACGCTCTCTCTCCTTATTTCACTATCTGACGCTCGCATCAAAAAGTCATGCGATATTAAAAGATTGAATTAGTAAGGGGTCTCTGAGTGTCTCCCCTGCTAAAGGCAGCGGTGTGTGGTGTGCAGGGTGAGTCATACAGTCGGGAGCGCAGGCTCTGGGTCCCAGCTGTGCGAAGTCGCCAGTCTTCGCTGGGGATTCCAGAGGGATCGTCGTATTGGCTCTGGCGATCCCGCGTATTAGGGAGGCAAAACCAGCAGACAGCGCTACAGCGGACCCGACCGGCCAGGCTCCCAGCGAGCTCAGAGCGGACACCTGCAGGGCTGGCCTGTGTCCTCCAGAGGCCGGTAGCTCGCTGACATCCGCTCTCGAGTTCCTGGGGGTAGAAGAGGAAGCTGGCTCGGTTGTGGGATCGGAGGACGCCCGCTGAACCTTCAGCTCAACTGAGCTGTGCGGGGAACGGCTGCGGTGAGGTGGGTACATAACTGGACATTCGGGGAGAAAATCAAAGAGTATAATAATTCTAACCGTGAATTAACCGAATATGTGAATTATCGAATCGCGTAATAAGGAGGGAGCGCTGTATTTACAAAACAATGATATGATCAAAGAAAATAACTTTTATGAATTACTTGGACATGATCTCTGTAGCTCTATCTTTGCAGTCACAGAATTGTGTGCTACTGTATAGTGCAGTGTTTTTGTGTGCTTGATTTATATCTGCTTAATCACGTGAAGTCTCTCCTCACGCTGCAGCCTTTGAGAAAGGGTTCTGCCTCTTGCAATCTTGCTATACTTTGCTTTGCTGTACTATACTAGCGTAGCACTAGGGCAGCAGTGTGGAGTAGTGGTTAGGGCTCTGGACTCTTGACCGGAGGGTTGTGGGTTCAATCCCAGGTGGGGGACACTGCTGCTGTACCCTTGAGCAAGGTACTTTACCTAGATTGCTCCAGTAAAAACCCAACTGTATAAATGGGTAATTGCATGTAAAAATAATTTGATATCTTGTAACATTTGTAAGTCGCCCTGGATAAGGGCGTCTGCTAAGAAATAAATAATAATAAGAATAATATGCTAACCACTTCGATGTTTAATGATATCCTTTAACATCGCTTAAACTGGCAGGATCATTTTTATTAAATATTCTTTCTACTACTTTTTCCAAGCTGGTGTAAATAAATCGCGGTTTTTACACAACTGGACTTTACTGTAAAAAAATATATACAACTACAATAATCCGTCGCGTATCTGCCCTAACTGTTTATCCACCATGATCAAGCTCTTCAGCAACGTTAGTTTATTATTGAACAGAGAAGATTAGTTCACAGATTGTAGATCCCACCACAGTTTTCGTACACTGCGTTCTATGTGCTCCGTGCGCTGCCATTGCTGGTAGTGTCACGCGAGCCGTGCAGTGTGTTGATATGTAAATAAATCCTGTTCGCCTGCGGGGGGCGTATCAGCTTCAACCTCCGTCTGGGTCTCCTGCCTGTCACTCAGCAGCGAATGCACGCACCCACACGGCAGACGGCTACTCTGTCACAAGCATTAATACCCTGTGTCTTTCTAAACAAGGGATTTAGGGGAGCTCCCTAATAAAAGCTGAATCTCTAAACAGTAATTGTGTGAATATAGTAATTGTTACAGCTGTGTATAATGGTATTTAAAACAGGATTCATGCATCCAGCTTTTTACATATCTCTTACTCTGGTCCCACAGTAGTCAGATATGTGACGGATTATTGTATTGATATTTAAGCTCGGGGTGTACTGTCTGAATAATGGTTGGTCCCATAGTATAATATAAAACCATGACTATTGAAATAAAGGGGAACTGCCTGCATAATGGTTGATGCTCTGATTTATTTACCCATCACAGTGAACCACAGGAGACATGCTACTGACTTATTTTTGCTCTTTCTCTGTGATCCCTCCTTCCTGTCTCCTGTTTTCTTGTCGTTTCTCGCTGCATCGCTCCTCCTCTCCTCTCCTCTCCTGTGCAGCTCCGTAAACTAATCAGCGACTTCTCAATCTTCATGTCCATAATGATGTTTGTGGGTCTTGATATGCTTGTGGGACTGAACACCCCCAAGCTCATAGTGCCGACAGAGTTCAAGGTACACGCGTTCCCTTCTCTGTCTGTCTGTCTGTCTGTCTGTTGGTTTGTTAGTTTATGTGGCAGGACCCTTATACAAGTCCCCCATAGTGAAAGCATAGCAAAGTTTAATAAGGCATTGTTAAATCACTGTACAGCATAGGCAAGCATTGTAAAGCACAGAGGTATGGTAAAGCATAGGGAAGCATTGTAAAGCACAGAGAGGTCTGGTAAAGCATAGGGAAGCATTGTAAAGCACAGAGAGGTCTGGTAAAGCATAGGGAAGCAGTGTAAAGCACAGAGAGGTCTGGTAAAGCATAGGGAAGCATTGTAAAGCACAGAGAGGTATGGTAAAGCATAGGGAAGCATTGTAAAGCACAGAGAGGTCTGGTAAAGCATAGGGAAGCATTGTAAAGCACAGAGGTATGGTAAAGCATATGGAAGCATTGTAAAGCACAGAGAGTTCTGGTAAAGCATAGGGAAGCATTGTAAAGCACAGAGAGGTCTGGTAAAGCATAGGGAAGCATTGTAAAGCACAGAGAGGTCTGGTAAAGCATAGGGAAGCATTGTAAAGCACAGAGAGGTCTGGTAAAGCATAGGCAAGCATTGTAAAGCACAGACTGGTACGGTAAAGCATATTAAAAAAACAAACCATGGTAAACAAACCCTTATAAAAGTGTCCCACAGTAAAAGCACAGCAAAGTGTAATAGAGTGTGCTTGTGTGTTTGTGTTGTGAAGCCGACCCGTGCGGACCGTGGCTGGTTTGTCCTGCCCTTTGGGAAGAACCCCTGGTGGGTGTACGTGGCCAGCGCCGTGCCCGCCCTCCTCGTCACCATCCTCATCTTCATGGACCAGCAGATCTCTGCCGTCATCGTCAACCGCAAGGAGCACAAGCTCAAGGTGAGTCCATCGCACCCGCGCCGTGCTATCTACTGTTGTACTGGGATGATCAGGCTGTGCGTCTTGTCTTGTAATTATTGTATTGTAGCATTTTATTGTGACTTTCTGACTGTGTGTGTGTGTGTGTGTGTGTTGTCTTGTATTGTGATAAGCAGACAAATTGGAACTGGGATCGTCTGTCTGGGTGCTGTATACACACTCACAACACAGACCTGCTGCATTATATTCGGTTGTGATTATCAGGCTTTGTGTGTGTGTGTTGTATTGTATTATTCATTATACTGTGATTTTTTTCCGGACCGTGTGTTGTCCTGTTTTGTGATTAGCAGACAGTTTGTGTTGGGTTGCGATCAGCTGTCTGTGTGCTCTATAGATGCCTGCCACACTGACCTGTTGTATCGCATTCAGATGTATTGTGCTTTCTGTAGAAAGCCTGAAGATTTACAAGTTGGCTGTGTGTTGTAATGATTGTGTAACTGCATTGTGATTATCTGTGTGTGTTGCAGAGCTGCACAAACCGATCATTCCATTGTTCTGATCAAGCTCTCCGCAGGTGAGGGTCTCTGGTGTCGATCGGGCTGATTTACCTGTTCAGAGTGAATTAAGAATCAGCTGCTGGGGTTTGTGTGGATCGCTGTTCTCCACAGTCTAAGAAAAGCAGCGATCATCACAAACCCAAGCAGCTGTTTCTTCACTCGTTCCACTCTGAACGGTGAATCAGCCCGATCGACACCAGCGACCCTCCCCTGATTGCCAGCCCCTGATTTCTGCAGAGAGCTCGATGCTGTCTTGCTCGTGTGCTCGGCTCCCTTTGGGCTGGGCTCCCTGCTCTGTGTGGTACACTGACTGCGTCTGTCTCTGTCTGTGCAGAAGGGCTGTGGCTACCACATGGACCTGTTCTGGGTGGGGCTGCTGATGGCGGCCTGCTCCTTCATGGGGCTCCCCTGGTACGTCGCCGCCACCGTCATCTCGATCGCTCACATCGACAGCCTGAAGATGGAGACGGAGTCCAGCGCACCCGGAGAGCAGCCCCAGTTTCTGGGGGTCCGGTACAGAGAGAGAGAGGGAGGGAGGGAGACCCACTATAGAGATCCAATAGATTTGATACAGTGCATAATCTATATGATACAGTACTGTAAGCACAGTGTATACTAGAAGCAGCTGCAGTCCCTAGGTATTAGATGAAGAGAGAGAGAGCCCCTATAGAAATCCTATAGATTTGATACAGTGCAGAATCTATATAATTCAGTAAGTGCAACACAAACCAGGAGCAGGCTGTTTTGGCACTGAGGTGGGAACAGAGACCCTGCAGATCTTTTAGGACATTACACATGTCTTGTCAGTGTGTAGGTGCAGAGTGCATTTATTCTTTTAGGACAACCCTAGTGAAGTTTACCCTGGTACATTTGCACAGTAATATGCTTTACCCATAGTTCTAGTAAGCATTTACTCTAGCTTAGCATGGTTTGCCATGTTTTCTTTAATATGCTTTACCACACCTCTGTGCTTTACAATGCTTCCCTATGCTTTACCACACCTCTGTGCTTTACAATGCTTCCCTATGCTTTACCACACCTCTGTGCTTTACAATGCTTCCCTATGCTTTACCATACCTCTCTGTGCTTTACAATGCTTCCCTATGCTTTACCATACCTCTCTGTGCTTTACAATGCTTCCCTATGCTTTAGCATCCCTCTCTGTGCTTTGCAATGCTTCCCTATGCTTTACCAGACCTCTCTGCGCTTTGCAATGCTTCCCTATGCTTTACTATACCTCTCTGTGCTTTACAATGCTTCCCTATGCTTTACCACACCTCTCTGTGCTTTACAATGCTTCCCTATGCTTTACCGCACCTCTCTGTGCTTTACAATGCTTCCCTATGCTTTACCAGACCTCTCTGTGCTTTACAATGCTTCCCTATGCTTTACCAGACCTCTCTGTGCTTTACAATGCTTGCCTATGCTTTACCAGACCTCTCTGTGCTTTACAATGCTTGCCTATGCTTTACCAGACCTCTCTGTGCTTTACAATGCTTCCCTATGCTTTACCAGACCTCTCTGTGCTTTACAATGCTTGCCTATGCTTTACCAGACCTCTCTGTGCTTTACAATGCTTCCCTATGCTTTACCAGACCTCTCTGTGCTTTACAATGCTTGCCTATGCTTCACCAGACCTCTCTGTGCTTTACAATCTTCCCTATGCTTTACCATACCTCTCTGCTTTGCAATGCTTCCCTATGCTTTACCAGATCTCTCTGTGCTTTACAATGCTTCCGTGTGCTTTACCACACCTCTCTGTGCTTTTTCAATTCTTCCCTATGCTTTACCACACCTGTCTGTGCTTTACAATGCTTCCCTATGCTTCACCAGACCTCTCTGTGCTTTACAATGCTTCCGTATGCTTTACCAGACCTCTCTGTGCTTTACAATGCTTCCGTGTGCTTTACCACACCTCTCTGTGCTTTTTCAATTCTTCCCTATGCTTTACCATCCCTCTCTGTGCTTTACAATGCTTCCCTATGCTTCACCACACCTCTCTGTGCTTTATTACACTTTGGTAAACTTTTAGAAGGGCTATATATTGAGAGGGAAACTCAAGCCATTACAACCTGCTACTCCGTGCCTTCATTATCTTTTGTCGTTTTAGTCCGTTTCTTTCAGTGACAGCATACAATTTAAAACTCCAGGACGTAGGTTTTGTGTTGATGTGAATGGCACCAGTATTACGATGCTCTGCTGTGTGTGGATCAGCTGGACAGACCCCTGTAACCTGCTTGCACACACACACATGCAGTACTCAGCTGTTTCTTGTCCCTGTGCAGGGAGCAGAGGTTAACTGGGATCATTGTGTTTATCCTGACCGGAGCCTCTATCTTTCTGGCTCCTATTCTGCAGGTGAGTGTTTCTGTCACGTCTGATCTCTCTGTGCTGCCGCTCTGTGACGATGACCTCTCATGCGTCGCCCTGTCGTTGTTTTCTGTGTTTCCCGCAGTACATCCCCATGCCAGTGCTGTACGGAGTCTTCCTCTACATGGGCGTGGCCTCTCTCAATGGAATCCAGGTACAGACACGCCTTTTGAAGATCCTTTTTTTATGCAGGCTTGGTGGGTCCAGTGGTTAAAGAAAAGGGCTTGACACCAAATCCTTAGCCACTGACTCGCCGTGCGTGACCCTGAGCAAGTCACTTAACCTCCTTGTGCTCCGTCCTTCGGATGAGACGTAAAACCGAGGTCCTATTGGAAGTGACTCTGCAGCAACAGTTGTTGATGCGTATTTCACCCCCTAGTCTCTGTAAGTCGTTGTAGATAATAGCGTCTGCTAAATGACTATTTAATAATAATAATACTGGACAGGTAGATGTAATGCTCAACCACAAAAAACAACCAGGCCTTATTCAGTGTATTGTTAAGCATATTTTGCTCAATCAGTAATTCTTACAGTATTGTGCAGCACCTCCACACACCACCTCCAAACAAGCTAACATTTCATAGCTTATAATCTGTCAGGATTCTAGTACTTCTTACGTGACACAATTCTAATGTTAAAAAAAGCTTCTTATCTCAATAAGACACCCTACACCCGCCCTGTTACATGTGTTTCTCTCCTTCTCCCCCCCCTCTCTCTCTCTCTCTCACCCTCTCTCTCTGTCTGTCTCTCTCTCCCTCTCTGTCTCTCTCTCTCCCTCTCCTCTCTCTCTCATCCCCCTCTCCTCTCACCCCCTCTCCCTCTCTCCCTCTGTCTCCCCCTCTTCTCTCTTGCCCCTCTCTCTCCCCTCCCCTCTCTCTGTGTCTCTCCCCCTCTCTCTCTCCCCCTCTGTCTGTCTTCCTCTCTGTCTCTCTCTCCCTCTCCTCTCTCTCTTCCCCTCTCCTCTCACCCTCTCTCTCCCCTCTCTGTCTCTCTGTCTCACCCTCTCTTCTCTCTCTCTCACCCCTCACCCCTCTCTCTCTCCCCCTCTGTCTCACCCTCTCTTCTCTCTCTCTCCCCCCTCTCTCTCTCCCCCTCTCTGTCTCTCTCCCTCTCTCTCTCCCCCTCCTCTCTCTCTCACCCCTCTCTCTCTCCCTCTCTCTGTCTCTCTGTCTCCCCCTCTCTTCTCTCTCTCTCACCCCTCACCTCTCTCTCTCTCTCTCTCTCCCTCTCTCTCTCTCTCCTCTCTCTCTCTCTCTCTCTCCTCTCTCTCTCTCTCTCTCTCTCTCTCTCTCTCTCTCTCTCTCTCTCTCTCTCTCTCTCCCCCTCTCTTCTCTCTCTCTCACCCCTCACCTCTCTCTCTCTCTCTCTCCCCCTCTCTCAGTTCTGGGATCGCTGTAAGCTCTACCTCATGCCTGCCAAGCACCAGCCGGACTACACCTTCCTCCGTCACGTGCCGCTGCGCCGGGTCCACCTCTTCACCGTGGTGCAGATCGTCTGCCTCGCCGTGCTCTGGGTCCTCAAGTCCACCATGGCGGCCATCATCTTCCCCGTCATGGTGAGACCGAGCTTCCTGCGGCTTCGCACGCTCCGTGAAACCATGAAAATCTAAACAGGAATTGACACAGTTAACCCCTAACAAGGGCTTTCTAAGCGCAGCACAGAAACCAGGACCAGAGGACACACGGTTGGAAATGAAGTGGAAGGAGTGGTTACCAAGGGTTACCTAGCCATGTTGTTCAAGACCCAAGTTTTTAGATCAATCAGATACCAGAAGCCAGATGGGCATAGATGAGCCGAATGGCCTCTCGTTTGTAAATTTTACTTCTCATTCTTATCAACCAGCCTTTTATTAAAGGTGGTAGTAAGTACAGTAAAGCAGCAGTATGTGACCAAAACACATTTCAACAAGACCTCTATCTCTCTTCCACCTGACCCTCTCTCCCTCACACACTCTCTCCTCCTCCCCCTGCCTCCCTCTATCCCTCCTCCCCTCTCTCCCTCTCCTCCTCCCCATCTCTCCCCCTGCCTCCCTCTATCCCTCCTCCTCTCTCCCTCTCCTCCTCCCTCTCTCCCCTGCCTCCCTCTATCCCTCCTCCCTCTCTCTCCTCCTCCTCTCTCCCCTCCTCCCTCTATCCCTCCTCTCCTCTCCTCTCCCTCCTCCTCCTCCCTCCTCTCCCCTCCTCCCTCTATCCCTCTCCTCTCTCTCTCCTCCCTCTATCCCTCCTCTCCCTCTCTCCCTCTATCCTCCCCATCTCTCCCCCTGCCTCCCTCTATCCCTCCTCCCTCTATCCCTCCTCCCCTCTCCTCCTCCCCGTCTCTCCCCCTGCCTCCCTCTATCCCTCCTCCCCTCTCTCCCTCTCCTCCTCCCCGTCTCTCCCCCTGCCTCCCTCTATCCCTCCTCCCCCTCTCTCCCTCTCCTCCTCCCCCTATCCCTCCTCCCTCTATCCCTCCTCCCTCTCCTCTCCTCCTGCTATCCCTCCTCCCCCTCTCTCCCTCTCCTCCCTCTATCCCTCCTCCACCTCTCTCTCTCCTCCCCTCTCTCCCTCACACACTCTCTCCTCCTCCCCTCTCTCCCCCTCCCTCCCCTCCCTCTATCCCTCTCTCCCCCTCCCTCTCTCCCTCTCTCCCTCTCCCTCCCTCCCTCTATCCCTCTCTCCCTCTCCTCCTCCCTCTCTCCCTCTCCTCCCTCTATCTATCCCTCCTCCCCCTCTCTCCCTCTCCTCCCTCTATCCCTCCTCCCCTTTCCCCCTCCCCATCTCTCCCCCTGCCTCCCTCTATCCCTCCTCCCTCTCTCTCCCTTTCCTCCCTCTATCCCTCCTCCCCTCTCTCCCTCACACACTCTCTCCTCCTCCCTCTCTCTCCCTCTCTATCTCTCCTCCCTCTCTCTCCCTCTCCTCCCTCTATCCCTCCTCCCCTCTCTCCCTCACACACTCTCCTCCTCCCTCTCTCCCTCTCTATCCCTCCTCCCCCTCTCTCCCTCTCCTCCCTCTATCTATCCCTCCTCCCCCTCTCTCCCTCTCCTCCCTCTATCCCTCCTCCCCTCTCTCCCTCACACACTCTCTCCTCCTCCCTCTATCTATCCCTCCTCCCCTCTCTCCTCCTCCCCGTCTCTCCCCCGGCCTCCCTCTATCTCTCCTCCCTCTCTCTCCCTTTCCTCCCTCTATCCCTCCTCCCCTCTCTCATCCTCCCCGTCTCTCCCCCTGCCTCCCTCTATCCCTCCTCCCTCTCTCTCCCTCTCCTCCCTCTATCCCTCCTCCCCTCTCTCCCTCACACACTCTCTCCTCCTCCCTCTCTCTCCCTCTCTATCCCCCCTCCTCTCTCCCTCTCTTCCCTCTCTCTCCCTCTCCTCCTCCCCCTCCCTCCTCCCCTCTCCTCCCCTCTCTCCCTCTCCTCCCTCTCTTCCTCTCTCCCTCTCTCTCAGATCCTGGGCCTGATCATCGTTCGTAAGATGCTTGACTGGGTCTTCTCTCAGCATGACCTGGCCTGGCTGGATGATATCCTCCCCGAGAAAGACAAGAAGAAGGAGGAGGACAAGAAGAAAAAGAAGAAGAAGAAGGGGAGAGGAGAGGAGGGAGACAGTGAGGACGAGGTAAGAGCCGTGGCTGCAGAATGAAGAGGCGCACTCAGCACCTGTTCACATTGGAGATTAGAATCCGGGCTGGACAAAGCTCCACTCCTGGTCTTTGTTCCAACCCTGTTCTAAATTGTTTAACTGAACCAATTACACCCCCAGGCCCTGAAGTAGTTCATTATATCATCATACCTGATGAGCCTGGAGTGGAACGGCCCTCCAGGACGGTGATTGGTTGACCATGCCTGGATTAGAGAGCCCCTCAGTTAAATAGCTTGCTGGCTTGGTAACTTTCTTGGGTGTGCTTTTACTGTTGAAAACGTTTTTAATGACGATTTGGAGTGAAGAGATCAGAGAATCCAGTTTAAAAAATAAAAATAAAATTCCTCAAAAGTGAGATTCCCGTTACTCCACCTGCCTTGAAATGAATTTGTCTACAGCTCTGGCCAAAAGTTTTGCATCACCCTATAGAATTAACTAATTGTGCTTCATAAAGTCGAATGAAACCTGCAGAATAATGTTACGTTAACATACTGAATTACACACCAGCGCTTTGTAGTTTTCCCTCTACTTCACAAAAAACGGACAAATTAAAAATTGTGACATTTACGAAATCTATCCTGAAACACTACCTTACTACGGTAGACTTTTCTCGATATTATTTTGTAGTTTCTTTGATTACACGATGTTAAATAAAAGATTATGTTCATATAGTGTTTCATATAAAATTCTAGCTGATGCAAAAGTTTTGGCCACAGCGGTACAGCTGTATGAATTGGATTGTGGTTGAATGTATTATAATCCTAAGAGACTCTCCCTTCTAT
Source organism: Acipenser oxyrinchus oxyrinchus (assembly GCA_030684275.1). Classification (NCBI taxonomy): domain Eukaryota; kingdom Metazoa; phylum Chordata; class Actinopteri; order Acipenseriformes; family Acipenseridae; genus Acipenser; species Acipenser oxyrinchus. The sequence continues at coordinate 1,707,458 of CM060283.1, forward strand.
GCAGTCCTCTTCTCTCCCTCCCTGTGTTTCATGGCTCTCCCCCCTCCCTCCCTGTTTCTTCCCAGTCTAAGCCCCCCGTTCCCCCACCTGTAAAGATCCCAATGGACACCCTGCAGCCTGACCCTGTGAACAGCTCTCCTTCTCCAGGCAGTAAGTACTGAGAGCCATCTCAAGCCTTCCGACATCTCGTCTCAGGGAGAGATTCAATCCACTGTTTTCTTTTCCTGATATTTTACGGCGCAATTCAAACTAGCAGCCATAACGGGACACGCCCCCCAAAACGCCATTGTGGTCCAGCGGTTAAAGAAAGGGGCTTGTTACCGGGTTCAATCCCAACTCAGCCACTGACTTCCCTGCGTGTGACCCTGAACAAGTCACTGAACCTCCTTGTGCTCTGTCCTTCGGATGAGACGTAAAACAAACAAGGTCCTATTGGACTCTGCAGCAGCAGTTGTCAATGAAGCATAGTTCACCCCCCAAGTCTCTGTAAGTCGCTGTGGATAAAAGCAAGTGCAGATAAGTCCTAATAAAGTGGCCAGGCAGGTATAATGCCCCTAATTCCAGCTGCTAACTTTCTTGTTATGTTTCCTTTGCAGGAGAAGGGCCGCCCGCACTCTAACTGCTCTCCCAGCGAGTCGGAGCTGGATCGCAGGTACTGTGTCCTGAACATTCGGGTACCTTACAATGAAATGATGCAGCCAGGTGCGGACCAGCTCAACTGGGGGGGCCACTACCAGTGAGAGTGAGGCTGTAACCACCCGGGATTACAGAACCCACCCCCAACCCCCCCGCCATTAAATTCCATTGGTATAGCCCAGTAGGAATTAATACCCTTGGAAAAGTTTCCTGTAGTAAAAGCATAGTGAAAGCATGGTAAAGCATAGGTGAACATTGTACAGAGAGGTAAGGTAAAGCATATTAATAAGCAAACCGGGGTAAACCCTTATAAAAGTTTCCCGTAGTAAAAGCACAGCAAAGTGTAATAAAGCACAGTGAAAGCATGGCAAAGCATTAGTGAGCATTGTAAAACCCTGAAAGGGGAAAGCATATTAAATAAACATGGTAGACCATGGTAGACTCTGCTGAATCACAGGAAAAGCACGGGGAAAACTGCATAATATTACTGTGCAAATGTACCGAGGTAAACTGTTATAAGGGTAGTTACTGAGGTCAGGTATGTTCCTAGATCTAACCAGTGGAAGATCTAGGAATTGCGTACCAAGGCTGTGAAATTCAAACAGTCTCATTGCTTTCTGTCTGGATCTAAAGTTTCAGAGACAATAGAGGGTTGATTTAGGGGGTGCTTGGATCCGTTTAGATCAATTGGACGCACCCACGCAAGGATCTTTTATTATCAGATTTTACCCCAAATTTGTAAAAAAAAAGTTACACCAAGAAAATCTATGGCTTTTCATGAATGTAAGTAAAAAGAATAGATTTAGAGCAATGCGGGGCTGCCTGTTTAACATACTGCTAAATTCAGGAGCCGATCGTCAGTTCTACTTGCCTGTCTTAGTGATAGAAGCTAATTTGGACTTATTTTTGTTTTGCTGGCAATACCTTAGCTGTGCACTAGATGGCGCCGGAACATACTAAAATTAAGACACGTTGGCCGATCTAGCCCGCATTACACACGTCTACGGCAGGCTGCTGGAACTGAAGAGCAGCTCCTGGACTCGCTGTCAATACAAAATTATATAATCAAGTGCTGAATGAACTATTTCGAACAATTGCCAACATCACAAAACTGTAAGGGAAGAGTAATGCGATGTTAAGCTCCTAATATATAATAGTACAGCGCTAGCATTTGTGATGTTAATAGTTTGACCCTACCCCTATTTGCAACAATGAAAGCTTTTTGTTGTTGAGGTTGCTTCCAGCAGTCTACTGAACTGATTTGATCTGGGATCAGTCCCCACAGTCGCTGCCCTGCAGCTCCCAGTGCCTGATCTGTAGCCACACAGCAGCCAGGCTGTCAGACATGGTTTCTAGGTGGAGCTGCTTCATCCCAGACAGTTATTCCAACCAAATCTCCCCAGTGCGTCTAGTTGTGCTTTTTAAGTCTGCGCTGCTTTCCAGCGCACATCATTGACCACAGGATTTGTTGTGTTGCTTTGGTCTCATACCGAAGTGGGGCTAACGAGTCTAAAGCTTATTTTCCAGGGATGGAAATAAGACTCCTATTGCATTGCAGTTTTACCCGTTCCAAATTTTATTAAGAGCTTAATTAGCCCCAGTGTGTACAGGTATTATTATTATTTATTTCTTAGCAGACGCCCTTATCCAGGGCAACTTACAATTGTTACAAGATATCACATTATTTTTACATACAATTACCCATTTATACAGTTGGGTTTTTACTGGAGCAATCTAGGTAAAGTACCTTGCTCAAGGGTACAGCAGCAGTGTCCCCCACCTGGGATTGAACCCACGACCCTCCGGTCAAGAGTCCAGAGCCCTAACCAATACTCCACACTGCTGCCCAGGTAACAAGCTCAGGTGTGTTTTATTAAACTCATAGTAAAACCTGGAACGGATCAAACTGCTGTGCAACAGGAGTCTTATTTCCATCCTTGTTTTCCCTTGCCCAAAGCCGCTGTAATCGTCTCCATTGACAATAAGGCTTGTGTGCAGAATCGAAAGTTACGTGTGATGCCGATAGGTCAAAAAACTGAATATTTCCTCATTGCTGCTATTATTATTATTATTATTATTATTATTATTATTATTATTATTATTATAAGTAGTACTATTAAGTTTGCTCCTATATACAGTATATAAAACCTAATGCTGGATCTTTGTTACGACATAAAGTTACCCTTTTTTAAATCTTTTTTTTTTTTTTAATCCCTTGACGTCTTCTCCTATTCTGAGCCCTTTTCCTGCCCTGAGAATGCTGTAATCCATTCTCCACACTGAGATCCAAATGAACCTGCTTGCAGAGGGAGGGGAGGGCAGTCACTGGAACAGCACAGTGCTTTACTACCCATTCTCCACACTGAGACCTGAATGAACCTGCTTGCAGAGGGAGGGCTGTCACTGGAACAGCACAGTGCTTTACTACCCATTCTCCACACTGAGACCTGAATGAACCTGCGTGCAGAGGGAGTGGAGGGCAGTCACTGGAACAGCACATTCAGAACGGGGTTCAGGGCTGGGGACAATCTGTCGTCAGGGAGGATAATTTGTCTTGGGAGGGCTCAGCTTTGACATTGGAATTTGCATACTACAAACACCTGCTTTTAAATCTGGATCTGATTACAGCGCGCAATAAGCAGGCTCAGCTAGACGGGGTTTGAGTTTCAAGCTGCAGTCTAATAGAGCCCCACAAGAACAGCTACTGCCTCCCCAGTGTCTGAACAACTACAAAAAAAAAAAGTTAAAATTGAATTTAAAAAAATAATTTTCAAACCCAGGATTTCGATTTTAAATAAATTAAATGTTATCAGTCCAGAGCTGACAGACAAAGAGAAGGAGAGGCAATACCTTTTATTGGACTAACTAAACAATAAGGAATCGCAGGCTTTCAAGACCTCAGAGGTCTCTTCTCCTTCAGAGTAGCACAGTGAAAGCACGGTAAAGCACAGGCCAGCATTCGGAACAGAAAATAGGAGGCACTTTTTTACACAGAGAATTGTGAGGGTCTGGAACCAACTCCCCAGTAATGTTGTTGAAGCTGACACCCTGGGATCCTTCAAGAAGCTGCTTGATGAGATTCTGGGATCAATAAGCTACTAACAACCGAACGAGCAAGATGGGCCGAATGGCCTCCTCTCGTTTGTAAACTTTCTTATGTTCTTATTGGAACATCAAACCTACTTTTCACCTGAAGAAGAAGACCTTTGAGGTCTTGTGATTTAATTAATGTTTAGTTAGTCCAATAAAAGGCGTCTCCTTCTCTTTGTCTGTGATTTTAAAGTCGAAACGGAAGCCAGGTTTTTCTGGTAGCGGTCTGGCTCTCCCCTAGCCCGTACTAACAAGCTTGTTCTGCACTCAATCCAGCATCACGCTCCACCTGAAGATCTCCTGCCCGTCATCCTCTCCCGCTGTCAATTACTCCCGGACCTCCATGTGGGCCGTGCCCCAGGTGAAGATAGAAATGGAGTCAGACTACGAAGACACAGACACAGATAGACATCCCAGAGACATGGGCAGTGAGACCACCCTATAGCAACTATAGCCACACCCCCACGAAAAAAAAAAAAAAAAAAACAAGCCCGCTCTTCCTGTGACTCTTCTACCCTCTCCCCCCTCCTCTAAAACAAAAACTGTTGGTTTTTTTTTTCATTTTTAATTTTGACAAGTTTGCTGCTGTGAATACCCAAGATTACTGGAGATAATAACCTCCAGTAATCACAGTGAAAACACGGATTTAAAAAATAAATAAATACCGGAATAAACAGCATGTCGAATTTATAAGATGCGTACGTTTTTCTTAAACCGATGATCACGTCGGCAGTAGTCCAGGTCAGTCAGTTTGTGTGTGTGTGAGAGGTTTAAAGATCACATTCTGAAAGATTCTCGTCTCTATTAAGAAATTTGTGTTTTCAGAAAATACACTGTAGTTTAAACTTTGTATGGGTGTCTAAATATCTTCTTGTGGTTTTTGGGGTAGCGTTTTTCTGTTCCGTTTATATCCTGGGGCCAGGTTTTTCAAAACTTCTAATCTGGATAACAGTGATCTGGATTTTGTGATCGCGATTACTTTTATTTGGATCGTTTTTGATCTGCTTTTTCAGAACACGGCACTGCTGGATTACATTTATCCAGATTACGATTACACAACTAATTTCTATCACAGAATATAGAATAGAGCTCTTAAAATCATGTCTTACCTTTACTAGGTACACCAGAGTGAATGCCAAAGAGATACAATTTGAACAAAAACTACATATTGAGAAGGGAAGCCAAATTCTCCTTCTCCAAAATCTTTTTGGCTGTTTGTTACTTAACCCAGGCAGCAGCTTCACCTGCAGTAATGGAAAAACAGTTTCTGTTTTGAAGTGCCAACATTCCTGACTCTTCCTCCTCCTTCCTCCCCCTCTTTCTTCTGGTCCCTACAATATATATGTAGCCTCATTGCTAATAGATTTCTTCAGCTGTGATTCAATGGTGGCTCCCAGCTGCCAATGAGAGGACTTGGGTGCAAGAACATTTTTTAAAATAAAACTCAGTGCCAAGCGACTACCAGATTGTGAACACTTGAATGATTTACTGTGCATTTTCCAGTTTTATATATTCTGTTTGTAATGTAACTGTTTATGTTGTAAATGTTTAGGAAACTTAAAACAGGCATCTCTGTTCAATAGTTCACTGTGAAAGCAATACAAATCATGGTAAAAAAGCACTTTGAAAAGTAGTGTTTTAAATAAGATTTTCTCAAACCTGATGATCGTGTCTCGCTTGCTGTTATCAATGTGGTGCTGAGATCAAGCTTTAGTCATGCTTTGTTTTAGTGCTGGCTAAATTCATAAATGGGTTAGAATCCCACCCCCCTACCCTGTCTCCTAAATACAACATCGTTATTCTATCCCCAATTATCCTGAAGGACTGTCTCGGCTGAACTGTCTTAAAGAAAACATTTTCAGCTACTATACAATGAGGATTAGCCCAACATTAAGGGCTGTAAAGGCAACCCAAAAACCACTCTGTGGCTTGGAACGAGGGCTCCTGGAACCAGGTTTCAAGACGCTGTTCCTGAAAAAGTGGCTTCATGTTCCCTGAGCTTTACATCACCTCCATGAAGATGCGAGACACGTTTTGCTAAATCCTGGCTCTAAAAAAGACAAGGGTGCACAAGATGGGAATACTGCCTGCAAGTAATGGCCCAAAAGGATATATTTCCCTTCTAAAAGTTTACCATATTAAAGCATGGCAAAGGATGATAAAGCATAGGCAAGCCTAAACCATGAGGTATGGTACAGCACAGTAAAAAACGTTGCAAACTAGGGTAAGTGCAGAGGGGGCAAACTTCTATAAGGCTTAGTATGGAAGTTGTTTCACCTTCAATGGAACGACCATAGGGTTTATATGCATGTGTCTATTGACATGTCCATGTTTTAACATGCGTTTTGAATGCTTTGTAGGCTCTTGTGTGAATTTGCTAATTGAAAAGGTCTTCTTTTCTGCAATTGTTTTTAATGTGAGCTACTTATGCTAGTTCTATTGTAGGTGAAACAAATTCCATAGTAGAGATTTAATTTCTGACCGTCACTTCTAGGCAAAATTGTCCAGCTTATAGAAACCAAAAAAAAAGGTTCTCCCTTTTATATGAAATTCTGTATGATCCTGTATCTCATACATTTATTTTAAACCAAAAAAAAAATCTAAGTTAAAGAAATCTATCAAGAAAGCTTCAGAAGGCACTTCTAGATCTGAAATGTAAAACTGTAAGTCAAGCAGACACAAGTGTAATCTAGAGCCGCCTTCAGTGTACACAGCAGTAGACGCTGGCCAAAACGTTTAGTCTACGATCGCCGCGATTTGTCCACTGCAGTGGATGGCTGTGGGTTTGATTTGACAGATGTGAAGTCTGAACTGTGCAATGTTTTAGGGGTGTCACCTGCATCTCTGTATTCTATTATTTTTTTACAACAACAGAACACATGTGGTGCATTCCACGTTCTTTGTAACTTGTGTACCTGGTGGATTTCTTTCTTTTATAGATGTAAAAAATAAATAAATAAATAAATAAATAAACCCCCATTAAAAGAATTGTGGTGTGATTGAAAATGTTTAGTTGCAGCCTGTGTTTGAAATTGAAACGATAATGTTCTGCATCTTTGTGTAAACTGTGATTCCCTAGTTTCATTTGTATATTTCATGTCGGCTGTAAAGTTTAAATGAACAGCGTTTGCCAATAAACTTACGTTGGACAAACAGTGTGGGTTTCTCTTTATTTAAATGAGTGTTTGCTGTAGCCTTAGTTCCGCGGTACAGCGGGCAAAAAAAACAACCCACGCACAAAAATAACACATTTTGAACAAGAATCAAAACCACAAGCAGGTAAGATGGGTCATTTCTTTGAGTTTCTGTTTATTTGGGTTCCAGATTTCACGTTGCATTGAAGCCAGGAAAAAAAACAACAACAACAAAAAAAAAACACACCACACACAAACATAAAAACACACTTTTGTTAAGTCTTCCCGGGAAAGTTTTTAGTCCCAGATTGCAGGTGGAACGTGCCACGCGTGCACACCTGAGCAGGTAAAATCACCTGGAACTATTAAAACAAATCGCCGGTGCCGAATTTAGAAATACTAAACTTAATAAAAAGTCTTTTAGTATTTCTGCATTTCCTGCTTAGTTACACCCTGACAGCAAGCATTAAAACCCAAACAAACTTTGTTCTTCAGTCTGACCACTTTTAAGCTCTGGTGGGTCCCCAACCCCCGTGTGAGATGGTCCAGCAGTGATCTCAATCCGAAACAAGCGACTGCCCCACGACTTGCAATGTGATTGGGGGGAGGAATTATGAATCTCTTGCAACATAACCTTCAAAAATAAATACTTCTGAATATTCCTGGTAGCAGAGTAGAGAGAGTTATTATAGGTTAAGGTACACAAAAGTAAATACATACATAAAACCCTCAGGTCACAGTATATACAGTCGGATATTACTAAAACATAGTTCAAAATAAGACGGGGTGGGGTGGGGCAGGGGGCATTTGCGCCTATGGTTTTACTGCAGGGGATAAGACAAGGAAACTATAAAGTGATCCTTATTTATTTTAGGACTACCTGGCTCCTAGTCCTCAACTCTTACTGCTGAGCCACACCTATCAACCAACATTCTTCCACTGTCAATATACTGGGGGCATTTCCCCCAGCAAAACACAGTTAATGCCTGGAATTGGTTTTGTATATATGGGCGAGAGGGGGACATTTCCACCTTAAGAAACGCCCAGTTGCTTTAAAAGAAAGCGGGGCAGGCATGTGCACGAAATGAGCAGCACACGCCTTTTTAAGGTGGAACGGAATTACACCATTAAACGCGACATTACACTCAAGACTTTCGTACTCTTTTTCCCCCGTACATAAACACGATCAAAATAAAAAATACAAAAACAAACAAAAAAATATTATAATGAATAAATTATTGCAATTCCGTCGGCCTGTGTCGGAGTGTTTTGGTGGTCTGGGAATGTGCGGTTTTAAACTCTGGTATGATCACCGTCCTCTCGCACTCTCTCTCTCTCGGGGTGCAGGGTTAAGGAGCCGCGATGCCGAGGGCGGCTGGCTTCGGCAGAAGTTTCTTGGCTGCGATGATGGTGTTCTTCATCAGCATGGCCACTGTCATGGGCCCCACGCCACCAGGGACTGGAGTGATAAAACTGGCTTTCCGTTTCACTCCTGCGCAAGAAACAAAGAATTCAGTTAAGAAGCCAGCAGCTTCCAATTTCATTTCACACCTTTTTCAATTTTTTTTTTTTACTACTGTCCACTTAGTATTCTTGCTTCATACTGGTCATACTGGTGCGTACCTTCGAAGTCAACGTCCCCGACCAGTTTGGGTTTCCCGGTGACTGGATCCTGAACCCTGTTGATCCCGACATCGATCACCGCGGCCCCTTCCTTGATCATGTCGGCTGTGATCAGGTTTGGAATACCTGGGGAAAGAATGAAACCCGTCTTAAGAACTGAAACATTGTAAACTAAAAACACGCTGGTATATGACTGAATGCATTGAGCAATATCCAGTGGCAGGGATGGAAATAAGACTCCCGTTGCATAGCAGTTGGATCCATTCCTGGTTTTACTATCTTTAATAAGCCACACACCTGAGCTTGTTACCTGTACACCGTGGCTAGTCAAGCTCGTAGTAAAACCTGGAATGGGTGAAACTGCTATGCAATAGGAGTCTTATTGCCATGACTGTAATGCGAGGGTGTTGGAACAATCTGCAATTCCACACATCAAAATGTTATTCTTACAACACTTCTGCAAACTGACCACAGTTATTATTATTTGTTTATTTAGCAGACGTCTTTATCCAAGGCAACTTACAGAGACTAGGGTGTGTGAGCTATGCATCAGCAGCAGAGTCACTTACAACCACGTCACACCCGAAAGACAGAGCACAAGGAGGTTAAGTGACTTGCTCAGGGTCACACAATGAGTCAGTGGCTGAGGTGAGATTTGAACCAGGGACCTCCTGGTTACAAGCCCATTTCTTTAACCACTGGACCACACAGCCTCACACAGTTACTATTTTCAGTTCCCATCTGGAGTTTAGCCATTTCCTCATTTTTATTGCTAGCCTTTCCGTTAACTAGACTACATCCGTTAAAAGGCACAGGCCATCACATGAGTGCGTGATTCGCCAGTCCCTGCCTCAGCGCAAGCTTGTTAACAAAGCAAGTCACCGATAGGCCGATTCAATCCACGCCCCCTCCTTTCGTTCCTCCGGGTTTGTGATTGGCTGTGCCTCGTGTTCATTGAAATGAAAAGCAATGCAGTTTATCGTTTGTATTTATGTGGGTTTTTACATATTCTCTTTACTCTAAATGTGTCTGATCTTGTGTAAGTTTGCACACCCTGCTATAGTTTCAGGACAAAATGCTTTAAATTCACCTCGATGTTATACCTGTAGTTTTAAGTTACACCAAGAAATATTGTGTAAAGTATTGAAATTCTGAAGCGAAATATGAATGTTAAATAAGAAAAAACTAATTTCAACAACTTTTGAAAATAAATTGTTACAAATCACATATTTTCTGCTATAGGAGGCTGTGTGGTCCAGTGGTTAAAGAAAAGGGCTTGTAACCAGGAGGTCCCCAGTTCAAATCCCACCTCAGCCACTGACTCACTGTGTGACCCTGAGCAAGTCACTTAACCTCCTTGTGCTCCGTCTTTCGGGTCAGACGTAGTTGTAAGTGACTCTGCAGCTGATGCATAGTTCACACACCCTAGTCTCTGTAAGTCGCCTTGGATAAAGGCGTCTGCTAAATAAACTAATAATAATAATGACCTCATATGCCCCCCCCCCCAAGCAAATGCATGATGACCTCATATGCCCCCCCCCCCATTTTCCAGTAGAGTGTTCCATTACTTTTGGTGCTTCTTTGCATATTCCAATCTTGCAAAACACATTTAAAAACCTGAAGCGCTAAAGCCAACGCCCTCAGCCAACCTACAAGGCTGTAAAGTTTATCAGCAGATAGTTGTAAGTGACTCTGCAGCTGATCACACACCCTAGTCTCTGCAAGTTGCCTTGGATAAAGGCATCTGCTAAATAAACATAATAATAATAATAAATTTAGTATTTCTGTCTATTTCTCCATAACTATGTGTAAGTGTATAATTTTAAGAGTAGACAGGTTGCGTGTTGTGACTGGTAAAACAGTGAGTGAGCAGTCACTGTGTCTGGCAGCAGTTTCTCCTAGCGGAAACGCTATATTGCAGCATTGGGGTTTTTCCACAGTGTTGCATTTACAGGAATGTGCCGTGATATACCGCATTACGTAATGCTGCTTTCTTCACGGTGCAGATTACAAATGTTCTGGCTCATCTTTGCAGTTTCCTCTGGGTTTCCCAACCACATTATAAACACAATGTACAGAATATAACACCCTGATCAGGTGGCAGGGAGGCGTGTGCTGGGAGCCGACAGGGGAACAGAGAGGCGCATTGCAAGCTTTTTTCACGAATGCAAACGGCTGTTGAGTTTAACATTAAACCGAACACGCAATAAAGTTACCACACGTGCATTACAGCGAGGAATGAAATCCACGTCGCGATCTTAAAGAGAGTTCGGACAATCGGATCTTGAGAAGGCCGTCTAAAATCGTATGCAGAGCGAAAATAAAAAGAGCGATGGACGTTCTTTCAATCGCAGCATCCATTGATCAGGCATTTTTTATTTATTTATTTTTATCCTGAATGTAGTCCTGCTACAGGTTTATTTAAAACGCGGCACACTACTATCCCACAATCCCCCAGTGACCTTTTGACACAGGACAAGAACTTCCAAGGTTGGCCACATTTGTAAAAAGCACCGAAACTCGTTTTTCTTGGCCAGGGTTTAGCCGCGACCCGCAGTGGAAACGGGGCGTAACGGAACACATGCTTACCGGCTGCGGCTACGACGATGTCAGCGATTTGAGTGTGCTGCCTCAGCTGCTCCTTCGGCGTGTATCTGTGTGAGATTGTGACTGTGGCGTCGCCTGGGAGACAGGAAACAATGGGTTAACTTCAGGAGAGACCCTATCTCTGTGTATTTTACCCCATCCTTAACTCTTAAACACACAGGGATGGAAATAAGGCTCCCGTTACACAGTGGTTTGATCCATTCCTGGTTTTACTACGAGTATATTTATATTAAGACACACCTGAGCTTGTTACCTACAAACTGTGGCTAATCAAACTTTTTAGCAAAAACCTGGAATGGGTGAAACTGCATGCAATAGGGGTCTTATTTCCATCCCTGCGATATTGTTGAACTTAGAAATGCTAAGAGAAACGTAAAATTCAAGAGAGTCTCAATAGAGCTCTAAGTCATGTCTAACCTCCAAGCGTATATGGTAATACTATTGTGGTATTTGTTACCAATTATTTCCTAGTGTTCCAAAGCCATTCCTTCCACTCTTGGTCTTTGTTCCAACCCTGTTCTAAATTGTTTAGTTGAACCAATTAAACCTCCATCCAGACCCTGAAATACTTCATTATCTCGCTGTACCTGTCAGACCATGTTTGGAGACCCCTGGTTTTATGGTTACACTGTGGTGTACCATGTACAGTAATTTACAGGGTAGACATGATTTTGGGAGCTCTACTGAAGCCATAGGGCTGCTTTAAACATCTTTAAAAAAGTCACCAGGATGTGAGGACAAACAGAAAAGACAATTTAACTATCAGGAATGCCACAACAGTTAATACGGCAAGTATATTTAGACTTGGGGACTAGGGGGTGAACTATGCATCAACTGCTGCTGCAGAGTCATTTACAACAGGATCTTGTTTGTTTTATGTCTCATCCGAAGGACGGAGCACAAGGAGGTTCAGTGACTTGCTCAGGGTCAGTGGCTGAGCTGGGATTTGAACCTCCTGGTATCGAACCCTTTTCTTTAACCTCTGTACCACCAAGCCTCCTTAATTAGGATTCCCTCGCTCACCTCCCGGTCTCTCATGCCTGCCGTCAGTGTGCAGCAGCATGGCGATGGGCATCCCAACGTTCTTCGAGCGCCCAGCGACCACAACGTTCTTCCCCAGCGTGGGGATCCCTGCCAGGGGAGGACACAAACAGGACACTCATTTATTTCAATGAATTAATGGACACTAAAATAATGCCAGATGTGCCTCCGTTGTCATTGTCAGTTTACGGTCACTGTAAAGATGTCGGCGCCCCGGATGAGAGGACTCTTTCGGCTTTTAAAACACCCAGTGCGGAAGTTAATCGCCATTGATCGGTATTCTGTTGTAAAGGTGAGGGAAGGACGCCTGAATTCACCATGTCGACCAATGGATTTATTGAATAACCTGCCGACTTAAATTTTTCTTAAAGGCAATGGGTACGAGTTTATGCAGCTCCCCCTAACTGTTAAAATAAAATAAATACCAGCGCCTCGAAAGAGAACGTTAACAGAAGTACGTAAAAAAAAACCTGCCTCAAATAAATATGTACCTAATATAACGTGTTTGAATGTATTTCTATTCAATGTGTTTAGTAAACCTCTGTAAAAAAAAAATATATATATATCAATAAAGGAGTTTATTCTTTAGCTTGACAAATAATTCAGGACTGAAAGGGTTAACCAGCTGTGGCGTGTTTCACTAGAGGGCGCTGTGGGACTGCACTTCAGTTTCATGGCTCGTGATTGAAACGCAGCGGTTCACCAGCAGATGCAGTTTTAGTGAAAAACCCTGTCCCACCCCGTCTCTCACCGGTCCGCTTGATGATCTCCCACACCCCCCAGGGCGTGGCCGGCAGCATGGTGCTCTGGTCCAGGCACATCTTGCCCACGTTGACCACGTGGAACCCGTCCACGTCCTTCCCAGGGACCACGGCATTACAGACCTTCCGCTCGTCGATGTGCTCTGAGGGGGGGACAGGACAGGACAAGGTGAGCAGGGGAAGAGAGACAGAGACACAAACCCCACGCCTTCTCCATCCCCCTCGCTTCTACCATAGCAAGCACAACGCACAGGGAATCTGAACTGTCACTGCTGCCCTCAGAAGCATTGTCAACCCTTATCTAGATACAAGAGCTGGAACGGTGTGTGCAGGGTCACTTTGAATGTTTTTGTCAATGAGTCTCCTGACTTCTGTGTCTGAGCTGAGCCCATAAGGTTAATCATTTTTATATATATATTATATATATATATATATATATATATTATATATATATATGGGTTAGTGAATTGCAGAAATGAATTGTCATGGATTGGTATTCAATTGTAAAGGCGAGGGGAGGACAGCTTTCCCAGTTTTAAAAATACACACATTCATGAATTGATTTATCTAGTGCCTGCCGATGAAATACTTCTTAAAAGGCAATTGGCAGCACACACCGACTCCGAAGACCCCATTCACAGCTCGTGTATCTGCCCATGTGGAATCTTTGTGTGTCACCCAGCAGCTAGCTGATGGAATAGACTGTCCCGTGGCACGCGGGCAAGGCAAGGCAGTGCTGGGTGCAGTTCTCACCTGGCAGGGGGAGCTGCACCAGCAGCCCGTCCACGTTGCTGTCGTTGTTGAGTTTGTCAATCAGCTCCAGCAGCTCCTTCTCCGAGATATCGGCTGGCTTGAGGATCGTCTCACTGCTGATCCCTGCGGAGCACACAAACAAACCGGACCATTAACACACGCCGCAGCCTACCTTCCACCCTTCCACCCTTCCGGGCTGGAGAGACAGCAGTAGCTATTCAGATTGAGTCTTTATATCTACAGCTATGGCGAAGTTTTGCATCACCCTATAGAATTAACACATTTTTCTACATTAAGTCGAATGAAACCTGCTGGAAACATATTGAATTACATACTGTTTTGTAGTTTTCCATATACACTTTGAATGCTACTGTACTACTATTATGGCTTCTGGTAGACACTTGCGATATCATGACATCAGGGCAGCAGTGTGGAGTAGTGGTTAGGGCTCTGGACTCTTGACCGGAGGGTTGTGGGTTCAATCCCAGGTGGGGGACACTGCTGCTGTACCCTTGGGCAAGGTACTTTACCTAGATTGCTCTGGTAAAAACCCAACTGTATAAATGGGTAATTGTATGTAAAAAAATAATTTAATTGTATATAAAAATAATGTGATACTTTCTTCAATTACATGACGTTAAATAAAAGATCAAGTTATGTTCATATAGTTTTTTTTTTTTTTTTTTTTTCTAATGTCTCAATGCTAAAATTCTCAGTGATGCTAAACTTTTGGCCATAGCTGTAGCGGATTGTTTGAATAGTAAATGTCTGCATACATCAACATTTACAATCGGATATTACAAACACAGTCCATTTTTAATTCACCCTGTCGTGCATGGTGTCCTCATATGGGGATGGACACAATATAAACTGACTACAATATAAAAAAAGATTTAAAAACTAGCTTTAAAGTTTACTTGGAGAAATGTCCAGGCTTTCTGGATAGCATTTTATCAAGATTGTTTTATAAATATATATTTATACATACTGTCTGAAGAATGAATTGTCATTTCTAGTATTTTTTTTCTTTTTCTGGAGTTTTCATGCTTTGAGGCATTCAGAGAACTGCTCCAATCAAACAGCAGCTCAGATGAGATATTGCAGTGTGCCCTCCCTGTCCTCTATTGAAACAATAATGCAGAAAACTGCACATGAGCCAGACCCACATGGGACTGAATGACTTGAACCCTGTCATGCACAAGGGAAAAAAAAAAAAAAAAAAAAGTCTTCTAGTCTCTATATGGGGACATGTGTAAGACTAGCAAGCAAATGCATGATGACTGTGTGGTCCAGTGGTTAAAGAAAAGGGCTTGTAACCAGGAGGTCTCCGGTTCAAATCCCACCTCAGCCACTGACTCATTGTGTGACCCTGAGCAAGTCACTTCACCTCCTTGTGCTCCGTCTTTCGGGTGAGATGTAGTTGTAAGTGACTCTGCAGCTGATGCATAGTTCAGACACCCTAGTCTCTGTAAGTCGCCATGGATAAAGGCGTCTGCTACATAAACTAATAATAATAATAATGACCTCATATGCCGCCCCCCCCCAAAGCAAATGCATGATGACCTCATATGCCCCCCCCAAAGCAAATGCATGATGACCTCATATGCCCCCCCCACCACCATTTTCCAGTAGAGCGTTCCATTACTTTTGGTGCTTCTTTGCATATTCCAGTCTTGCAGAACGCATTTAAAAACCTGACGCGCTAAAGCCAACGCCCTCAGCCAACCTACAAGGCTGTAAAGTTTATCAGCAGATAAAGCTGCTTCACTGCAGAGACACACACAGTGACAAGCGTTATCTGTCAGCTACCGCTGACGGCTTTGCAGCAGATTCCAGGAACTGCTTTTTGTTAAGCGCCGTACTCACTCGCCAATGAAAAATAGGGTCACCGTGACTTACAGTCACAGAACAGCACAAGGAATGTCCGTACCAAGTTCAAATGAAAGTGCACTCGCAGTTCTAGGAAGCAAGTTCTCTCTTCTATTGGAAATAGATCATTTTATTATACAACAAATGTTCCTAAATATTTAATGTTTACCTGAAAAACAGCGAATGCTAAAATTGTATGATTTTAGTTTTTTGGGTTTTTTTGGCCACCTTTTAAAGACATTCTATTTTCACCATCAGTGAATTATCAAACAAAATAAAAACATAAATAAATGTAAAAACAACAACAGACATGTGAAATGTCCCCTTGTCCTGGACAGAGCGATTTATCTTTAGCAGAAAGATTTCCGATCTTTGATGCAGCTGGTGTCTTTTTTTATTTAAGACATTTTTAAAAAATCGTGCAGCGCTATGCAGTGCGTGTTCAATCGTTTACCGGAAGCAAACTAAACCGGCTGCCAGGTTCCTAAATGCAGTGTAACAGGCAGCGCGTCAATAAGGCAAGCGTTTGCTGTATTTATTTTTAAGTGATAAAAAATATGTATATTTACACTATTCTTTCAGAAATGGTTATTCACAGGGAACTGTAAATGGTACATTTCCATGGAAATCGTGAAATCTGTTAAATACAGCCTTAAGCATTTGTACTGTACATATAAGCACAAAATGTGATTATTTTTTTCTTTAGTTCCAGGAATGCATTTTAGAAATGCCACTGACAAGAATCCCATTGATTAAGCCACATTCCTCTGTGATTACTTGCAGCAGTAGGAGGTTAGAAATGACAGATCCCAGCTCCGTCATCGGATGTGAAACAGAATATGGCGATAACATTTCATACCCATAGAGCTCATATTTTTCTACATAGGCTTTTTGTAAAAAATGTATTTTCTTATTTTCAAGTGCAACAGCTTGAACGGGCTAATCAGAAGAGAACCGGTTATTCAAGCCCAATGTTTAGCATATAAAACACTCCTCAAGTTCCATAACAAGAGGACGAAGTGTGGAGTTCCCAACATTGTGAACTGCCCTGAAGCATGAAGGTTACCTAGCAACCAAGCTATCTGCCTCCTGTAGCTTCCATTACACATAAGCGCTCACCACGGCAGCGCAAGCTCAAGCGGGGATAAGGTTGACGTTGCCCACTTCCTGATTGTCTCGAGAAGGTCATTTAAAGGTCAATGTAAATTATTTCTTAAACCAATTTTTTTATTTTTTTAAAACAGAGATAGAAATAAGACTTCCGATGCACAGTGCTTTGATCCATTCCTGGTTTTACTATGAATTTAATAAGACACACCTGAACTTGTTACCTATACACTGTGGCTAATCAAGCTTGTAGTAAAACACTGGAATGGGTGACAGTGCTGTGGAATCGGAGTCTTATTACCATCGTGTAATACTGCAAAGCGCTGCCAGCAACATACTAGCTTTTGTGCCAAACCCAACATTTCACAGCTAAACCTTTTCATGCATTTGTATTACTGCTATTGCTGTTAATGCCACAGCCCCCCCCCCCCCCGTGACCCCTCAGCGGCCACGTACCCACGTCAGCGGCTGCCTTGGTCTTGTTCAGCACGTAGGAGTGGCTCCCTGGGTTGTCTCCCACGAGCACCACGCTCAGGTGTGGCCGGCGGTTGCCCTCAGAGACCCACTGCTCCACGTCACTCTTGGCTTCCTGTCGGATCTGCCGCGCCAGCTTCCTCCCGGAGATCACGACGGCTTCGTGTCTGGGAATCGAGACGGCAAAAGAAATTTAATAAAAAAAAAACAGCTTGTGTGAACTCTATGGAGTTCGAGAAGTCGTACCAAAACAGATATCTGCATTATAAAATAGATTATTATTATTATTATTATTATTTATTTCTTAGCAGACGCCCTTATCCAGGGCGACTTACAAATGTTGCAAGATATCACATTATTTTTACATACAATTACATTATTTTTTTTTACACATTATTTTTACATTTTTGTATTGTAGTCAGTTTATATTGTGTCCGTCCCCATATGAGGACACCATGCACGACAGGGTGAATTAAAAATGGACTGTGTTTGTAATATCCGATTGTAAATGTTGATGTGTGCAGACATTTACTATTCAAACAATCCGCTACAGCTCTGGCCAAAAGTTTAGCATCACTGAGAATTTTAGCATTGAGACATTAGAAGAAAAAAAAAAATAAAACAATATGAACATAACTTGATCTTTTATTTAACGTCATGTAATTGAAGAAAGTACAACATTATTATTATTATTATTTATTTCTTAGCAGACGCCCTTATCCAGGGCAACTTACAATTGTTACAAGATAACACATTATTTTTACATATAATTACCCATTTAAACAGTTGGGTTTTTTACTGGAGCAATCTAAGTAAAGTACCTTGCTCAAAGGTACAGCAGCAGCGTCCCCCACCTAGGATTGAACCCACGACCCTCCGGTCAAGAGTCCAGAGCCCTAACCACTACTCCACACTGCTGCCCTTATAATTATACATGCAGTGACTGAAGGTTTAGTGCACAATGCAAATCAGGAACTCCTTTGTCATTTACGAATTAAATCAGTCAGTTTGCAAAACAAAGAAAGCCAGTGTGCACGGCGTACAAAGGGTACGTTTGTTCTTGTCTCACTGCTGGTATTCCTCAAAGTCAGGCTGAGCTCATCTCCAGACAGTGTCTTACACATCCCTGTCGAGATATGAACCAGGCACCCGTGCTGATGGGACAGGAGCCAGTTTAAAACTGTCCGCGATCACCGAGCCAGCCTTTCTTTATTGCATGTTACTGTGATCTGCTGATGCAGACGCTCAGAACTGCACAAGCAGCGAGGGAGCACACTGCCACCCATTCCTAGGAAGTATATAAATAAAGTTAGATACAAGAGGCCGCTCAAGAAGTAACTTTAGACCAACTTGGAGAAGCCAAGAAACAGCAGAGAAGCATTCCTTTATATCTCTCCCCCTTACCTTACCAGGCGTGGAAAAAAAGGCAGGGGAACTATTGATTTGCATCGTGACCCTGTACTGCCCGGTAACGCCTGTAAGTCACCTTGGATGAAGGCGTCTGCCAAATAAATAATATATTAATAGCTTTTTCACCCATTCCAGGTTTTACTACAAGCTTGATTAGCCCCAGTATATAGCTAACAAGCTCAGGTGTGTCTTATTAGACTGCTGCGCAATAGGAGTCTTATTTCCCTCCTCGTTTAGTGTAAATAAATTAGGTTTGCGTCCAGTACGTGTGGCAAACATGGTCTGCTTGGCTTTTGACTACATTTCAAAATCAACACTTTTTAAATATGAATGAAACTATTTAACCTTAGACTTTAGTTTTATGGGGTTTTTTTTCATGTTTTGCATCACCCTAGAGGATTAACAAATGTTGCTTCATAAAGTCGGATGAAACCTGCTGAGTAATGTTACATTAACATATTGAATTGCACACCGCGTTGTAGTTTTCCATATATAAACTGACAAATTAAAAAACTGACATTTGAAAATCTAGCATGAAACACTGTACTGCTGTGAGTAGACTTTTGCAACAGCATGTTGTAGCTTCTTTGATTACATGATGTTAAATAAAATATCTAAAAAATGATCTTCATATAGTTCATGTTGTGTCTCAATCCTAAAATGCTTGGTGATGCAAAACTGTTGGCCACAGCTGTAGTGTCCACGTCATCCATTTTCAAATTAAACCCGGATTCCTGGAGTCGGGTTCCTGGATTCCTGCACGACATTCTGTGCAAGGCTAACATGAACTTATCAGTCTGTTCACAATCGCGGAAGAGAATTTCAGCTGTGCCAACACGAGCCTCATTGACAACACATTAAAAAAAAATTAAATTAAAAAAAAAATCACTCAAATATTTCTGACCAGCGTTGCAAATCCTGTAAATATGACCAGCATCGTGTATATTGTATTTCTTTTCTTTTCTGTTTTTATTTTGTATTAGTTTTTATGATTGTTTGAACCGATTCCGTTCTGTTTTAATGATTTGGGATTTTTTTTGCCGTTGATTTTATTTCTCGCCGTCTCTCTCGTCAGGACCGCTTGTAGATGACGTATCTCTCACGGGATCTATCCAGGTTACATAAACAAGAGGCTGTGTGGTCCAGTGGTTAAAGAAACGGGCTTGTAACCAGGAGGTCCCTGGTTCAAATCCCACCTCAGCCACTGACTCATTGTGTAACCCTGAGCAAGTCACTTCACCTCCTTGTGCTCCGTCTTTCGGGTGAGACGTAGTTGTAAGTAACACTGCAGCTGATGCATAGTTCACACACCCTAGTTTCTGTAAGTCGCCTTGGATAAAGGCGTCTGCTAAATAAACAAATAATAATAATAAACACGTTTGAGTTGGAACTGACGCTGCCTGTCACTCCGTTATAAACTGGCGTGACTATACAGCAGCGTTTCTCAAACTGGGATTCCAGGGAGTTAGAAATACAATCATAGCTAAAAATAAATAAAACTATTATTTTGCGTGAATATTATTCAATATTATTGTGTTGGAAATATATATATATATATATATATATAAGAGGTTTGTTGAGTCACTGAAAACATATGGCACATCTCGATCGCTTCCTAGTATTAGTACAAATTGCATGAAAATACTGTATCTACAAATGGACACACGTTTTGAGAAAATGTGACACTAGATTAAGAAATTATTTCAGTTTTAGTAATATTGTCTTATGTTTCAATCTCAGCTGCGTACTGCTCAATACAAGGCACACGCGTGGCAGCTGTTTCAGTAAATAACTGCAGGTAATAAGACACGGTTGGCAGTTCCTTAAAGTTAATTAAAAGGATATTTGAAAGTCATGTGTAAACTCGAGGTTCTGGTTGTATTGGAGTGTACACAGCATGACCGCCCAGGAGAAATTACAAGCCTAGACCGGGGAGCCCAAGTGCAAACTAACAGCAAGATTTCATCAGCCAGCGTGTCATTCAAAACACATACCGCTAGGGGCGCTGCGCCTGATTCATCTCACCATACACAGCACACAACTAAAGTTCCATTCGAATATCGTTCTATAAGAAATAAAGACAGCGGTTCACTATACTTTCCTGTATGTATCTGTAATGTTATGTAGTGTAGATTTTCGTGTATATTTATATCAATGTATTTTGCTTTTCGGAGCATAGTGGAAACAAACATACCATCATCGTCACGGAGCTTGCCATTTTATTTCAGTATTTTTTTTACGCCCGGAAATATACACGTATATTAAATATATTATTCTAATCGCAGGAGAGCCGGTGTAGACAGCTATGTAGTTTAGTGGCACATATCATTATAAAATACAAGTTGGAAAAAAAAAAAACCGCTTGTGTTCGCTGAAAAAAAAAGATCTGGCACAGAAGTACTTTCTACAGCAACCCGCATCTTTCATTATTTTTAAACAGGTATAAATGAAGGTTAATTGTACATACCTGGCTGCAGATAGGTGTAAACTGCATACTTGCTGATGTGATAATCTGCACAGCGATCTGATTGTCCTGAATGTTGCCATTGTGTGCGTTTATTAACCTTGGGGTGAGTATATTTCTATTGAGCGGGACAGCAGGTAACGAACAGCAGCCGCAGACACGAGCACAAGCAGATCAGCACGGAAGAACAAGCGGCGTGGCCTTTTTAGGGATGACGTGACGTCAATTGAAATGTAATACTGTACCAAAAAAAAAAAAAGGACACACCCCCGGAACGTTCCATGAGTCGATGCTTGGAACTTTCACTCAAGCTCCGCCCCTCCCCGTACCTTCCCATTCTAAACAAGCAAACTGTATTTTGATATTTATGTGCACTGTATTATATAATAATTCAGATGCTCTCCTTTGGCTTGCATTCGATATTGCATTTGGTTGTATTACTGCACATCTGCTATATAACGTATTTTCCTCACCCACAACCATGCAGAAGGCTGGATCTCATTTTGACGGTAAGGGGAGGTTGGGGGTGTGACTTTCTTTAAATGGATCAAGAGCAGGGTCAGGGACCTGCGCTAAAATACCGCGTTTGATTGGCAGTCTGTGTTGTCAATCACAGACCTACCCCTTGCTTCATGGAATATTATAAGAACTCATTTGAATGCCATGCGAAAGATGCGCTTCTTTAGCGTGACGTCACATGCGCGGTTATTGTTGCTAGGTGGCGCCAAACCCTTAATAAAAGTAATTCGTGCATTTTAAAACATTTGTAAAATTGTATAATAGGTATTTTTTTAAAAAAAACATCAATCTAATTATAGCTAGTATAAACAACACAGTTCAGTGTTTTGTGGCACACTGCCACCATTCAGAAAGAGAACACTGAAAATGTATTCCCTACACCCTCTGTCAGCCTTATCTGTGAAACCTTTAACAATAAGACGCCCATTTCATAGCAATTCGAGCCATTCCAGATTTTATAGTGACCTTAATCATTAAGACACAATTAAGCTTGCTACTAATGAATGCATCTATTATTCATGTCTCTTCTTCGCAATACTCTTGTAAATCTGCTTCGCGATAACACGTTAATATTACTTTCACTCAGGGGCAATTAAAATACCTACCCTAATCCAGTTTCCCAGGACTATCCTCAACATGAGCTGAAACGGTGAAGCACTTCATGGGGCACTACTGCACCTTTTAAATAAAAACACATTTCAACTTTCACATAAAAAAGGGCTTTTGCTTTTTATTCAAACAAAATACAGAACATTTATTTACAATATTATTATTATTATTATTATTATTATTATTATTATTACTATTATTATTTATTTCTTAGCAGACGCCCTTATCCAGGGCGACTTACAATCGTAAGCAAATACACTTCAAGTATCACAGTCCATATAATAATACAATTAAGAGCAAGATAAATACAATGACTTTGGTTCAAGCAAGTACAAGTGTGACAAAATACAATTCAATAATACAGCAATTAACAGTGTCATTGATAGTTACATCAGGATATGATTAATACAAAACACTACAGATTAAACACTTGGCAGATTACAGTACTCTGAAGTACAGGATTACATGCAGTAAAATAGGGGGCAGATAAGAGCAAGTAAAGCGCATTTAAGGAAGGGTGATAAGTGTCCCAGGGGAAGAACAGAGGAGTTCTGCAGGTGCTTTCTGAAGAGGTGAGTCTTGAGGAGGCGCCGGAAGGTGGTCAGGGACTGGGCAGTCCTGACCAATATTCTGAGGTAATGTGTTCAATCAATCAATCAATCAATATTTATTTTATATAGCGCCTTTCATAGTGGACCACCATCACAAAGCGCTTTACAAGATAGTGAGGAACAATGCATAATGCATTAAATACAGTGAACTACAGGGCATAATACATTAAATACAAACAGTAAAAAACAATGCAAATACGTTAAATACAGGCATAATACATTAAATAAAACGAAGTGAAACTGTGTTAAAATGTATAATACATCGGTGTCGGCTATTCCATGTCTTTTTCATTAATATTATCTACTACTATTATTCGCGTTTTAAAAAATATTTAAAAATATATAGCAAACGACAAAGTCTGAGAGTCAATTTAACGGGAAACTTACCTCAAAATCGTAAGTTTTAGCCTTCATACTGGGATTAAATTAGCATCATATAAGAATGACTGAAATTCCCCTCACTTGAGAAAGTTTTCTCCATTTTAATTAATTAGTTGTTCTCTTTAAAAAAAAAAGAGCGCCGAAAACATTGAAAGCGCCATGTTGCAGGTAGCAACCATCTCTAAGGAAGTGACGAAAGCACTGAGAGAAACGGTAGTTCCTCGCGCCAAAGTTTATCAGCGAGAACTGCCGGAGACTATTTATTTCTTAGCAGACGCCCTTATCCAGGGCGACTTACAATTGTTACAAGATATCACATTATAGATATTATACATTATTTCACATTATACAGATATCACATTATTTTTGCATACAATTATCCATTTATACAGCTGGGTTTTTACTGGAGCAATCTAGGTAAAGTACCTTGCTCAAGGGTACAGCAGCAGTGTCCCCCCACCTGGGATTGAACCCACGACCCTCCGGTCAAGAGTCCAGAGCCCTCACCACTACTCCACACTGCTGCCCCGATGCAGCAAGAATAGTTTAGGCGTGTTTTCAGGGTATTGGCGCAGCAAAAGCAAATCAGCCAAAAGCACCATTTCACTTTTAATTGGTAGTTACTAACACTCTTAGGTGAAATGCAGGAAAAAAAGTCAATACCTGTCATACAGTAAGAGAAATAAGTCGCCAAAGTAAGGTAAAAATGTCCTTTTTCTCCCAACTTTTTTTTTTTTTTTTTTTTTGCAGACCCCAGGCACTTTTATCCACGCATACTGGACCGGATTAAAGGATGAGGGGCCCCAACACAAACCATATTTTGAGGGCCCTATGCAGCTTGTGAAACGGTGTTGTAATTAACAGCCTGTAATTATCTGCAAGGATAGCTTTCAGTTCTGCCTCAGATGCATGTTCACCATTTAGACCTTGCAAAACAAATACAATGTGTAACCCATACTGATCTTGCGCATCAGTCGACTCGTCAGTGACCACTGACAAGCAACCAGACTGTTTTACCAATTCCATAATAATCTCCTGCTTGTGAAACTCGGCAACTTTAGGTAAGTATTCACGTCTCAGCTGGGCTGATGAAGGAATCGCTCCACCATTTGCTACACACAGTCTGAAGAACTTACGTTACTTTTTATTTTTTCAAGAGGGATATTTGTGCAAACAAACGCCTCAGGCAGGTCAAAATGCAATGTGTTTCGTGCTTCGCGGTTTTCAGTGGACTTTTGGAACATGGAAGTCACAGTTTTTTTTGTTTCTTTGCAAGTAAAGCAGTCGCAGTGCTGCTCTGGATTTCCGCCTTTCTCTTTCGGTGAATACTTGAATCTAAATGCTTGTCGACAGACGATTCTCGATAGTGATCTACAGTAACGTTGCAGGATGTACACAAGAGCTCACCTCCATCGCTGTGCAAAACTCCTCCTGGATACTGCTATACGTGATCTGCTGCAGACGCATTTTCAGAGACATGCATTTTCTCGTTTACAGTGTGTCGTGTTTTAATTTCCCGCCTAGATTGCATATACTGTAGTCACATTACATAATCACTGCACAGCACTGTGTGCATGGCGAATAGGACACACAGGCAAACACAGAGCTGTACAGTTTAGTTAATGTGATTTTTTTTTTTTTTGGTATGAAATACAAGTAATTATGAAATAATGTATTTTTATTTCTTAATAATATTGGAAAAATTATGGTATTTTTTTCTCTAAAATTCAAACCCCCTAATTAAAAAGGAAAGCTTCTAAAATGTAAAGAGGCATACTGCACACATTTGAGACAGGACAGGTTTTTAAATTGGCTGTAAAACTGAAATAAATAAATGCGTAAATTGATCCTGATTCATGCATTTCATCCTGCAGACTGACACCTCTGACGTAGGACTAGAGACAGATCTTTCCTAGGAGGTAGAGGGCGTGGATCATTTGCTATTGTACACTAGCAGGAAGCTGCTTGCTTAAAACACTCGGAGCAGGTGTGCTGTAATCGAAAAGGAATGCCTAGCCGTCATAAAATATAAAAAATGAACCGGAGGTTTCTGTGCACCTCTCTTCCTGTGTGTGTGGGCCCGGCTGCCCACATGCAGTTTTTGTAAAATGTCCTAAAAACGTCGACCTTGTGTGTGCCCCAGTTCTGCTGGGGGCCTTACGCTATAGCGTCATTTGCGTATATATGTTAATCTGGCCCTGGCCTTGACTAGCCATGAGCCATAATTGCATATTGTATTTCTTTATAGAAGTTTACCATTGTACATTTAGACGTAATTGTTGCAATTTTTCTACGCTTTCCCCATGGTCATACAGTACTATGCAAATCGATCACAGTTCTCCATGCACTTCACATGCTTTGCCATATACAATGATTTATTTCAGCAGTTTTTTGCTTTTTTTTTTGTTGCAAAACTCCATAAATGCCAATTCAAAAGTATTCATACCCTGACAAGAAAAATGAAATTAATAGCTAGTTGAGGCACCTTCAGCAATAATAACCTCTTTTAAACGATTAGGATATTTGTCAGTGAGCTTTTGGCATGATTCTTTAGTGAGTTTTGACCATTCTTCAATGCAAAACTGTTCCAGTTCGTTCAAATTCCGAGGACTTCTCTTCTCTTGGTAATGACAGCAGTCATCCTATGCCTAACCCTTTTATACTCTCTAAGAATGTTCACCTACAAGCCAGCATTTTCTAGAATTAGGTTCTGCATTATCATTTTATTATTATGTGTTTATTTAGCAGACACTTTCATCCGACTTACAGAGACTAGGATGTGTGAACTATGCATCAGCTGCAAAGTCACTTACAACTACGTCTCACCCGAAAGACAGAGCACAAGGAGGTTAAGTGACTTGCTCAGGGTCACACAATGAGTCAGTGGCTGAGGTGGGATTTGAACCAGGGATCTCCTGGTTACAAGCCCTTCGCTTTAACCTCTGGACCACACACCCTCCATTTTGAAATGTCTAGCACCTTGCAGACAATACTATCATAGCATCAAAGGGTAATGAATACTTTTGAATTCGCATTTTTGGAGAAAATGATGAACTAAATAATTGTAGACATCTATTTCTTGTAACTGTTTTTTTCTTATCCACATAAGCAAAACTTTTGCTGCAAAAGATTTTCCCTAAAATTCTTTGTTTTTGAGACATTTCTAGAAGTTATAAATTTCCATTGGGGTATGTAAACTTATGACTACAACTGTGTATGTGTATATATATATATATATATATATATATATATATATATATATATATATATATATATATATATATATATATATATATATATATATTTCTAGTCTGATGCATTACGAGCATCAACAATCTACTCAAAGCCTCCACTAGTGTTTTCTACTATTATAACAGCCTTGACTCGCATAAAGAAGGAAACACATTGAGTGAAATAGCTCGCATCACTCGATTTTCAAGGTGTGGTATCCGAAGCATAATCAGCACAGAGAAACATCACCTGTAATTGACAAACCCAGGACTGGAAGACCCAAAAAGCTGTCTAACAAGGATGAGCAATACTTGCAGATAATATCCTTAAGGAATAGAAAGAAGACAAGCGTCGAATTGACAACAGAACTCATGTGACGTGTTTTTAAAAAGTTTACCCCCAGTATTTCTTAAAAAGAACGTTCAGTACAACAGATAAAGTGACCTCAGTCGGTTTTCGCGTGGTCACCTAGCCAGCGTTATGTAGTAAGTGTGCACATGCGCAGTGAAGATTGAAGAAAAGAAGTCTTTTGCACTCAGAATACATAGCAGCACCGCGCTTGGACCATGGCTGGGTCAGCAGATATCAAGTTCACGAGCAGCGTCAGTCACCGAGGGTCACAAGATTACTGAACCCTTTCAGCGACAAAGACTTTGGGAGGAAAATTGACTTCAGCAGCGAGCAATCTGTTATAAATGCTGATCACGACCCAGCAAAAGCATAGCACAGTGTTGCAAAGCACCGTGAACGCACGATAAAGAGTACAGCAATGCATGGTAACATACATACATGCATACATAATTGTATTATTACTTGTACTGTGATTTTTGAAATGTATTTTTGTTTACGACTGTAAGTCGCTCTGGATAAGGGCGTCTGCTAAGAAATAAATAACAAATAATAATAATAATAATAATAATAATAATAATAATAATAATAATACATAAATAAATAAATGCATGGTGACAATCATGCGTGCAACTACAAAAGTAGCAAAACATCACAATATATTCAACAAAAAATATATTAAAAGCATCACTATATATTTACCATATTGCAATATTAGTCCGCATTTTAAAATAGATTTAATTTACATTTAAAATGCGTTCTCATAGGCTATGGTTGTGCGTAGGTTTGTAGAAAGGGTTCAATATAGTTTAAATAGCACGCTGATTTGGGCTTCCACGTGGGGCATAAACCTATATATACATGTATATATATATATATATATATATATATATATATATATATATATATATATATATATATATATATATATATATATATATATACATGTATATATATATATATATAGACATGGTATAACTAGAGCTGACCACATCTCCATGCTGTGTGTCACCTCAGCTGTCACAGAGATAAGCTCTGCTCCTGTTTCGAGCTCCGACTCCATGCTATCTCAGATTGAATTCGCTATCGCTGGGACTGTCACTGGTTTGGATCAGCGTTGCTATACTTGCAGTGTACACACCATCCCACACGCTCAAGCCTGAAAGCGACTCGAGCGAGAAAGCTTTTTACGTTCAAGATGCACGCGTGGCATAGACCGTTCTGATCCGCTGTTGTATTTAAAGAGCAGAACAATCCGGTTCGGAGAGAGTCTAACCCTTGCAATGCCCATTTTACAATTACTTAAACCCATTACGTATCAAATTTAAAAAAAACTGCATAGATTAACGGTATTTCTCAAGGGACCGTCTATTCATGTTGAATCAATGGTTTTGCCCCTACACCCCATTGACAGTGATAAGGCAGGTGTTTAATTTTATTTTTTTATTTATTTATTATTATTATTATTATTATTATTATTATTATTATTATTATTTTATCAAAACCCCCGTCTAGGTGTCTTAAATTCATTTAATTGACAGTACAGTATAATCAAAGCTTCGTGAGTACCTGTACGTGACTCCGTCTCTGTCCAAAAGGGGGCGCTAGTCCCCTAAAACTTTAAAGCCTTTAAAAAAAAAAACTGCACCTTTACTAAATCCAACTCTCGCGATAACACGGAGTGAGTCACTCGCTGTTCGTTTCGGTGCGGGTTGGAAATATAGTTTAGTTTGATTAATAACCAAAACAATACCCTCTTTTTTTGTTGTTGTTGTTTCCAGTACCTGTAGCTCATTGATAACTTTTTACCCGTGTGTTTGTTGTTTTAATTTAAATTTAAAAGTTACTTTTGTCTTCAATTCAAGCGACTTTTATTTTTGTCTTCCAATTCGGTTTCGGAGGAGCAATGAGTTTCCTGTTGTAAGTATATCAATTATATCAAATAAGTAGATTTTCAGACTTTCTTTTTTTTAATTTATAGAGACGCATTCTTTCAATAAAACACGTCGGAGACACGGGTGTACTGTGTCCGGGTATCGTATTTTTTAAAACAAGGTGAATAATCCGTTTTGAAAAGGCAGGTCTTTCGTTTACCACGAAGTTGTAATGGCGTTTAAAATCAACTTTGACTTTTTCGTCGTCTTTCTAAAGCCCGATCTTCACGCTTTTCCGACACGACGGTCGTTTTGCGGGGTTTAATTCTGCTCTAAAAATGTTACACGCGGTGTTGTTTCATCTACGGGGAAAACAAAAACCGCAAACTTAATCTAAGTAAAAACTAAGCGTGAGGGGGAATAATTAAAACGGGAACTGTGGTGGTAGATTTATAATAAAGTCTGGTGGAAAAACTCCCACTGCTGGTGTGACATCATGTGTTTTATTAAAGAAAGAAAAAGACAACGCTTGTTTAAAACATTTTTTAAAAAAAAACCCATTTATAATCTTTAACCCTAATGACGTACTCGGCACACATATACCAGAAAACTTGTATAAACACGTAAATAACTATTTATTTTAATTTGATATTTTCTTGCATGTTTTGGTTAACTTACAAAAGTACCCGGTGTTTATCTTTTGAAACGTTGTCGTTAGAGAGGGAACAGAACATTTTAAGTTTTAAAATAAAAAATAAAAAAAAACCTGACTGACTGCCTCTCATAACCACCCGTTGCTGAATGTTGCCGGGTTGTTTGGATCGCGACAACTCGCGAGGAAATCTAAATGAAACTGTCAGTCTTGCGTCTGAACTTCTGCCATCATATTACATTAAGTTTTTTGCTAGTTTTGAATTTTAAACAAAATAAACTTCTCTTAGTCGGGTGCACACACGAGAAGTCAAACATTTGTTAATCAGCCTTTGGAAGTGGTTGACTGGTAAAGTTATAGATGACTTATTAAATATAAAAATATTATATAGGGTTAATATGCAAATATTACAGAAATAACGATAAATGTATTAAGGTAAGTTTATCTTTAACCCTTTTCAAGCATATTAAATAAAACATAGTTGAAAAAAAAATGGTTTTGGACAGCTAATGTATTTTTCATTGAATTGTGTTAATTTTTTCCATTGTTTTATATGGTGGGTGGGGAATCCTCATTTGAGGTCATCATGCTTTTGTTTGCTAGTCTTACACATGTAAAGACTAGAATTTTTTAACCTGCATGACGGTTCAAGTCATTCAGTCCCATGTGGGTCTGGCTCATGGTGCAGTTTTCTGCATTATTGTTTCAATAGAGGACAGGGAGGCACTATTATTAATTTCTTAGCAGACGCCCTTATCCAGGGCGACTTACAATTTTTACAAGATATCACATTACTTTTACATAGAATTACATTATTTTTACATACAATTACTCATTTATACAGTTTTTACTGGAGCAATCTAGGTAAAGTACCTTGCTCAAGGGTACAGCAGCAGTGTCCCCCACCTGGGATTGAACCCACGACCCTCCGGTCAAGAGTCCAGAGCCCTAAACTACTCCACACTGCTGCCCTAACACCAATATCTCATCTGTGCTTCTATTTGATTGGAGCAGTTCTCCGAATGCCTCAATGCATGAAATCTCCAGAAAAAGAAAAAAAAAATACTAGAATTAACAATTCACACTTCAGACAGTATATAAAATAGAAAAACCCAGATGAACTCTAACTAGAAAGCCTGAACATTTCTCAAAATGAAATTGAAAGCGAGTGTTTATATTTTAGTAAATCGTATTAAGAGTATCACATCTCCAATTCTGCTACCTCGATTAACCTGGCAAATCTTTCAAAACAAACACTTGAAACTTTTTTCAAAAGGTTTTGAAAGCTTGTGATTATTGTTTAGTTAGTCCAATAAAAGGTATCGCATCTCCTTCTCTTTGTAAACCAAACCTTGGAATTTAGAGAATAAATATAACTGTTGTTTTAAACGGTCACCCTTAATCATGACTGTTAAACACTAGTGTTGAATTTGGAAGACTTGCAGGAAACCACAGAAACTTAGTTCCACCAGATGGGCTTCAGTTCAGATAGAGAAGAGCTGTCGTTGGGGGCGGATAATCAAAATCATTTCTAATTATATCAGCAATCGTAACCATTAAACACTCAATAGAAACACGAAAAGAAACTTAAATTCAGTGACTAGAAGTCTCGTTCAATGTCTCGTTCAAAATATTTCTTTTTTTTAATTTTATTTAGTCGTTGCCAATTATTTTTATTATTTTCTCCCAATTTGGAATGGCCAATTTTATTTTACTTTATTATGCTCAGCTCACCGCTACCACCCCTGCGCTGACTAGGGAGGGCGAAGACGAACACACGCTGTCCTCCGAAGCGTGTGCCGTCAGCCGCCTGCTTTTTTTCACTCTGCAGACTCACCATGCAGCCGCCTCAGAGCTACAGGGTTGGAGGACAACGCAGCTCTCGGGCAGCTTACAGGCAAGCCCGCAGGCGCCCGGCCAGACTACAGGGGTCGCTGGTGCACGGTGAGCCGAGGACGCCCTGGCCAACCTAACCCTCCCTCCCCCGGGCGACGCTCGGCCAATTATGCGCCACCCCCTGGGAGCTCCCATCCACAGTCGGCTGTGGAATAGCCTGGACTCGAACCGGTGACGTCCAGGCTATAGGACACTTCCTGCACTCCACGCGGAGCGCCTTTAACGGATGCGCCACTCGGGAGACCCTTCGTTTAGAATTTCTAATGATATCCTCATCTTGACGTTTTATTATGGTTATTGTTATTATTTAGTTATTTTAGCAGATGCTTTTATCCAGAGTGCCTTACACAGACTAGGGGGTGAACTATGCATCACAATTGCTGCTGCTGCAGAGTCACTTCCAATAGGACCTCGTTTTTACGTCTCGTACGAAGGACGGAGCACAAGGAGGTTCAGTGACTCGCTCAGGGTCACAGACAGTGAGTCAGTGGCTGGGATTTGAACCTCCTGGTGTCGAGCCCTTTTCTTCAACCTCTGGACCAGCATGCCTCCTTATTTTGTTTTCATTTATTTTTCAGTGGCAATCGCTCTTCAAAGACCTTCAAGCCGAAGAAGAACATTCCTGAAGGCTCCCACCAGTACGAGCTGCTGAAGCATGCGGAGGCGACGCTGGGCAGCGGGAATCTGAGGCAGGCTGTCGTGCTGCCGGAGGGAGAGGACCTTAATGAGTGGATCGCAGTCAACAGTCAGTCAAACAAAACCTCAACCCCCGTATCGCTTGAAACTCGCACCACTGGCCCTGCTGCTGCACGCAGTCCTGGGGTTCAGAACTCCCCTCAATGACGTCAACTGTTGGGATGATCAGGAGTTTGAGCAGGGTTAGAAACTCACACTAGCCCTGCTGCTGCTGCTGCTGCTGCTGCACCCAGTCCTGGGGTTCAGAACTCCCTTTTTTTAAAGTCGTTATTTCATGAGACCGGGCAGATTTGAACAATCCGATATGTTGAACTCGGATGTAAATAAGACTCCTCTTGCATAGCAGTGTCACTCATTCCAGGTTTTACTACAAGCTTGATTAGCCCCAGTGCACAGGCAACAAGCCCAGGTGTGTCTTCTTTAACTTGTAGTAAAACCAGGAGTGGATCAAACTGCTATGCAATAGGGGTCTTATTTCCATCCCTGGTTCTGTTCCAGCTTCCTTTACTGTAATATGTGCCTCTTGTTCTGCAGCAGCCTGGTGTGCTCAATGAGCAGCTCCAGAAATCTTCACAGTGAACAAGCGGACCATCTCATGAAACTACACCTGAAGTATATTGCTTTTAAACAATCGGGCCCCTGGTCACAGAATTAATACGTCTCTTCTGAATCTGTGGGTTGAGCATTAGAAGTTTTTCATGCACCTACTGTACAGAGAAGGGAGCAGTTTATTTAACATCAAACTCCTGATCATTAAAATATATATATATTATACCTAAACAAGGGAAGTTCTGAAACCCAGGACTAGGTGCAGGGCTAGTGTGTGGGTTTCAAGCCCTGTTTGCTTTCTTTTGGTCTGATTTCTGTTTAGCATGCCCCTCTAAAAAAGACAGGGTTTTGGTTAAGCTACTAAGATTGTAGCTATCACACTCCTGGTTCATGTTTTCCTGAAAGAGGAAAATAAATTTAGTGCTGACATCCCCCCTTCTCTAGTGATCACTTGACACTTGCAGAATATTAGCAATGAAAGCATGTGCTATTTGTGTAATAAAGGAACTGGATTTTAGGAACTCTTTTTACAATCCAATGCAGGGGTGGAAGTAAGACTCCTATTGCATATCAAGTTCATCTATTCTAGTTTTTACTATAAGCTTGATTAGCTACAGTGTATAGGTAACAAGCTCAGGTGTGTCTGATTAAACTCCTGGTAAAACCAGGAATGGAGCAAACTGCTGTGCAACGGGAGTCTTATTTCTACCACTGCAATGAGAGATAGAATATTTGAAAACATTATTTTTTAAACTTTTGATGGAGTAGCAAAAACTACATACGTCATGGTTCCTGTCGCAGATAAAGATGTGTTACATACTCAAAGCAGCTCTCGGACCTAACCCTTTGCTGCCCAGTCTCCAATATATTTGACATGGGCATTAAATAGGTATGGGAACATACCCAGGGCGGTAAAGGGTTGACATTTATTTTCAGTTGGTTAGTTCCCAAAACTGGATATTCTCAGTGGAAACGCGCGCAGTGAGTGACCACCTCTCTCTTGCCGTCTCTGTGTTGCAGCTGTGGATTTCTTCAACCAGATCAACATGCTGTACGGGACCATCACAGAGTTCTGTACTGAGATCAGCTGCTCTGTGATGTCAGCAGGGCCCAGGTGAGCAGCTGAGGGGGTAACTGCTGTCAGTTCTGGGGGGAGTAGGAGTAGGAGTGCGTAACGATTCGCTGTGTACTGTGATCCTTTCTTGTGTGTGTGGTTTGTATTGTGATACAAGACCGCAAACACAACAGCACAGCTCCTTGCAGTTCACCAAGTTGGTTCTGAATGAAGATTTTATAGTTGGTATGAACACCTATTCTTCCAGAATTAGTTATTTGTCTTTTAACAGTCATTAAATGATCATTTGATCTTGTGTGTCCTACAAGTAGCTCATCGCGACCATTGCATGTATTGTGTTGCATATTGTATTGCGACCTGCATATCGCGGCTGTGTGGTCCAGTGGTTAAAGAAAAGGGCTTGTAACCAGGAGGTCCCCGGTTCAAATCCCACCTCAGCCACTGACTCACTGTGTGACCCTGAGCAAGTCACTTAACCTCTTTGTGCTCCGTCTTTCGGGTGAGATGTAGTTGTAAGTGACTCTGCAGCTGATGCATAGTTCACACACCCTAGTCTCTGTAAGTCGCCTTGGATAAAGGCGTCTGCTAAATAAACAAATAATAATAATATCGCGATACTTATTGTGTTGTGACATTAGTGTATCATTCCATTCTGCTTGGGGGTTGATTCGATCAATCCGTGTAACCTGATGAGCCGCACATGGCATGCCGTTATTTAGAGCATTTTACAGTACCAGGTAATGCACCTGGATTGGGGGCTATCTTGGGAGGCCCACGTATTGGTGGTTGCTGGAATCCAGTGAGATTTTCCCTCCAGTGCTGTAAAATGCTCTATTAGAATCCAGCTGTGGCTTATCAGTGCAATGGGATGCTAGCTGTAGGTTTTGTTCAAGCAATTTCAGGTAAAGAAGGAAATTAAATTGCAAAGCCGGTTTAGATTGTTTGCCGGACCTGTGAAAATTGAAAGGAAATGTCATACACCGAGGGTATGTAAATCTGTATTTAAAAATGAACCGACAGGATTTTAAGTTACAAAAAGCTTTAAGCTCAGAAGGCTCACGAAAAAAGGGCTGGAGTTCAGCCAAGTACTGCAAATGGAAAACAGCTGTTAAAAACGAACGAAATAAAATTAGTTAGTGCAAATGGACCAACTAAAAATGCTATGTAAAATTATTTCAAAATCTGATGCCGAACTATGCCGAAACGAGTCCAAATTAAGAGTCCAAAAACAGGTGATGCTTCTGAGAAACACAAGTAAGGTTCCAATTTAAAACAAAATCAGAAAGTCATTCTCAGCAAAAGTCATGCGTTTCTTCCGAAAAATGCAGAAGTGTAGAGAGAAAACCGATGGGGGGGAGATTCCATTTTTGTAATAATAATAATATCGTGCTTTTGCTTTTTTTAGTACTCACCGGTGTGGAGGCGTAGGGTAATGCACTCGCACGACAAAGGAGTTCTTCATCGAATTAATTAATAATGAAAAAAACACAAGCATGTGTCTCTCCAGCCCAGAACGAGTGATTTCACTGTCTTAAGTAGGGCTGCCTGCTCAACTCGGTAATACTGTCATTTAAAAACATGAACTTAGATAAAACACTGAACTGATTAAACTACTAACACTGAACATTTAAACTCCAGAAAGTAAACTTCGCTAATAAATACTACATCTTTTCAAAAGAAGCAACATCATACCATGACAATCCTTTTTTTTTTTTTAGCCTACAGACTACAGAACCACCGCCCTGCTATTTAAATATGTAAATTAGCCATGTGTGCTCAACACAGTGTCAGCAGCCGGCTGGGTGTTTATAGAGTTAACCTCGCCCAACAGAAAGGAAACGTACACCAGTACGCACGTGGCTTAATTTGCAAGGAGGTTGAACATTGTTAATACGATTGCTAAGTCGCAAAGTACTACAATGTGTTTAAAAAAAACAAAAAGCGTTGTCAGCCATTACAGGATTTTTCTCGGGTACCTCCTGAGGAGAGATCGCGTACCCCCAATTTGAAAACCGCTGGTTTAAATAACCTGTCATTTTTCTTTTCATTGTTAACCTCCTGACAACTTTTTACACTTCTAACTTTTAAAGTCTGTTTCAAAGCTCTTTTCAAAATGTCCGCTCTAGTGCTCTGATAGCGTCAGGATTATTGCCCACATTGTCACACAGGTAACAGCAATAACGATCCATGGTACAGAACTGAAAACCAGAGTTATATTTTTTATTTTTATTATCGCTCTTCCTGCAGTGATTTAGAGGACAGATCTCAAACCCCAGTGCACTAGAGCGGACATTTTGACAAGAGCGTTGAAACAGACTCCTTGTTCATCTGTTTTATTTAATTATTTTTACTGTTTTTATTGCGATTTGCAACTGCAGTACGGTCTCTTCAGGATGTGTTGCCGTGGGTCTGCGTGTGTTTTAGGGAGTGTCTTGCATTGTTCTGCCCTGTGTCCTCCTCCTGAAAGCTCTCCTCTATTTTAAGCCTATCTAGAGGAAAAACACTTTTGTGACTTCCTGTGATCAGCCTCCAGTTCTACAGGGGAAGGGGGAAGGGGGAAGGGGGGATTGAATAATGTGTCTGACTTGCTGCTGATTGTGTTGGCTTTATACATTGTGTATGGCTTTTGAGAGAAGAGGGGGTGTGCGGGTTTGTATTTGAAGAGGTGTAGCACAATTTATTTATTTATTTTTTATTATAAAAACAAAGAATAATTCAAGTATTTCTAGAATTTGAGTTTTTTTTGTTCACTTTAGAGAGGTTTCCTGGAAACCTGTTAACCCACAATTAATTTTTTTCTTTAGATAACCTGTCCTTGTTTCTTATTTTAAAATAATAGTTCAACCTGGGTTGGGATCAGTTCCATTTCCAATTCTTTTTTTTTTTTTTTTTTTTAATCAATTGCCAATTCCAGTAGTTCCCATTCCCTTTTAATCAACTTCCAGCACATTGTTGATCAAAATTGCAATCGGCAGTAGTCTGTTACAATGAGCTTCTCACGGTGGCAACAAATGACTTGCATTGAAGTCGCTGTTTGTGAGTCAATTAAAATGGCTTCAAATGAAAGCAGTTGAACAATCACAACAATTACGTCTCTGAAATACTAATTCCTATTTTAATCCCTTTCAAGGAATTGGGAATTGATTTTAAGGAATTGGAAATGAGAATGCCTCCAACCCTCAATACAACTCTCCGATAACTGAAATGTTTGGTTTATCAAGTTTTTTTTCTGCCGCATCATTTTTTCTTTCCTGGTTTTGATATTAATATTAATGACATGAAGCACAACTTGATTTATTGTAGTATTTTTTTCAGGACCGCACAATGGTGTTTTCAAGAAGAAAAAAAAAAACATAGATTTTGCAAAGTGTTTTGTACCACATTACAATTTGCAATTAAAACCGTTTTAATATTTAACTGCGATACACATCCTTTTTTTTCCCTCCTGCTGTACCTTGTTCCTCTCTCGCTCCCTCCCTCCCTCCCTCCCTCCCTCCTCTGCACTAGGTACGAGTATCACTGGGCGGACGGCACCAACATTAAGAAGCCCATCAAGTGCTCGGCCCCCAAGTACATCGACTACCTGATGACCTGGGTTCAAGACCAGCTGGACGACGAGACCCTCTTCCCATCCAAGATCGGTGAGTGCACTGCGGAGACCGCCCGGGGATCTGGGGAACAGCTGGGAGCAGGGAATCTGCTCCTGGCAGTGCTCCATCTCAGCCCTGACCTCCACGCCCCTGCCTGGCATTCAGCCCTGGCCCCTCGCAAGCAGAAACTGACCGTTTGAGACTTTGTGCTCTCTCGATCTCTGTATCTGCCTGTTTATCTATCTAATGAGGAAGATAAGTAATTGATAAATTGAAAGCTCACTTTTTTATTATTAATTAGCTACGTTTGAGCTTCAGCCTTCTTCAGAGAACACGGTAGAGCTAGCCGGGCAGACTGATGATGATTATTAAAATAGTTTTTAGTTTTTTTTTTTTCCTCATTTAAATATTTCTAGCGATTGAGGAATATCCTGCTATATCCTGATTTTGCTGTTTTTTTAATTCTGTATTTATCAATCTCCTATCAATCTATATTGATAGATAGATAGATATACTGTATTTATATATAATTGGTAAAACCTGTAAGAAACAAGTATAAATCTATATACTTTATATCCTAGTCAAGTCAACAGACATTTCGGCTGGTAGCGTTTCTGCTGCTTTGCTTGCTGTGGGCAATACCGAAAGGGGCCGCCGAAATAATGCAGAAACCAAACAATACAGTCCAGGTGCGGCTCCAAACAAAGTGATTTATTAAAGGGTGGGGTCTTAGTTTTACGTATTTCCAGCAGTTCAATGACCCAGAACAAAAGTAAACAAAACACAACCGGTAAATAAAGAGAACTGTTCAAACAAAATCATCCTGCGAAGGGCTGAGCTGCAGGGACAAGGGAGCCCTTTCTCTCCAGCGTGCGCTCCCCCTCTGGTTCTTCCGCAGTGCCGTTCCTTGTCGGTTTCCGGAGTCGTTTTGCAGTCCTAGAACTGTAGTTTAACAGACCAGTTAATTTCTGTGCTTGCGCGATTATTTACTGTCATGGCTGCTCTCCTCTCCTCTCCCAGCACCAACACAGGTCCGCTTCTATCAAGGGTGTCAAACTCAGGTCCTGGAGGGCCGCAGTGACTTCTAGCTTTTGTTCCACCCAAGCTCTCAATTATTATTATTATTATTATTATTATTATTATTATTATTATTTATTTCTTAGCAGATGCCCTTATCCAGTCTTACAGTCATAAACAAAAATACATTTCAAGAATCACAGTACAAGTAATAATACAATTAAGAGCAAGATAAAATACAATGACTTCGGTTCAATAATGATCAATAATGCTGGCGATTTGGCATATTCCGGCACCATTGTTTATGTTGCACACTAGGACATAGCTACAGAAGTGTGTGTCTTTACATTCAAATGCTGATCATTTCTTTTAGCTGCTTGTTTTCACACACTTAAAATACTGTTCTCATCCACAAATATTAAGATTATTAATGCACCATAACCTAAAGCCAGAATACTGGTAGTCAATTATATATATATATATATATATATATATATATATATAGATAGATAGATAGATAGATAGATAGATAGATAGATAGATAGATAGATAGATAGATAGATAGATAGATAGATATAAACACACACTCACACACCATACAATTGCTACTGTGCTGCATTGAAAAAAAATCTTTATTGTAGCGATCTGTGTTAACGCAGCCAGGCGAGGCAATCCACACGCAGGCGGAGGGCGGGCGCGAACCGGCTGTTTTGTACAGCGGTATGGGCGCTGTGTTTCAGTGCGAGAGGTCCCAAGTACAAGTATATGACAAAATACGATTCAATAACGGAGCAGATAAGTGTCAGTGATAGTTACATCAGGATATAATTAAATACAAAATACTACAGATTAACCCTCAGAGTACTACGTCACAGCGAGTGCTCTACGCCACAGGACTACAGCTGTCACACGCAAATAACAGCGCTTGGGATAGCATAGCAAATTACTTAATTTTACACCCAAAAATGTATATATTATATGAAACCTATATATCACAAGAAACGTAAGACATTGATGTTTTTTGTTCTTTCTGTTATTGATATATTTTTGGACTGAATATAGAAATATGCATTGGCAAAGACACCTTTGTTATACAAACTATTTTTATCATCAAAACATCAGTTCTTTTCAAAACCAACCATGCACATAAACACTTTCAAAATACAACATATAAATCCCCAGGAATGTTCTTTTTAAAATGTAAAAAACCACAGATGTTTACAAACAACGAATCAAAAGATATATTCAATTTTGCAAGCAACGCATCTATCTGTGCAAACAGATCGGAACCGCACAGCACAGTAAACGTACTTGCCCTCGAAAGCCTTTTCTTTTATATAAAGATTGTTCAACATGTATACCAACACAAATAAGTGTTAATTAAATATAAAAGCATATGCAAAAATACTAATTATTATTATTATTATTATTATTATTATTATTATTATTATTATTATTATTATTATTATTATTTTTAGTATTAATACACGTAACTTACTTTGAGTTGTGGAGACATCTGAATTGGCCCAGGGAAGCTTATTCTCTGTAAAGTCCTTTGCAATCAGTCTTTTTTTCAGTGGTTTGTAAATTTATGCCAGTAAACTGCTGCCAGTTTGTTGAAGTCAGTTGTTTTTGTGTAGTAATATTTATTGTTCTTGTACTTGGTTAAAAAAAAAAAAAAAAAAAGTCCACGGCCATGTTTGATAGCTAGGGTACATCCAAAATGTGTAGGCCTTAAAAAAAAAAAAAGAAAAAAAAAAAAGATAAGTTTTTCTACAGTCTGAGGATGGAAGTTCACTTTTGTGTATGTGTGTGAAAGCATTCACGACACACACCCTTGTCACAGGTAGCACATTTGTATGTTGTTCTTCTTCGCTTTCCTTTGCGATCACTGCAAACTGTGCAATCTTTCTCCAACTGACGTTTCTTGCCAGAAGACGTTGTGGTTATTCCCAACTTTTCTATCTTACATCCAGAACACACTGGTTGTGGGATCGAAGCAACTTTCCCATTGTCACACACACCTTTGCAGAAGTCATCAACAAGTGAGGCTAAAAAATTCCTTCTGCTGAGTGGGGGCATCCTCTTCCTCTTCTTCATCCCCCTCTTCATCCTCCTGTTCTCCATACTCCTCCTCTTTTAAATCGCTGTCATCACTATCCACATAGCTATACAGTCCCAACCAATTATACGTTTTATCAGCCTCAGAAGCCGTAAAACCTTCAAAACATTCTCCGTCCGAATCGCTCAACTCTCAGCTAGCCTAGGAGACAGGGTTTTCTTT
The DNA here is from genome assembly GCA_030684275.1 of Acipenser oxyrinchus oxyrinchus. Taxonomy (NCBI): domain Eukaryota; kingdom Metazoa; phylum Chordata; class Actinopteri; order Acipenseriformes; family Acipenseridae; genus Acipenser; species Acipenser oxyrinchus. The sequence continues at coordinate 1,747,759 of CM060283.1, forward strand.
TTAACCAATAAAAAAAAGGTGTTCGCTTTACAACCATTTTAATTGGCTAATATTAACACCAAAGCCCTCTGCTATTGCTCGGCACAGTTTGTTGCTAGGTAAAATTGACCAATAAAAAAATAACAGAGAGCAAATGGGAGGGCAGATCTATGTCCGAAAATCGGCCCTTTAGTCCTCACGCAGCACACCTCCGTGGGCCGATCATCGGCCCTGTAGTACTCTGAGGGTTGAATAACACTTGTGACAGAATACAGTACTCTGTGAAGTACAGGATTAAATGCAGTAAAATAGGGAGCAGATAAGAGCAAGTAAAGCGCATTTAAGGAAGAGTGATAAAGTGTCCAGAGGGAAAAGTTCTACAGGTGCTGTCTGAAGAGGTGAGTCTTGAGGAGGCGCCGGAAGGTGGTCAGGGACTGGGCAGTCCTGACATCTGTAGGAAGGTCAGGCGAGGGTGGAGAAGGAGCGGGCTCCTTAATTATTAATTGGATGTATTTAACACTTCTCTCCAGGCCTCAAAATGTTTCATAGGGAGTGTACCTTGAATCCAGTTTGCTTTTGAAGTCATCAACTGTAAAAGACCTTGAAAAAATATGAAATAACTAGTTTGACAGCCCTGCCTTGAATGTTCCGTGCTTCACCCTTCGACTCAGTGATACACCCATTACTCGCTGGCAGCTGTGTCTCATCAATCCTGTCTATACAAAGTGGCTGCCACAGCCCAGCCACAAGCCTCAGGTCTGTTCCATCTTGGAGAGGAACTGGATGTTAGGGAGACTTGACAGCTTCCTGCTCCAGTAAATAAAAAAATACACACAAAGACTGGTATATAAAACCACGGATACCCTATTCACACGATCATCACAGTTTGAAAACGTGATTGTGAATGGCAATCATGTGGTTTAAATGCGCATTATTTAGCTAGTGTGGATATCTTATTGAATAATCGTGCTAACGCTGCGTACCAGTCTTCATGTGAATAGGGAATTGGTAGCTTTAGATACCAGTCCTTCCCCTTTTTTTTTCTTTTTTTTTTTTTTTTTTAATTAGAGCAGGAAACTACCAAGTCTCAGAACACAGCATACTTATGAAACATGAGCTCCAATAGCAGTCTAATGATAGATGCACACATGCATGGTGTATCTATTGACTGCCTATTAACGTGTAACTAAACTGTAGGGGGGCAAATGGTAAATTGTAGGGCTGCAACGAAGGGTAAATTTTGACCTTTGAAGGTTTGGAACACATTACCGAAGAAAGGTTCAACCCTTCAACTCATTTGCATAATTGACTAGTCACCATAGCTACTTGCTTATATTGGATTGAAAATCCTATTTTACAGGTAATCCATATAAATGGAATACAATATTAATATGTAGTTTAAAAATATGTTATATAAAACAGTAAATCATGTTTTTATAATTTCAATAAAAATAAAAATACACGTTGTTTATTTTACACGTAATTGATGCTGCTTGCAATATTTACAGTAAGTACCAACTGCAGCCGACTTCGGCGAAACGAAGCTTTATTTAACAGTCACCATTCCAAGCAGGTTATCAGTCACATTTTACTGCTACTAAAAATATTAATAATATGAACTTACGCGTGTCTCGTGACCCCGGAGATTGGTCGTGCCTCCACATCAACAGACGCTTGCACAGTTTGCATGCAACTTTTTTTTTTTTTTTGGTCTGAGCATTTAACAAAAAAATTCCAAACACAGAGGGAGTTTGGAGATGTTTCTTTCAATACAGCTTACGCTGTACAACGCTGTGCTGTCGAGATGGCGAATAAAGAAATGAAAGGTTTGCCTCTGGGTAACACAAGCTGGAGAGGGGAGGGGCGGACGGTGCTCGGTTTTCAAAATTAAAATTATTAGTACTTGTACACAAGGTATTCAGTACTTTTTACTGAAGCTTTACAACCGCTATAGGAACCCCCTCAGTGCTTTGGATACGATACCCTGCTCCATACACAGCAGGGGCGCCATATAGAGTTGCTACGTATAACGATTTGATAGCGGATTTTAATACAACGTCTTTTGTTTATGTAACATGCATTATACAAATCCAAAGATCCAATTTTTGCATGTGAGTGAGATTTAACGTGTGATTTGAGGTATTCACACATTGTCAAACGGTTTCTATTAACAGAGAAAAACAATGAATGCCACCTTCGACGGTTTAAAACTACCTTTGAGTTCCTGGCTAGCGAACGAACCTTCTAACACAGCCCTAGTAAATTGCATATTAATTTAAATACTTATTTGTGCCACTCGAAATAAAGCGCACACTCTAGGCTTTATTGTAAAGTTATGTATTTTAAATGTAGTGTTTTCAAGTTGTGGGTTTGTTATTCTGTGGCAGCCTTGGCTGTCATGCACCTAACCTGTGCCTCTCTCTCTCTCTCTCTCCCTCCCCCTCTCTCTCTCTCCCTCCCTCTCTCTCTCTCTCTCTCTCTCTCCCTCCCTCTGTCTCTCTCGCTCTCCCTCCCTCTGTCTCTCTCTCTCCCTCCCTCTGTCTCTCTCTCCCTCCCTCTGTGTCTCTCTCTCTCTCTCTCTCTCCCTCTCTCTCTCTCTCCCTCTCTCTCTCTCTCTGTCTCTGTCTCTCTCTCTGTCTCTCCCTCCCTCTCTCTCTCTCGCTCTCTCTCCCTCCCTCTGTCTTCTCTTTCTCTATCCCTCCCTCTGTCTCTCTCTCTCTCTCCCTCTCTGTCTCTCCCTCTCTCTCTCTCTCCCTCTCTCTCTCTCTCTCTGGTTCAGGCGTGCCGTTTCCCAAGAACTTCATGTCTGTGGCGAAGACGATCCTGAAGCGTCTGTTCCGAGTCTACGCCCACATCTACCACCAGCACTTCGACTCAGTCATGCAGCTGCAAGAGGAGGCGCACCTCAACACGTCCTTCAAACACTTCATCTTCTTCGTTCAGGTGCGCACACGCCCGACACTACCTGCTAGAGCAGGAAATCCTGGAAACTTTTCCTTTTGAAAAACATAATTCCCTAAAATGTACAGAGAAAGTCCTCAACACAATAATGAAAGACTCCTATTGCTTAGCAGTTTCACCCATTCCAAGTTTTAGTAAGAGCTTGATTAGCCACAGTGTGTGGGTAACAAGCTCAGGTGTGTCTTATTCAACTCACAGAGAAACCAGGAATGGATCAAACTGCGATGCAACAGGAGTCTTATTTCCATCCCTGGTATACTTTTGCATCTTTTTAAGAACAACAAAAGAGAGACACAGAGGGAGGACGTTTTTGGGAACTGCATTTTTTTAAGGATGAGTAGAGATTGAGGAACGGTGTGGCCCATGAACTTCCATTACTGCCAAAAACTACAAGGATGGCAATAAGACTCCTATTGCAGAGCAGGTTGATCCATTTCTGTTTTTCCTATGCGCTTAATAAGACGCACCTGAGCTTGTTACCTACACACACTGTGGCTAATCAAGCTGGTAGTAAAACCTGGACTGGGTGTAACTGCTGTGCAGTAGGAGTCTTATTCCCATCACTGAGCTACTCGTGTTGTCTGTAATGTCATCTGGTTTTATTAACCGGCTGGTTTATTTAACAGGAGTTCAACCTGATTGACCGCAGAGAACTGGCACCCCTCCAGGACCTGATTGAGAAACTGGGCTCGAAGGACAGATAGACGCTCCCAGATTCAGCATCCTACCTACAGTACAGCCTGGGTTCTGTTGCAGAAGCTTATTCTAAATGTTTAGAGAAAAAAAAAATATATAACAACTTGAAAACTTAACTTCATCTTTACTGGATGTGCACATAATGGAGCCCAGAGTGGCTTGCTTGCTTTTTTTTTGTGGGGGGGAGGGGGGGTCTTCTCACTGATCTAGAGCCGTACGTAGTTTTACTCTTTTTTTAAAAAAAAAAAAATTTAAAATGTAATTAAAAAAGGAAAGTAAACTATATCAAAGCCAGGGTTTTATAACAGACCTGCTATTCTCCACGCTGTTTATTTTACCTACCATCAATTTATTCATTTTCAAAAGTGTGAAATCGTATGTAATTACTTAAGTGAAAGAATAAATCGATTGCTTGTGTTTTATTGTTAATTTGGAACACAATGTTTTCGCTGTAGAGTCAGTGCAGACTTGTGCTAATGTAGCAGCTATGGCTGCTTTGTATAGGATGCAGAACTGGAACTAGCATTCAGAAAGCTAGTATCTGTCTGGAGGGGGTTTTGTTTTAATACATGCAGGGTTTCTGGTTTAAATAACATGGCAGTGCGGTCTTTTAAAATAAAATGCTTTTTATTTTTATAAACGTGCATATGGACTGGATAGGAGGGCTATAGTAGAAATTTATTGACCCGAGGGAAGACTGTTGTTACCGACAGGGGCTATAATTGCACCCTGGAGGTAACAATAGTCCTCTCGAGCGGGATTTAATTTTCCACTGTCTGCAGTTCATATTTAATATATGATGAGTCAGTCAAGAAAATAAGTGAGGCAAGGTTGGATAGTAATTACAACTTTCTATGTTTTGTTTAAATACAGCATAAGTAAATAAATAACAATGTTTCTGAAGTTCATACCGTATAGTTAGCAGAGTGTTTCTCCGCGTCCGCCTGGTTTGCAGACTGCTGCATAATCCAGTATATCCTGCCCGTCGTGTTTGTTTACATCGTCGAGCTGAGTTTGTCAGAAAACCGTGACAGTGACGTTTTTAATGATCGTTTGAGTGTTTGGCGCATCTTTCTTTTGTAGTATGTTTTGTAATTCATGTACAGAATCGGTGTTCAGCCAGTTTCTCTTGTGAAGCGTGCAGGAGAGAAGGGTGTTCCTTTGAAAAGGAGCGGGGCTGACAGTGATGTGAACCAATCGCATGACAGATCGAGACTATTGACCGGTGGTGTAAGGATGTCAGGGCAATAGTTCAATCTGGTTTTTCCTCCTATGATGAGGTTTTAACCAATCACAGGCCAGGATTTCCAGTATATGTACTGTAGACCCGTGAATATAGGCTTTCAAAAAAGCACTCTGTTTTTTTGGATTGTTCAGCAACCATGCGGCAAAGCAAAACTGATTCAAGAAAAATAAATTTAAAAAAAAACTTGAGGATCTGATGAACTTCTCATGTCAAACTTTTTGTTGCCGGGTTGATTTTGAATAAAATTAGCTTCATTTCGGGGTTTTTGCTTTTGTACTGTGTTTTAATTCTTTAGCGAATAGGATAAAGCAAAGGCAGAATACTGCATACATGAGACAGACAGGTACATGTAATTCTACTTGCATTCACAATCTCATCTCATTAACTTACTCCAGCAGTTTATCGTTCATTTTGATTGTCCTTTCGCTATAACGATCTCCTTGATATAACGAACAAAAGGCTTAACCCCGACTGGTTCGTTATAGCGTGGGTGTACTGTATGTGTATGTATTGATTTTATATTAGATTTTATAATTTTAAAGCTAATTTCAAAACCCATAGCTGTATCAACTATTCTACATGGCAAAAAAGTGAAAAAAATGGATACTTGGGGGGAAAACAAAATACATGGTGTAGGGTTAGGGGTGTGTGTTTATTTTTTATAAATGAATATTAATGCAACCCAAGATCTGAGCAGGGATGCTATATTTGTATTAGTATTTTATTTAGTTTTTTTTATTTTTTTATTTTTAATAGAGCGTATCGGAAATAATAGACAAATTGTGAAATTACGGAGAATTATATATAAAAATAAACTCTCCTGTCGGTGTGTTTATATCTGTGTTTTTCAAAACTATTGAAATTGTCAAAAGACTTCTGCCACAGTCCTGGTTATAAAAGCATTTCACATTTTGAGTGGCAGAAATAGGTATTTAATTTATAGTTGACCATTTGCGGAAGTTTAGTTGCTTGTTAATAAACTGTCACTAGATCTGTCGTGTGTGTGTATCGTTAGACTGCTATTGGAGCTCATATTTCAAATGTGTGTTTCCTGCTGCATTAAATAAAACGACACACAGACTGCTATGTAAAGCCACTAATACCGCAGTCACACGATCATCACAATGTGAAACGTGATTGGCAATCATGCGGTTTATTGCACATTATTTAGCGAGTGTGGATAGCTTATAGAATAATCGTGCTAACGCTGTGTACTAGTCTTTGTATATCCTTTTACTGGAGCAGGAAACTACCAAGTCTCAAAAAACATACTCAAGATACTTCTGAAATATGAGCTCCAATGGCATATCTATTGAGTGTTTACTGTTAACTAAACTTTGGCAAGTGGTTAATTGCATATTAATGAAATACTTTTGTGTCACTTGAAATAAAGCGTTGCCACAATTTGAGTTTAGCTGTCCGCCCCCCCCCCCTTCCATAAAAAAAAAGAGACTTGAATGGATAGTAAATTTGTGTCTGTACATAATCTGTGTGCAAATTGATGATCCTAAAATCCGCAGTAATGCAGTTGCCCAAATGTTGTTTATAATGGAAGGGTGTCTTGGAATAAACCTTAATGTCCTTTTTTTTTTCTTTTAAATCTTTTTCCATTACAACCGAATACAGTTTTATGAAAAGTGATTTTTTTTTTTTTTTTTTCATAAAATAGTATTTTGCCAATGATCCATGACACCACAATGCCGACACTGATTAGGTCAATTCAGTAAAGTGGGCTGCACATATTATCATTTTTATTTGTATTTTAAATAGAAAGAACTGCAAAACTGTTTTGATTTTATTTTTTGGGGGGAGGGTGGTTCTTTTAGGGGACAGCAGTATAGCTGAAAGAATGTGTGCTTTTTAATTTTGTGGTTATACCATGTGATGCAAACTTTTGTTTCTATATATCATGTATCTTAATCCCACTTGTGCTGTAATTTTTTTTTATATATATATATATATATATATATATATACTTGATCTCTTTTTTTTTTTTTTGTATGTTTAGATCTGGATATGTTTGCCTACATTTTTCATTCTAAATACTATTAAATACCACGTTGTTTTCCATGTGTTAATAGCAAAATTGACCATTACCACCTTCTGCTATATATAAATAGGTTTTACTACAGCATGTTTTTAGGGTGTGGTGTGTTTTTAAAATTGAATATAGTATTTTATATAGAGGCAAAACGAGAAATATTTTGGACCAATCTGCTTATTAAACGTGCCTTTTAACGCCTTAAAAAACTCACTGTGTGAAAAGTTTGTATATCTTCTGTTTTTAAATCTGATTGTAGGACTTGTTCCACTTTGTCAATCACTTTTTTGTTATGTTTAAATGTGTTCTCTCTTGTATTAAATGCATATTTGGTTCACAGAAACGCGTGCCTTATCAAATTAGTATCTGCATTGACTGAAATAGTGTTTCTGTTCAAAACCTCCGTGCTGTACGTGAAATTAACCCTTTCATGCATGAAATATTGACTATACCTGGGGGGGGGGGGAGTAGTTTTGCACACAATAAATGTTTTTTTTTTTCTATTGCTTTTATAGGAGGTGGAAACAATGGCATTCTCATATGAGGTTGTCATGCATTTGCTTGCTAGACCTCCATATGAGGTTGCCATGCATTTGCTTGCTAGACCTCCATATGAGGTTGCCATGCATTTGCTTGCTAGACCTCCATATGAGGTTGTCATGCATTTGCTTTCTAGACCTCCATATGAGGTTGCCATGCATTTGCTTGCTAGACCTCCATATGAGGTTGTCATGCATTTGCTTTCTAGACCTCCATATGAGGTTGTCATGCATTTGCTTTCTAGACCTCCATATGAGGTTGCCATGCATTTGCTTGCTAGACCTCCATATGAGGTTGTCATGCATTTGCTTGCTAGACCTCCATATGAGGTTGCCATGCATTTGCTTGCTAGACCTCCATATGAGGTTGCCATGCATTTGCTTTCTAGACCTCCATATGAGGTTGCCATGCATTTGCTTGCTAGACCTCCATATGAGGTTGTCATGCATTTGCTTTCTAGACCTCCATATGAGGTTGCCATGCATTTGCTTTCTAGACCTCCATATGAGGTTGCCATGCATTTGCTTTCTAGACCTCCATATGAGGTTGCCATGCATTTGCTTGCTAGACCTCCATATGAGGTTGCCATGCATTTGCTTGCTAGACCTCCATATGAGGTTGCCATGCATTTGCTTGCTAGACCTCCATGTGAGGTTGCCATGCATGAGAAAGGGTTTATGAGGTTTTTGTTATTTACTATCAATTTCAGTGCCTCCAAAATAAAGGACAAGGGTATAGAAGATGGGGATTTAGCCTTTTAAAATATTTCTGGAAGTAGTTTCACCTTTTAATGGAACTAGCATGGAGGGTATAGTTGCAGAAACATATCTGTCCCCTTCAGGTGCGCAAGGAATTGAGGGCTTCAGTATCCCGAGGAGGAAACTGAGGATTTGGATGACCAGGTCCAACCTGTCAGAAAACCCTGTTTCATGCACCTCATTGCAAAAATAAGAAAGTTAGCATCATTTCAAATGTGGGACATCTGTCCCTTGTACCCTAAAGGGCTATTGCCACATAATATATATATATATATATATATATATATATATATATATATATATATATATATGTATGTATGTATGTATGTGTGTATGTATGTGTGTTAAAGGTACATTTTCCAAGTTTGCATCCAATTTTCAATCTGAGAGCCATCTTAAAGACCAGTACCAGCAAAATCAAGATGACGGCTCTGCCATATTATTACTTAACAGATGCCCTGATCCAGGGCGACTTACAATTGTTATAAGATATCGCATTATTTTTTACATACAATTACCCATTATACAGTTGGGTTTTTACTGGAGTAATCTAGGTAAAGTAAAGGGTACAGCAGCAGTGTCCCTCACCTGGGATTGAACCCATGACCCTCCGGTCAAGAGTCCAGAGCCCGAACCACTACTCCACACAGCCTGCATCCAGCTGTGCAATACAATGCAATGTGTACTGTTAGTCCTTCAGTGCTTAAGGAGTTCAGTGTTTTAATGCAGACTCCACACAAACTAGCTTAGCATAGTGGTTCTCAATTCTAATTCTGGGAGACCACTGCCCTGCTGGTATTAGTTCAATTAAGGGTTCAATTAAGTAATGGAGAGCTTGGTTGGAATAAAAACCAGCAGGGCAGTGTTACCCCAGGACCAGGGTTGAGAACCAATGGCTTAGCGCACGACCCCTCCTCTCCCTCTCTGTTTTTTTCCTCTTGTCCAGTATTTCAAAGCTGTGAATGTCTATGATAAACCCTTTCAACATCCTCAAATTCTGATATCAGTGGTTCTGTTACTGATATCTAATGTTTTCTTGATATCAAAAATATAATTTTTGATATAAAAGATGGTACCTTTTTATTTTGATCTAAAAAAAAAAACCAGAATTATTGATAACGAAATATATTTTTTATTAGAAATGTAAGGGTCTCCCGAGTGGCACATCCAGTGAAGGCGCTCCGCGTGGAGTGCAGGATGTGCTCTATAGTCTGGACGTTGCCGGTTCGAGTCCAGTCTATTCCACAGCCGACCGTTGAAGGGAGCTATCGGGGTGGCACACAATTGGCCAAGCATCGCCCAGGGGGGGGGAGGGCTTACGTCGGCCAGGGTGTCCTCGGCTCACCGCACACCAGCGACCCCTGTAGTCTGGCTGGGCGCCTGCGGGCTTCCCTGTAAGCTGCCCGAGAGCTGCGTTGTCCTCTGACGCTGTAGCTCTGAGGCGTGTGACCCTGAGCAAGTCACGTGGCTGCATGGAGAGTTACCTTTTATTTTTATAAAAAGTAGAATTTGTTACAAAAAAATTGTACCTTTTTATTTTGATATTAAAAATAGAATTGTTGATATAAAAAGAATGTGAGAATTAAATGTCCTGCACCTAGAAATAGTGAACTAACACAAGACTGAATAATTTGGATAGCGCTCCATTTTGAGTGGCATAAATAAGTATTTAATTAATATGAAGTTTAGTTCCATGTTAATAAACAGTCAATAGATATGTTATGCATGTGTGTGTGTCTATCATTAGACTGCTATTGGAGCTCATATTTCATATGCATGTGGACTGTGTTTTTTGAGACTTGGTAGTTTCTGCACCAGTAAAAAGACTGGTATGCAAAGCTACATTAATATCAATAATTATATTAAATGCCAAAATGGCTTGCTGTTGGTGTCATGTGTCTGTGAGCCTGTGGTATGATATGCAGAACTCAAAGCAGAAACTAACCACAAGGTCTGTTTTTGCCTGGAGAGACGATTTCAAATAGTGGCAAACATCCCAAACACAAATGCTATTTAACAACAAGTGAATGCTTGACTTTTAAGAGTCTCATGACCCAGGCATGTGTTTTTTAAGAGGAATGCAAAATGCATCTGTAGAAACTGTTTTTGACAAGCCTGACTGAAAATGTAGCATTCATTACTGTCCATGCTGGATATGAAATGGAGTTATTATTATTATTTGTTTATTTAGCAGATGCCTTTATCCAAAGCGACTTACAGAGATTAGGGTGTGTGAACTATGCATCAGCTGCAGAGTCACTTACAACTACGTCTCACCCGAAAGACGGAGCACAAGGAGGTTAAGTGACTTGCTCAGGGTCACACAGTGAGTCAGTGGCTGAGGTGGGATTTGAACCGGGGACCTCCTGGTTATAAGCCCTTTCTTTAACCACTGGATCACACAGCCTCCTATAGCAGAAAATACATGATTTGTAACAATTTATTTTCAAAAGTTGTTGAAATTAGTTTTTTCTTATTCTCTTATTCTCCAATTTTAGCATTCGCTGTTTTTTAGGTAAGCATTTAAATATTTAGGAAAAATAGAAGAGAGAACTTGCTTCCTAGAACTGCGAGTGCACTTTCATTTGAACTTGGTACGGACATTCCTTGTGCTGTTCTGTGACTGTAAGTCACGGTGACCCTATTTTTCATTGGCGAGTGAGTACGGCGCTTAACAAAAAGCAGTTCCTGGAATCTGCTGCAAAGCCGTCAGCGGTAGCTGACAGATAACGCTTGTCACTGTGTGTGTCTCTGCAGTGAAGCAGCTTTATCTGCTGATAAACTTTACAGCCTTGTAGGTTGGCTGAGGGCGTTGGCTTTAGTGCGTCAGGTTTTTAAATGCGTTCTGCAAGACTGGAATATGCAAAGAAGCACCAAAAGTAATGGAACGCTCTACTGGAAAATGGGGGGGGGCATATGAGGTCATCATGCATTTGCTTTGGGGGCATATGAGGTCATCATGCATTTGCTTTGGGGGGACGGCATATGAGGTCATTATTATTATGATTAGTTTATTTAACAGACGCCTTTATCCAAAGCAGCTTACAGAGACTAGGGTGTGTGAACTATGCATCAGCTGCAGAGTCACTTACAATTACGTCTCACCCGAAAGACGGAGCACAAGGAGGTTAAGTGATTTGCTCTGGGTCACACAATGAGTCAGTGGCTGAGGTGGGATTTGAACCGGGGACCTCCTGGTTACAAGCCCTTTTCTTTAACCACTGGACCACACAGTCTTTGTTATTTATTTTTTATTTATTTATTTCTTAGCAGACACCCTTATCCAGGGTGACACACAGTTGTAAACAAATACATTTCAAGAATCACAGTACAAGTAATAATACAAGTAAGAGCAAGATAAATACAATGACTTCGGTTCAATAATGATCAATAATGCTGGCGATTTGGCATATTCCGGCACCATTGTTTATGTTGCACACTAGGACATAGCTACAGAAGTGTGTGTCTTTGCATTCAAATGCTGATCATTTCTTTTAGCTGCTTGTTTTCACACACTTAAAATACTGTTCTCATCCACAAATATTAAGATTATTAATGCACCATAACCTAAAGCCAAATACTGGTAGTCAATTATATATATATATATATATATATATATATATATATATATATATATATATAAACACACACTCACACACCATACAATTGCTACTGTGCTGCATTGAAAAAAATCTTATTGTAGCGATCTGTGTTAACGCAGCCAGGCGCATCACACAGGGCGAGGCAATCCACACTCAGGCGGAGGGCGGGCGCGAACCGGCTGTTTTGTACAGCGGTATCGGCGCTGTGCTTCAATGCGAGAGGTCCCGGGTTCGCGCCCGCCCTCCGCCTGTGTGTGGAATTGCCTCGCCCTGTGTGATGCGCCTGCCTGCGTTAACAGTGATCGCTACAATACTAATAAGAAACGTCTGCTACAAATCAAGGATTACTGTATATCCCAGTAGCCGTTCTGAGTACAGCCTACCCTTCCATAAAATATATTTATAGTGTCACATTATTTCCGTATATGCCTTTTATCTGAATATTAATAAATAATAATCATACTAATAATTTGACATTTAGCAAGCCAAATCGGAGTAGTAACAAGCATTCAACCACCTTTGGCGTTAATGTTTGGGATGTTACTGAATATATATATATATATATATATATATATATATATATATATATATATCCCAACAAGCATTGCGCCACATTTTAGGCCTGCTTTTCAGTCACATAAGTGAACGTGCAAAGCCGCCTTAAAAACCGCAAACGTGAACGGGGTTGCAGACCTAAATATGCGGCGGCCCTGGGCCGGCCCAGCAGTGTGAACAGGGTCTAAGAGCAGCACAGAACAGTCTTTTTAAATTAAACGCATAACCTTATTGCTGTGTATTATTATTATTTATTTATTAGCAGACACCCTTATCCAGGGCGACTTACAATTGTTACAAGATATCACATTATTTCATATTATACATTATTTTTAAACAATTCCCCATTTATACAGTTGGGTTTTTACTGGAGCAATCTAGGTAAAGTACCTTGCTCAAGGGTACAGCAGCAGTGTCCCCCACCTGGGATTGAACCCACGACCCTCCAGGCAAGAGTCCAGCGCCCTAACCGCTACTCCACACTGCTACACAGTTATATTTTGTGGGCACGATTCATCCTGTAGCTTAGACAGAAGCTGCTGGGTGCTGCTGCGGGCACCAAAATAAACTACAGCAAATCAACATGCCTGTATTTCTGATTTATTGATAATAATAATAATAATAATAATAATAATAATAATAATAATAATAATAATAATAATAATAATAAACGGTTTCCTATGTGAGACAATTTCTTCAAATGTCTGTGCAGAATTGTGAATTCGGTAATAATTTCTGTGATCGCAGAATTGGGGAATCCTGGTAGGGTTAGTGATTAAACCTGTTCGTTTATGATTAAAAAATAGTGTTGGATGTAAAGATGCACGCAAAATAAAATAAAGTAGATGAGTAGAAAACGTTCTTATTACGCACTGTTTCAGAGAGCATGCTAATATTGTGACAATTAAATATAGTTAAACTTGATTTGGTATGTTTGATGTTTATAAATAAGGGTTACATTAACGTTTGGGGGGGGGGGGCACAATAAGATCCTGCAGTGTGGCCCATCTTCCTCTTCCTCCGCCACTGCAGGGAGAGGATCACTCAGCGTGATCTAGCACTGCGTCCGTTCATAGTTACTCTAGCTATCTCATATAAACAATGCACACCGCTTTTAAACTTTTCAGTACAAACGGATGCGCAACGTGACGTAACACTGAGCGAAAGACGCGCAGTAGCCTATAGCCTGGCAGCTGTAGGGGAAAGGGGGAAAAAAAAAAAATTCAAACATTAGCTATTTGTTTTGGTCGCCCTAATTTGTCTAAAGTGTTGATGAACCGTCTGCAGACAGCAAACTAGCAGCTATAAACACCGGCAGTCCTGCGCCAGTCAAACGGTAATTAAATTAGTCAGGATCTGTGAGATTTAAAAAAAAAATGGTTTGCTTTGAACACAGAATGTTAGTTAACTAAAATGAACCACCATAAGTACGAATGAAATTATATAGAGTTATTTGCATTTCTTATCAGAATGTGAAATTGAAATCTGATGTTCATGTCAAGTCCTTTGCTTTGTATTTCCTTGTTTTGTTTTTAAACGGAAGTGTTCTAAACTGAATCTTTTTAAAAAAAAAAAACTATTTTGCACAACAGAGGGAGAGAATATAGAATAGAGAGTATTTTACTTCAAACTGTCAAACCTGTCAAACCTTAATAACATAACCAAAGAGTGTCTAAGACCCTTCACCGTTGTATTTGTTCTCGTGTGAGACTTTCACTTTTTCAGTCAGCGAAAATATGTTCTAAACAAACGGAGTGAATTTGACGTAGTCCTGTTCAAACAGCAAAAAGACAGCTACGTTTGGAAAATAGCTAAACCACCAACGCCAGATGCATGAACAGAAACCGAACCGGATTCTTCTTGCAGTTCAGAATGTTATTCACAGCGCTAGAGCGTGACGATACTTCCATTTCAAACGGTCCGGCTAGTGCAGGTGCAGCTTTTGTTAAAAGCGACCCTTGCAGGTAAAGTGGTGTTTGCAATTCTCTCGATTGTGACAGTCCGGCGTAGAACGGTTTGTGATGACCGATCTAAAGCTAGCTTAAAAATTTGATAAAATCGGGCGTCGGGTTTGAGCACGGTTTCGCTTCGTTAGTTCCACGAGTCACGGGGCATGCTTTTGAAACTGGGTACTGTCTGAAACTGTCTGCCAACTTCAAAAGTGACACTGAAAAATAATTATAAAAATTGATTCACTGTATTTGCGGAAGAGAAACTTCGTTTTACATTCAGAAGTGTTGTTTTTAAAGTTTCACCAGGGATTGAAATTAGAGTCCCATTGCATAGCAGTTTGACCCAGATATACCTGAGTTTGCTACCTGGACACTGTGGCTAATCAAGCACATAGTAAAACCTGGAAAAAAACTGCTATACAATAGGAGTCTTACTTCCATCCCTGGTTTAACGCTGGTATTTTTTAAAACGTTATAGTGTCCCACACTTGTCTTCAGCCGCTGTAGTATAGGAGGTTATTGAATACATTATATTTTTACAAGCATTACCACGTGGATTTGAGAAAAATATAAAATTACAAAATAACACACGCGCGCGCTCTTCGGATTCTCTCATTATTTATGCATTTAGTATTTAAAATATCCAATCAACGTTTCATTCATACAGCAGTGTGGAGTAGTGGTCAGGACTCTTGACCGGAGGGGCATGGGTTCAATCCCAGGTGGGGGTCACTGCTGCTGTACCCTTGAGCAAGGTACTTTACCTAGATTGCTCCAGTAAAAACCCAACTGTATAAATGGGTAATTGTATGTAAAAATAATGTGATATCTTGTAAGAACTGTAAGTCGCCCTGGATAAGGACGTCTGCTAAGAAATAAATAACATAACTTTTTTTTTTTTCGGGGCTTACAAACAGATGGACGAAAAAAAAATGCTTTCAGTTCTGGGAACATTTTTTCTATGAAGCTAACAGGGATGGAAATAAGACTCCCGTTGCATCGGAGTTTGATCCATTCCTGGTTTTACTAGGGCACACCGTTTTTTTATACACAGTCATTTGTGGTGTAGTGCACTTTTAAGCCGCTAGATGGCAGTAAAGATAAATATTAAAACACAGGCAGACCATAGAATATCCTTTGTGATTTTTTTTCCACTCTTGCTGTGTAACCTGGAAGTAGCGACGTGAAAAACATCCGTCTGTACAACTGTAACACACATTGCACAGCAGATGAATTAACAATATGAGCTGACATAACAAGCCGGCCAAATCACAGTACACAGATACAGATTCCAACGTCTTAAATTCTATTTAAAATACCTTTGTTTATGTATTTTTAAATATGTTTCCTTTTTTTTAAAAAAAAAAAAGAATAAACACTAATGCACGTTGATTATGTCTCATACTACGCTGTGCACAATGACACTTGCATTCCGCAGTTTAAATTCTCCGTGTTTAATTCGAGCAGTGAGATTATTCACAGTTTGCGCTAACATGTCCAGTCGGGGTTCATTATTATTATTATTATTATTCCAGAAACGGTTGTCGTACAGATTGAACGCTAGACCCGAAGTCACGGCGTCCTTTTCGGGGCAGAGCAGACATTTTTCTGGGTTTTCTACTCTTCGGACCGGACCCGGTTCGGGAATGAAGCAACACGAACATCTGCCTGTCAAACGCGTTTGCAGCTCGACGAAACTGGGTTCCCGGCTCACCGATACCGACCAGGACAGCGGTTCGAGCCGGCTCAAAAGGGTGTCAATTGAAGGAAACATTGGTAAGTATTATTATTATTATTATTATTATTATTATTATTATTATTATTCACAATTATAAGTACTGTATTTTTATAATAAGTCCATATAATAGTGTAGCGTGCACGCGGGAAGGCAGGGACATAAGCCCGATATAAGCTCCTTATTGCACATTTAAATAACAGAATATAAAGTGAATCAAACGGTACAACCTCCTGATAATAATAATGAGGGTTAGAAATTAGCAGTTGCTCTTGCCTCCCCGATTCATTTGTTAACTATCCTGTTATTTATTATTATTTGTTTATTTAGCAGACGCCTTTATCCAAGGCGACTTACAGAGACTAGTGTGTGTGAGCTATGCATCAGCTGCAGAGTCACTTACAACTACGTCTCACCCGAAAGACGGAGCACAAGGAGGTTAAGTGACTTGCTCAGGGTCACACAGTGAGTCAGTGGCTGAGGTGGGATTTGAACCGGGAACCTCCTGGTTACAAGCCCGTTTCTTTAACCACTGGACCACACAGCCTCCTATTGTTTTGTTAATGGGTATAACATAATGTTTATATAATAATATCGTTCCTTCGACATAGCTGGACAGGACCGCTAGGGGGCATTGTTTAATCAGTTATCGATCTTGTTTTTCTAGCCGTCGGGAAGTCCACTTTCGTCCGCCTGCTTAAGAAGGTGGAGAAACGGTGGGAGGTGATTCCAGAGCCCCTGAGCAAGTGGCAAAACCTTCAGACCTGCGAGTCCAGGGAGGTGAGCAAGAGGGAGACTAGCACAGGGCTGCGCTGGAACACCTCGGAGAGGGGTATAGCTTCAGAACGAAGGCTCCCGCAGCGTAGCTGCCACAGGTCTGTGCTGGAACACCTCGGAGAGGGGTATAGCTTCAGAACGAAGGCTCCCGCAGCGTAACTGCCACAGGTCTGTGCTGGAACACCTCGGAGAGGGGTATAGCTTCAGAACGAAGGCTCCCGCAGCGTAACTGCCACAGGGCTGTGCTGAAACACCTCGGAGAGCGGTATAGCTTCAGAACGAAGGCTCCCGCAGCGTAACTGCCACAGGGCTGTGCTGAAGCACCTCGGAGAGGGGTATAGCTTCAGAACGAAGGCTCCCGCAGCGTAACTGCCACAGGGCTGTGCTGAAGCACCTCGGAGAGGGGTATAGCTTCAGAACGAAGGCTCCCGCAGCGTAACTGCCACAGGGCTGTGCTGAAGCACCTCGGAGAGCGGTATAGCTTCAGAACGAAGGCTCCCGCAGCGTAACTGCCACAGGTCTGTGCTGAAGCACCTCGGAGAGGGGTATAGCTTCAGAACGAAGGCTCCCGCAGCGTAACTGCCACAGGTCTGTGCTGGAACACCTCGGAGAGGGGTATAGCTTCAGAACGAAGGCTCCCGCAGCGTAGCTGCCACAGGGCTGTGCTGCAACATCTCCGGACGGTTTTTCAAAACTTTTGAAACTTTTCTGGATAACAGTGAACCGGATTTTTGTAATCCTATATTTTGTGATCGAGATTACTTTTATCTGGATCGTTCTGATCTGGTTTTTCAAAACATGTCGCTGTTGGATTACATTTATCCAGATTACAAATAATTACGATTACGAAATCCGTTTTTCTAAAAGTAATTTAAATCTCAAAATATCTGTCTCCCTTTCTCCCCTACTTGTAACTCTTCTTTGCCTCTCACCCCGCTCTCATCTCCTCCCTCCCTCCCCACCCCACTTGCCTTCCCTATCCACCTCTTCCCTTCTCCCCCTTTCCCCTCACCCCTGCCCTCTTTCTCATTCTCCTCTCTTCCATCCCTGTCCCTGTCCCTCTACCCTCCCCTTCCCCCTCTCCCTTTCCCACCTCCTCTGCTCTCCCTATCCCCTTCCCTCTCCCTTTCCCTTCCCCACCTCCTCTCCTCTGCTTTCCCTCTCCCTCCCTCTCCTTTCCCTTCCCCTCCCTCTCCCCTCCCTCTCCTCTCCCTTCCCCTCTCCCTTTCCCACCTCCTCTGCTCTCCCTATCCCCTTCCCTTCCCTCTCTCCCTTTCCCACCTCCTCTCCTCTCCTCTCCCTCTCCCCCGCCCCTCTCCCTTTCCCTCTCCCTCTCCCTTTCCCACCTCCTCTCCTCTCCTCTCCCTCTCTCCTCTGCTCTCCCTCTCTCTCAGGGGGTGTCGGGCTCCCAGCAGAGCGTCAGTAACCTGCTGCAGATCATGTACCAGGACCCCACCCGCTGGTCCTACACCTTCCAGAGCTTCTCCTGCATGAGCCGCCTCCGAGCCCAGCTGGAGGCTCCTCCGCCCAGCCTGCTGGAGCTCGAGAGGCCGCTGCAGATCTTCGAGCGCTCTGTCTACAGCGACAGGTAAACCCTTCACACTGCACACTATACACTGCACACTATACACTGCACACTATATACTGCACACTGTACACTCCACACTATACACTGCACACTCCACGCTATACACTGCACACTATACACTGCACA
Source organism: Acipenser oxyrinchus oxyrinchus (assembly GCA_030684275.1). Classification (NCBI taxonomy): domain Eukaryota; kingdom Metazoa; phylum Chordata; class Actinopteri; order Acipenseriformes; family Acipenseridae; genus Acipenser; species Acipenser oxyrinchus. The sequence goes on from CM060283.1 coordinate 1,766,315, forward strand.
CTATACACTGTACACTATACACTGCACACTGTACACTATACACTGTACACTCCACACTATACACTGCACACTCCACGCTATACACTGCACACTATACACTGCACACTATACACTGCACACTATACACTGCACACTATACACTGTACACTCCACACTATACACTGCACACTATACACTGCACACTATACACTGCACACTATACACTGCACACTCCACACTATACACTGCACACTATACACTGTACACTCCACACTATACACTGCACACTATACACTGCACACTATACACTGTACACTGCACACTATACACTACACTATACACTACACTATACACTGCACACTATACACTACACTATACACTGCACACTATACACTGTACACTATACACTGCACACTATACACTGTACACTCCACACTATGCACTGCACACTATACACTGCACACTCCACACTATACACTGCATACTATACACTGCACACTGCATACTATACACGGCATACTATACACTGCACACTCCACACTATACACTATACATTGTACACTATACACTGCACACTATACGCTGCACACACCCAGCACTGCACACTATCCATTGCACACTATGCACTGCACACTGCACACTGCACAGCTGACACGAGGAGTGGCTCATTGAGAAAGCCGCACCGTGAGTCGATACCCAGGGACCAAACAACAACATAGAATTCCTTAAAGGATTTCTCTCCCCCTGTAAGGATCACAGTTTTTCTTGTGTTGCTTTGGCAGAGGGAGCCCTGGAGATCAGAGTAAGGTGGGGTGTCCGTTTGTAAGATCCATGGCAGGGATGAGATATGACACTTTGTTTGCAGGAGCCCTGATGTAGCCAATATGTTCAGAATGCCAGTCGTTTAATAAAGGGGGTCGATAGACAATACAAAGCACAACCCTGTGATTGCAACCACTGACACCCTACTTTATCTGGATCCCCAGGGGTCCCTCTATCAAAGCACCATGCTCGCCTTCTCTGCCTGCAGGTATGTGTTTGCAGTGAGCCTGTTTGAGATGGGCTGATTGTCTCTGCCTGCAGGTATGTGTTTGCAGTGTCTCCTGTTTGAGATGGGCTGATTGTCTCTGCCTGCAGGTATGTGTTTGCAGTGAACCTGTTTCAGATGGGCTGATTGTCTCTGCCTGCAGGTATGTGTTTGCAGTGAACCTGTTTCAGATGGGCTGCATCAATGAGACAGAGTGGGCCATCTACCAGGATTGGCACAGCTTCCTGGTCCAGCAGTTCAGCAAGAGGATTGAACTGGAAGGCATCGTCTACCTGAGAGCACATCCACAGGTACAGTGCACACACCAGGCATGGGAATCAGACTCCTACTGCATAGCAGCTTCACCCAGTCCAGGTTTTACTACAAGCTTGATTAGCCACAGTGTGTATAGGTAACAAGCTCAGGTGTGCCTGATTAAACTCATAGTAAAATCAGGAATGGATCAAAATGCTCTGCAATGGGAGTCTTATTTTCATCCCTACACACACACACACACGCACACAGAATCACAATAGCATTACACAGGTACAATGACTACACACACACACACTTGTTTATAGTTTATGAGGACTTTGCGATATAGATTTACAGTTCTAAACTCTAGAGGGGCATGGGGATTAAGTGCTGGGGCAAAAGTGAATATATTGTTCAATATATGTATGTTCAAATATTAGGGGGGCACAGGATATATACACTAAAAATGAGCCTTTTGTCTGTGTGTGTGTGTGTGTGTGTGTGTTTGAATTGACAGTGTGTGAGTGTGTGTGTGTGTTTGAATTGACAGTGTGTGAGTGTGTGTGTGTGTGTGTGTTTGAATTGACAGTGTGTGTGTGTGTGTGTGTGAGTGTGTGTGTGTGTGTGTGTTTGAATTGACAGTGTGTGTGTTTGAATTGACAGTGTGTCTGTGTGTGTGTGTGTTTGAATTGACAGTGTGTTTTGCCCTCTTTGTTGCAGAAGTGTCTGGAGCGGCTGGGCCGGAGAGCCAGACAGGAGGAGATGAGCGTCGACCTGCAGTATCTGGAGAGACTGCACAGCCAGCATGAGGACTGGCTGATTGAGAAAACAACACCGTGAGTCAATAGAGCACTGCACACTGCACACTCTACAGTGCACACTGCACACTATACACTGCACCCTACGCACTATACACTGCACCCAGCACACTATACACTGCACACTATACACTGCACGCTGCACACTATACACTGCACCCTGCACACTATACACTGCACCCTGCACACTATACACTGCACACTATACACTGCACCCTGCGCACTATACACTGCACCCAGCGCACTATACACTGCACCCTGCACACTTTACACTGCACCCTATACACTGCACGCTATACACTGCACGCTGCACACTATACACTGCACCCAGCACACTATACACTGCACCCAGCGCACTATACACTGCACCCAGCGCACTATGCACTGCACACTATACACTGCACCCAGCACACTATACACTGCACACTATACACTGCACCCAGCACACTATACACTGCACTCAGCGCACTATGCACTGCACACTGCACACTATACACTGCACCCTGCACACTATGCACTGCACCCAGCACACTGCACCCAGCACACTATACACTGCACCCAGCACACTATGCACTGCACCCAGCACACTATGCACTGCACCCAGCACACTATACACTGCACCCTGCACACTATACACTATACACTGCACACTATACACTGCACCCAGCGCACTATGCACTGCACCTAGCACACTATACACTGCACCCAGCACACTATGCACTGCACCCAGCACACTATGCACTGCACCCAGCACACTATACACTGCACCCAGCACACTATGCACTGCACCCAGCACACTATGCACTGCACCCAGCACACTTTACACTGCACCCTGCACACTATGCACTGCACCCATCACACTGCACACTGCATGCTGCACACTATACAGTGCACACTGTACACTGCATCCTGCACACTGCACACTATATACTGTACACTATATACTATACACTGCATCCTGCACACTGCACACTGCACACTATATACTATACACTGTACCCTGCACATTGCACACTGCACCCTGCACACTATATACTGTACACTGTACCCTGCACATTGCACACTGCACCCTGCACACTATGCAGTGCACACTATACACTGCACATTGCACACTATACACTGCACACTACAACCCAGCGTGAGAACTGGCTTATTGAGAAAACCACATTGTGAGCACACTGCATTGCACACACACACACACGTACACCCACATACACATCCAGCACTACACACACACAACCCTGCTCTCACACACACATGCACGCACGCACGCATGCACGCACGCACACAGACACACACCCTGCACTCCACACACACACTCGCACACACTCACAAACACACACACACACACTCACACACACACACTCACACTCACAGGTCTGCACACCCAGCCCTGTGCTGCTTGTTTGTTCCAGGCTGCACTTCGATCACCTGAAGAGCACCCCAGTGCTGGTGCTGGACGTGAATGAGGAGTTTGAGCAGGACCAGGCCGTGCAGGAGAGGCTGGTGAAGCAGGTACTGCACAGCTGCACGGATGCACTCAGCACTCCCATAGGGAAACACTGAAAACAGCTGGGAGAAAACAGCTGAAGTAGTTTTCGACACATAATAAATAAATTTGGAATTTTTCAGTTTATTTCCATTGCTTTATATGGGGGAAATGGCATCCTCATATGAGGTGATCATGCATTTGCTTGCTAGTCTTCCACATGTCCCCGAAAAAAACCCATACAGGGCTGCTATATGATGTTTTGTAAGCATGCAACCTTTCTGGACTGCTGTTAAAAAAACAGCAACAATCTGGGATCCTTTCCTGAATAACAAACACACAAAGCAATGGAAACAAACCTGTGCAGGATGCATGCAATCATTCAGAACAGTTCTTTGCTCCAGCATAGGATTTTTTTAGATCATTGAGAGCATTTACTGTAGTGGTTAGGGCTCTGGACTTTTGAACGGAGGGTCGTGGGTTCAATCCCAGGTGGGGGGACGCTGCTGCTGTACCCTTGAGCAAGGTACTTTACCTAGATTGCTCCAGTAAAAACCCAACTGTATAAATAGGTAATTGTATGTAAAAAATAATGTGCAACAATTGTAAGTCGCCCTGGATAAGGGCGTCTGCTGAGAAATAAGTAATAATAATAATAATCTAACTGGCTGCCAGCATGGGAATACATTGAGGGGTTTTTTTTTGCCTCACAAATTTGGTAATCTCTGCTCTTTTCGTTCTTAGGTGAAGAACTTCTTTAACAGTTTGTGGTTGCGAGACTGACGACGCGGCCCTGCCCAGGTTTTGGTCGGGATACACACTCCCCTCCACTCAACTTCAGCTGACGATAGCAGAAACCTCATATCCATAATTCTCATTAGCATCGCAAGTCACGTCCCCATTGGACCCTATTACAGCAGCTACACTTTTGTAATCCTGCAGAGAGTGTAAATCTCGCACTCAGGAGGTCAACGACAAAGCCTTCGAAATGTTTCAACCACAGCAGGTTCTCTAGAAACAGAGTTAGTGTGTTAAGATCAGGTTTTTGTCTCTTTAGATTTAATGACTTATTATGGCTTCTGGTTTTCGGTGTTTTCTACTCCCCTTTAAAAATTCAATTGATACCTGTTAAGCCGTTCGTTCATCTCAATCACACCGAGAAACGCTTTCATAGTCAGATCGATTTCATTTATGGTTTTTTTTCCCCCCCTGTGAAACAACTAAATGGGCTTTTAAAATCTTAAGTCTTATTTTGTCTTTTCAAAGCAGAAGCGACTCCTTTTTATTACAGTCAGGCAGAACGATTGTGAACGATTGTAATAAAGTGTGTCGAACTTCAAATACTTCATTTGCTACGATAGCTTTGATAAAGATTAGTCGCTTCTTAACATGTCGCGATCTCGTTTGTACGTTCTGAAAAATGAAGGCTTGGCTGATTTTTTAAAAAACCCATTCAGTTGTTTCGCAGAAAGAAACCGTAAATGAAATCAATTTTACTATTGACGCGTTTCTCAGCTGTGATTGACAGACACGAATGGCTTAACAGGGATCAATTGAATTCTTAAGAGGCTGTGTGGTCCAGTGGTTAAAGAAACGGGCTTGTAACCAGGAGGTCCCCGGTTCAAATCCCACCTCAGCCACTGACTCATTGTGTGACCCTGAGCAAGTCACTTAACCTCCTTGTGCTCCGTCTTTCGGGTGAGACGTAGTTGTAAGTGACTCTGCAGCTGATGCATAGTTCACACACCCTAGTCTCTGTAAGTCGCCTTGGATAAAGGCGTCTGCTAAATAAACAAATAATAATTAAAGGAGAGTCAGTCAGACCCCTACTGGTAATGGATTTGTAAGTGTTCGAGAGCTACCGGTAATCAAGTTGAGAGTGTACTTTTTCTTGCACTCTTTCTATGAGTGCGTGAGAGGAATACTCTCAACTTGGCTAGAGGTGGCTCCGAACGCTTCGAAACATGCCTGTAACATTACCATTCCCTTAAACACAGGTTTTACTATAATATTGTGCTTCTGAGTGAATGGATGTGAAATTGCAGTGCTGGCCTGTTTCATCGAACCCTGCTGTGAGTTTTGTTTTTAAACTAGAGATCTGTGCTTCTTTAAAACGCTGGGATCGCTGGAGTTGTCATTATTTATAAACGGTACTCATCCCTCATTCCCCTACACCCTCTGCTCAGGATAGTAATCTGGGTGCTAGTGCATTTATTAAATAAAAACAATGTTTTGTGCATAGTCTTTTTTTAATGTTTTTTTTTTCTTTGTACTGGATGGAACTACATTTTTGATACTGAATTCAGCCCTTGTTAATTCATGTGGGTTTAATCACCCGGATGCATTCCGTGCTCCTCTGTAATGAATGCTGTTGATCGCGTGTATAAGACATGCATTCATTATGAATGAACACTTCTCACAATCCCCTGGTGGGGGAGCAAGAGGATATGAATGCATGTCTTATACACGCGATCCACTGCATTCATTACAGAGGAGAATGGAATGAATCCAGGTGATTAAACCCACATGAATTAACAGGGGGGGCTGAATGCACAATGAATGACTTCAGAACTCAGAGCAAACGCAGAAGATATTCTGGTGCTAATCCTGTGGGAATCAGACCGGGGATTCATTAGGAATTTGCAATTGTTAAGAAGATATTTATAAATAAATTAGCTTAAAGCTATGTGAAAAGAGATGTTCGTTTCAATAAATACACAAAGACATCATGTTTGAGTGCAAAAAATAAATAGAAAATTTATTAAAACACCCACCAGATTTCAAAGTTATCAGGACTAATAATAATACCAGATGTCTGTGTACAATACAATAAAATAGAAAAAAAAAAAATCAAACAACCCAAAATATTATTAATAATAATAATAATTTAAAAAAATCATAATTTCATCAACAATAAAATCATCACATGGCACAGCTTAAACAAAAATACAACCGAACGAAATTCAAATATACAAAACTCAAATTATATCTGCATCAATATACTGTTCTAGTATCTACAGTTTAATACACGTTGATCCTATTATTTTATATATATATATATTTGTTTTATTATTATTATCATTATTAATAATAATAATAATAATAATAATAATAATAATAATAATAATAATATTATTATTATTATTATTATAATCCATATGCTTACCGGAATACAATCTACAATAGACTAGGAAAAAAAACAACAACGCTTAAACAATCTTTTTATTTACAGCATGTTTAGATATCTTTGAGAGTGAAGACAATCCCTGAATTATGACACCAAAGAAGTGTCCTTTTTGGAGGGATGGGTGTGTGGGTCAGTGGGGTGGGGTGGGGTGGAGCTGGGGAATCAAGTTTAGGGGCAAACACCTTTTTCCACCCCTCTCGGTACTGAGGTGTTTGCAGTCATTCTCCGTGGTTCTGGATTCTGTCGCTCCAGTGTTGAGCTCTTATCATTTTGCTTTGACCTGGCGTTGAGCCACTTTGAGCTTGTCTGAGGAATCCTAACTGCCGGTTGTCACGCTGCAAGTCGCTCCTGCTCTATCTACAGCACATCCAGAAAGAGTAGGCAGGGTGATCCGAACGTGAGGTCCTGTTTGTCTCGTCATATTCCAGTGCCTGGCAGGTAGGGTTCTGCAGACAAGCTCAGGTAAAGGCAGATTCAGAGGAAACAAATATTATAGTCACTCAACATTGGAGCAAAAGAGGAAGCAAAAAAGCCACTTTTTTTTTTTTTTACTATTTTGAATTTAGTAGTATTAAGAAGTATTAATCGTTTTAATTGAAGTGAAAATGTTTAGAATAACAACTGCCATTAATGTACAGACATTTTGCAGTAGATGTACAAATATATACATTGGATATATATATACAGTACTGTGCAAAAGTTTTAGGCAGGTGTGAAAAAATGCTGTAAAGTAAGAATGCTTTCAAAAATAGACATGTTAATAGATTATATTTATCAATTAACAAAATGCAAAGTGAGTGAGCAGAAGAAAAATCTAAATCAAATCCATATTTGGTGTGACAACCCTTTGCCTTCAAAACAGCATCAATTCTTCTAGGTACACTTGCACAGTCATGGATTTTGTAGGCATATAGTCAGGTGTATGATTAAACAATTATACCAAACAGGTGCTAATGATCATCAATTCAATATGTAGGTTGAAACACAATCATTAACTGAAACAGAAACAGCTGTGTAGGAGGAATAAAACTGGGTGAGGAACAGCCAAACTCAGCTAACAAGATGAGGTTGCTGAAGACAGTTTTCTGTCAAAAGTCATACACCATGGCAAGACTGAGCACAGCAACAAGACACAAGGTAGTTATACTGCATCAGCAAGGTCTCTCCCAGGCAGAAATTTCAAGGCAGACAGGGTTTTCCAGATGTGCTGTCCAAGCTCTTTTGAAGAAGCACAAAGAAACGGGCAACGTTGAGGACCATAGACGCAGTGGTCGGCCAAGGAAACTTACTGCAGCAGATGAAAGACACATCATGCTTACTTCCCTTCGCAATCGGAAGATGTCCAGCAGTGCCATCAGCTCAGAACTGGCAGAAAGCAGTGGGACCCTGGTACACCCATCTACTGTCCGGAGATGTCTGGTCAGAAGTGGCCTTCATGGAAGACTTGCGGCCAAAAAGCCATACCTCCGACGTGGAAACAAGGCCAAGCGACTCAACTATGCACGAAAACACAGGAACTGGGGTGCAGAAAAATGGCAGCAGGTGCTCTGGACTGATGAGTCAAAATTTGAAATATTTGGCTGTAGCAGAAAGCAGTTTGTTCGCCGAAGGGCTGGAGAGCATACACGAATGAGTGTCTGCAGGCAACAGTGAAGCATGGTGGAGGTTCCTTGCAAGTTTGGGGCTGCATTTCTGCAAATGGAGTTGGGGATTTGGTCAGAATTAATGGTCTCCTCAATGCTGAGAAGTACAGGCAGATACTTATCCATCATGCAATACCATCAGGGAGGCATCTGATTGGCCCCAAATTTATTCTGCAGCATGACAACGATCCCAAACATACAGCGAAAGTCATTAAGAACTATCTTCAGCGTAGAGAAGAACAAGGAGTCATGGAAGTGATGGTATGGCCCCCACAGAGCCCTGATCTCAACATCATCGAGTCTGTCTGGGATTACATGAAGAGAGAGAAGTAACTGAGGCTGCCTAAATCCACAGAAGAACTGTGGTTAGTTCTCCAAGATGTTTGGGCCAACCTACCTGCCGAGTTCCTTCAAAAACTGTGTGCAAGTGTACCTAGAAGAATTGATGCTTGATGCTGTTTTGAAGGCAAAGGGTGGTCACACCAAATATGGATTTGATTTAGATTTTTCTTCTGTTCACTTACTTTGCATTTAGTTAATTGATAAATATAATCTATTAACATGTCTATTTTTGAAAGCATTCTTACTTTACAGCATTTTTTCACACCTGCCTAAAACTTTTGCACAGTACTGTATATATATATATATATATATATATATATATATATATATATATATATATATATATATATATATGTTTGAAAGGAGGTAAAACTGCTGTGTACAATAATAATGAAATAATTATTTTATTTTATTTTTATTAAAAATAATTTATTTCAGGGCGCTTTAAAAGACTTTTGTCAACCGTCCTGAAATATATATTTTTTTTATCATTTAAACCTTTTGTGTATGTCAAAAAAAACCAAACAAAACATATATATATATATCTATCTATATATATATATATATATATATATCTATATATATATATATAGATATATATATATATATATATATTTATACATATATATATATATATATGTGTGTGTGTCTGTGTGTCATTTTGAGTTAAATATGTGTGTTTAATTTATATACTTTCAAATATTGCTCTTTTTAAATTGTATTTATTCTTTATATATAGAAACTAGTTTCCACCAATAATTAAAAAACAAAAAAACTAAAATCCAATAACTTTAATTCCAGACAAAAGTTGCCTTGTAAGAAACTGTAGCGCCAATAGCTTCACCCAAAACACTACAGTAACAAAAACAAACAAACATGCCCCTACATCTACTAGTTATATATTTACTAAAAGAATAAAGAAAGACGTTTATTCACTGAGTTTCCACTCCCTACCTTAACAGACACCTGCACAACATCCACAATCTTGAGGTATATCTCCTAGGTATGAAAAAAATGACAAAAAAAGCAAATCTCTGTGATTTAAAAAAACACTCAAGTCATATTGACACTAACTAATCACAACAAGCCCTATCTTCAAAAATCTTAGTGGCCTCTCAAGACAAGTTAAAACCTGTTTTCTTAATTATTTACAAATACTTTACTGATATACAAATAAAAACTATGCCCGGCTGCGGAGCGTACCAGAAAAAAAAAATACCCCGAAACTTTCCTGTAGAAAGCTCGGATGAGGAACAAAATAATGCAGAGGTGTAGCTTTGAGGATACAAGAGATGTGGCTTCTGTTTCAGAATGCAATTGCCGTGTTATAAAGAGTGCTTTATCAATGACGAAAACGAAAAAAAAAAACACAAATGGACTTATCATTCATTCTCAAACTTGACAAAGTGCTGCCAAAAATAATATTTCAAGCAGAAGCAATCCAAATGCCTGGCTTTTCTGTATTCATCAGCTTGACGTGGGTTTAGTAAACAGCTACTTTTTGACTCTCTAACTTTGTTATAATTTGCTTTATTGAGCTTCTCTGTTCTCTGAGTTTGGTTGGTCTGTGGTCTCAAATCTCGCCTCCGAAACAGCGGGCATGAGTCTACAAATCAATCACCGCGTGACCAAAATATACACAGCGGTAACCAATCGATCACATGACCAAAATATACACAGCGGTAACCAATCGATCACATGACCAAAATATACACAGCGGTAACAAATCAATCACATGACCAAAATATACACAGCGGTAACAAATCAACCACATGACCAAAATATACACAGCGGTAACCAATCGATCACATGACCAAAATATACACAGCGGTAACCAATCGATCACATGACCAAAATATACACAGCGGTAACCAATCGATCACATGACCAAAATATACACAGCGGTAACCAATCGATCACATGACCAAAATATACACAGCGGTAACCAACCGATCACCATCCTTCTATTTCTGTCAATTTTTAGACAGAGAAGGAGATGTGATTCATTTTATTGGACTAAACAATAATCAATCACAAGCTTTCAAGACCTCAGGGGTCTCTTCTTCAGGTGAAAGCAGGAAAGAGAGATTGAATCAATCTCTTAGTCCAATAAAAGGGATCACATTTCCTTCTCTTTGTCTGTCATCTCTGGACTAATACAGCTACCACCTATCATCTATCAATGTCCATTTTAAAAAATTCAACAGTGAACCGTGACCAATATTTTTAGAAAATTGGAAAAGCCACTAAATTCACTTATTGTGTGCCTCGCTCTATCTATCTATCTATCTATCTATCTATCTATCTATCTATCTATCTATCTATCTATCTATCTATCTATCTATCTATCTAATCTGTGGGAGATCTCTAAAAGCTAGAGTTATTTACTGTTAAATAATAATAATAATAATAATAATAATAATAATAATAATAATAATAATAATAATAATAACGCTGTAGCACCTTATGGGCGATAGGATTTCGCCCATTACAAAGTAACAACAGGAATGAAATTGTAAATAAATAATAATTAAAAAAAAAAAACCTGTCAAAGTGAGTCAATTTCGTCAAAATCTGATAGCCAGCAAGTTTAAATACAGTACTTCCAAAAGCCTACAAAGTGTGGCAAGCACCAATCCCTGCAGATACGGGGTTCCACCACAAGGGGAGCCCTTGCACTGCAGTACTCCAGCTGTCTGAAACAGATGGCAGGGATTTTAGCACCTTTCAGAGCCAACGCGGGTCTCTAACGGTATGAACGAATGGCTTGTTTAAAGGCTCACTCTATTAGCACCCACGATGTGAGCACACAGTTATGCACAAAAGGCAGCTTTCTATTACGACAGGCTTGTTCGCTTTCAAAGCCTGTGGTGCAATCAGATAGAAAACGGGTGTAGTTGGCAGTCCAGTTTGTGTGTAGTTACTGGAGCCAAATAGGCATAGCAGAAACTTGATATTGATTCAGCACCATGGATGTCATGAGTTCACAATCACCTTCAGTGATTATTATTAATTATTAATTTACGTGGGGGACACTATATTTGCAATTACCCGAGAAAGTAACAATTATCAAAAACGTGTATGCTATACTGTATAGCCAGCTGGGTTAGTTTTTGTTGTTGTTAACGCCATATGGACTTGAGCAGAACACACACCTATTTTAATGTAAGTTCACGGTGTCCTCTCTCTGTGTGTCACTGAAATATAGAGATATGGCCAATAGTTTTGCATCAACCTATAGAATTAACTAATTTTGCTTCATAAAGTCAAATGAAACCTGCTGAATAATGTTAACATATTGAATGACATACCTCTTTGCAGTTTTCCATGTGCTTCGTGAAAAACTGACAAAAATTGAGAAATGTGACATTTCGAAATCTAACAGTAATACTGTACTACTAAACTATTATGGTTTATGGTAGACTTTTTTTTTTTGCGATATCATTTTGTAGTTTCTTTAATTACATTATGTTAAATAAAATATCTAAATTATGTTCATAGTTTTTTTTTTTATGTTTCAGTCCTAAAATTCTAGGTGATGCAAAACTTTTGGCCAGAGCTGCACTCTGATTTGAAAAGGCATAAACTTTTGTTAAGGACTGTTTTTTTTATTTTTTTTATTTATTTTTTAAGCCTGTTTCTGTTAATCAAATGAAATTCATGAATGCTGATTTCAACTGTTTCGAGAAGGTTTTATCAGCGTGTTCTCATTATTCAAAGATCTTTTTATTCTGGGAGAATGTTTTTTGAACATTCTTTTTTAAAAAAACAGTCCTTAAAAACATTCCTTAAAGCAATAATTGGGGCTTCTGGTTTTCTGTGTTTTCCTCTGACATTTCTACTCCCCTTTAAAAATTAAATTGTACCTGTTAAGTCATTCGTGTCTCTCAATCACAGCTGAGAAACGCGTCAATAGTAAAATGTATTTAATCTATTTTTTTATGTCTAACTTTTTCATTTCAAAGCAGAAGCGACTCATCTTTACTAATGTAAATAGTTACGCAGAACGACTGTAATAAAGTGCGTCCCGCATCAAATACTTTATTTTTCATTATAGCTTTAATAAAGGTTAGTCGCTTATTAACATGTTGCGATCTCGTTTGTACATTCTGCTTGTTAATCAAAAATTAAGGCAATTTCATTATTTCACAGAAAGAAAAAAATTGACACGTTTCTCAGTTGTGATTGAGAGACACGAATGGCTTAACAGGGATCAATTGAATTCTTAAAGGACAGCAGAAAAGAGCGAGTAAAACACCACAAGCCCTAGACATGATATCTCTGATACCTGAGTGATGGGACAGTAAGACACAGACACACAGCACGGTTCTAACGGAATCTGTAATTCCGCTTTGCAGTGCGCAGGGCAATGGGACTGGGCAGGCTGTGGATGCATTTAGACACAGGCTGCTCTGTGTACTTGCATTAGCAGCTGAACATAATATGAGTTTCACTGTTGAGATGGCTCAATGAATGCATATCTTTCACCTGTACCCCTTCTTCAAACTAGTCAAGATGTTTTTTCTGCAGCAGCCATTCCAAGCAGAGAGGTGTCTTTATAGACCAGTGTGTGTGTGCGTGTGAGTGTGAGTGAGTGAGTGAGTGAGTGAGAGGAAAAAAGTGCCAAAGTCTTTAGCTTGTTGTCGATGTTCACCCTGTGTGGGTTTCTGTCTGACTGGAGTTAGAAATAGTAAATACAAATAAAGTGAGAGTCAATGAGAAGACCCCCCAAATATAGAAATGCAAACGTGTGTGTGTGTGTGTGTATACAGCTATGGCCAAAGGTTTTGCATCACGCTATATATAGAATTAACTAATTTTGCTTTATAAAGTCGAAGGAAACCTGCTGAATAATGTCACGTTAACATATTGAATTACACAATTAAACTTTGCAGTTTTCCACATACTTAATGAATAACTGACAAACATTGAAAAATGGGACATTTCGAAATCTAACATGAAATACTGTACTAGTATTATGGCTTCCGGTAATTGTAGTTTCTTTGATTATGTGATATTAAAAAAAAAAAGATCTAAATTATGTTTATATAGTATTTATTTATTTATTTATTTATTTATTATTAATTATGTCTCAATTCAGAAATTCCGGGTGATGTGAAAACTTTTGGCCACAGCTGTGTGTGTCTGTGTGTGTGTGTTTGTGGAGTGCGGGGGGGGGGTGTGTATATAGTATGTACAGCTTGGCCATATTATTAGGTTGGTCATGTGATCCAGTGACATGCAATCTCTGCAGCTGTATTAAGCTGTGGGAGCAGCACGATTGCAAACAGTCTACCAGAAATAGGCAACGATCTGCCCGCCTCAGGAAGAGGCAGAGCAATGGGGGCACGTGGAGCAGGTGCCCCAGTAGCAAGGGCAATCATACTGGTCATCAGAGTGGATCAACAATGGCAAAGGGAAAAGGGGCACCATGAGAGACAGGGAGACAGAGGGACAGATGGTTAGAAAGCTTGTCAAGCCTGGAATATGATTGACAGAACGGATCCCTTGAGACACCTTCCAGCACCTTGTGGAGTCTCTGCATGTGCAATGTCAAAGCTGTGATATTGGTAGATGGTCTAATAAAGTGGACAAGTGGTGTGTGTGTGTGTAATTATATATATATATATATATATATATATATATATATATATATATATATATATATATATATATATAAACCCATGCAATAGTGGTACAACCCACATTAGATAATCACATAATATTCTTATCAATTCACAAATATTACATTACTTATTCCGATTCAGAGATTTTTTATTATTATTATTATTATTATTTGGTAAAACACATTTTCTTTACACAATTATTTTTTATTATTATTCTTCTTATTCTTTAATAATTTTTTTTAAAAATTATTATTTATTTTTTTTTTTACATTTTTTATTCCAAAACAGTAAAAAAAAAAAAAAAAAAAAAAAAATGTGGGCTGTACCACATCTACACAATGTATTTACACAACTGACAGAAAACACCTACATACAGTCGAGAGACTCACATGTGGTCACAGATTGCATTAACAAAAAGAAAAAAAAAATAAGAAAAAAAACTGAACAAATCTGAACAAGGAAACATAGCTGCCTTTGTATGTACGTTACATATAGTTACAGTTATATATATACAGCTATGGCCAAAACTTTAGCACCACCCTATAGAAGTAACCAATTTTCCTTCATAAAGTCAAATGCTGAATAATGTTACGTTAACATACTGAATTACACACCGCTTTGTATACTTAACAAAAAACTGTACAAAAAATTGAAAAATGACATTTCGTAATCTAACATGAAATACTACTGTACTGTTATTATGGTTTCCAGTAGACTTTTGCGATATCATTTTGTAGTTTCTCTTTGATTACACAATGTTAAATAAAATATCTAAATTATGTTAATATAGTTTTATTTATGTATTTATTTAAAATGATGCTATGTCTCAATCCTGAAGTTCTAGGTGATGCAAAATGTTTGGCCTCTGCTGTATAAAGTTATAGATAGTCCCTGCTCATTTGCATACAAGCACCGCCCCCCTCGTGCCCTGTATTTTACACATTTGCGCGTGTGGCCAGTAGAGGGCGATGCTGTACCTTCCAACCACTCCGGTCCGCGTCTACACACTCTCTTTAGAAGGGGGAGACAAACACAAAACAACAACCACAACAGCAAACAAAACAGAGAGGGCCCGCGTTTGTTTACCTGTTCAATGAGGAGATCAAACTTAAAGGAGGGTTTAAATCATTTTGAACATAGTGCCGGAAGTGTCGTCTTTAGTGCACACGAAAGCAGCGCTAGTCATTTCTTTTTTTTTTTTTAAAGATCTCAAGGGGTACGGAAAGTGTCTGTTAATGTAAATTAACATGCACATATTTATATATACATAGAATATCGTATAGGTGCTGCAGGAGATACAGCCTTGAGAGAGTGAAAAATACTTTGTATTTTACACATATGCTGTATTATATATATATATATATATATATATATATATATATATATATATATATATATATATAATCTGACGTCATTCCCATCTGATACAAACTAGCTGATACAAAAAAATGTTACATCAATGGCTGAATCACATCAATATCAAGGTCTGCTATTTATTTCATATGGAAATGACATTAATCACATTAAAATGAGTTAGCCTGTCTCTTTCTTGTTATTTAACCATTAAAAACATACACCGTACAGAATCCTGTGTAAGATACAATCTGATTTGCACCCACTCAAGGTCAGAGACCTATTGTGGAATGGCCAGCAGCCTGTATTTTACAGAAAACGTGATTGAATGTCGCCATATATAAGGGAGCCGCACTTTTTCATTGAATCCAGGGGAGAAACTCTGCCTGAGTACTCAAAGCTGGCTCCCAGGTAACACTAAGATACTGGTATCTTGTGGCCGATTAACTAGGAAATAAACCTTTCATTCACAGTGACTATGACCCATTGCTCTACCAATGCTGGCCTCAAAGTACTTACTAAAGCTAACACTAAAACAAGAGACAGCAGTTTGGTGTTTCCTGCTAGCTTACTCGAGACTCTGAGCTGAGATGGTTTATGCCTACAAAATAACAGAACGTTTCGTGTTGACGTAGGATCACGTTTCGTGGGTTTTTAGGGAATTAACACATTTAAAGTTTAAAAAGACACCAGGAATCGCTGCGGTACAAGTTCTGTTTTTTGTGTTCTCTCTCAATAATATTCTGTTAAATAAACTAGTTTTCAAGTTGTCATTATTATTATTATTATTATTATTATTAATATTATTAAAATCAAGTTTAAAAGTGCTTTTATAAAAATTCTGCTTTTTTTAAGTATTTACAATTAAAAAAAAAGATAAAATAATTCAAATAATATTCAGAGCACAGACGCATTCCGGACATGGTTGACTTTAAAAAAACGATCCCCCCTTTTTTTATGCCAGTGTGTTTCTAACGTGAGAAAATAAAACGCAAAGGTTACAGTGAACTGGATTGATTCTCAGTTGTGTGTCGTTGAAGTACAGGAGAGCTCCGTGCTATCCTTAGCAGACAGATCTACAGTACACAGAAACACCTGCCTCATTCACAGACCTGGAAAAAAAAAACAAAACCACACCATGCTTCCCAGGAACTGAGACACTGCTCTGGGTTAAAGAGATCACCAACCATGCATCCCCTCCCTAAATCAAAACATACATTGTGTGTATTCCAAACACTCTGTGACCCAGTTATGAAAGACGGAGTAGCTTCAAAACTAATTTCAATTTTCCTCTTCTTACTAGTTCAAGGTGTTTCTAATCATTCTCAACGGTTCTGGGCTGTTCCAAAATATTTAGCTGTTATTTTAAATCTGCCTTCACCTGGTCTTGAGCTGTTTTGGGCTTGTCTGCAGAATCCTAAGTGCCAGGACTGAACAGCCTGCCTTTATTCAAACCAAGTGAGAACATGACATTTCAACTGCCAGTCCCACCTAGTATATGTATCACATAGTTTTAATGGAATGAGGCAGGCTGTTTAGTGCCTGCAGTTAGAATTCTCCAGACAAGTTCAAAAGACAGGTAAAGACAGAGAACAATGCTAACTCAATATTGCAGCACCACAGTGAACTGCCACACCAAATGACAGCATGATAGCCAACATCACAAAACAGTGAGATCGAAATCTTAAAAAAAAAGCTACTGAAACGATATCCGAAGCTAGTTAATCTTCAAACTTTAACTCCGTTTCCCGAGGGATTAAATGCAGAAAAATGACTGCTGTTTGTAAAAAGACAGGCAACACTTAGTGAGTAGGTTCTGTTCTGAAGTTTTGCACCATTTGAAATGCATGTGAATGCTGGAGAGTTTGGATTGAGCACCGGTTCTGTTTGCTGTCAAGTAAAAGAGCGCCACGCAGGAATAAAACGAAGCCGAGTTTCTGAATGAAATACAAATGCAGATTGTGACAGTGTCTGTGTCTCCCGGAGACTGTGAGAGATTTGGAGCCCTACATCAGACATCGTTTCTCAGTTCAGGCACAACAGATGGAAGTTGCAAAGCTGTCTTAAATGAGAACGCCTTTGCACATTTCACAGTATTGTAAAATGCAAAGATCGCTGCCCAGTTGCACTACCGTATACAGGTCGCTTATAACACACCCTGGCGTACAAGCTGAATTCTGTAATTCATTAAAAAAAATAAACTAAAATATTTTAATAATAACAACAATAATAATATTCTTTTTTGGATCCTTATTGTAGGAATCATGGAATTGTCCCAAAAAATGCCCCCCCCCCCCGCTTTCCATTCCCCTGTTTAAACCAAGTGAATGGTGTGTCAATTAAAAATTGGAATTGAGAAAAAGTAATTTGGTCATAGGTCTCAGTTCAATTTCCTTTTAGCTGAAAGGAAAATCATACATTAACACATGTTGCTTGTATCAAACATTACTCCACATTTTGTAAAAATGCATACAGTGAAAACATTTTCTTAAACGGAACCAAGCTTCGATCATTGCAATATATTCTAATAACCGACGATTGTATTAAGCAGCCTTCACTGTAATTTCCCCTTCAGCTAAAAAAACATCTAAAAGAATTTGAGATCTATATACATTTCCATTAAAAAAAAATACAATTAGAATAATAATCTCTTGGCCTTTTTTTTTCATTATTCAGTTTTCACAGTTCAATGTCGTTTTGTTAAACCAGGGTTATCGCCAGAGTCCATGATGTCAAGTTTCAAAGCGTTTTTTTCCTTTTTTTAAAAAACAGCAAACAGAGAACTCAGTTTAACCTGACACGGTCGTAATAACCCGTAATCATTTTAAGTGCTAAAAACTGTATTTATAACCCCCGGTATTAACCCCGCGGTCGAAGTGCAATCCCAAATACGCTGGATCACATCTCAGGAACAAATGCATTCAACTTTTGCATTCAACAGATGATCAGTTCGTTAATAAAACAGGACTCAAGGATTAACCCTGGTTTGATTTGTGTGTTCAGCTTATACGCTGGTGAGTCTGGGATGCAAACTGCCATTGGAAACGCGCCACAGAGCTCAGGTATGCCCGTGTGCTCCAGGATCTACTTCAGGTTCAAGGACTGAGGACTGTAAAGGGAGCACCGCAGTCAATCAGTACTGATTACAGTAAATGTGAATAGCACCAGTATGTAGATATCGCCTGCGTTAAGATGAGTTGCCGTTCTGCATTTGCTTAGTTACGGGACACATACGCTGCGCACGTAGCAAGGCCATCGTTCTCCACTTGACTGCCGCGCGCGTCTAGTTTAAAAAACTTAGACACGCGGATTATGGGATCATGTCAAAAATGTATAACATTTTTAGTTTTTGATCTTAAACACAATTATATCTAAAATGTATTAAAAAAAACAATGTTTTATCTTAAATGTCTCTCGTTTATGAATATCTTTTTTTTTTGTTGTTCTAAACTTTTAATGCAGAATAGCATTTCTGTAATTAAGAGATCCAAGGATCTTCGATATTTCCTTTATCGGATTTAGTCGTCTAAAGTATGACATTTTAAAACCCGTTTAAAATTTTTTTTTAAAAATTGTATCAAGACAAGCAATAAGCAGGTTGGAATTTTGACAAATTTGTACATTTAAAAAATTCTCTGATCATTTTTCTCAAGTCTTAATAAACTCAAATAAGATTACTGGCAGACACACTCAAATTTTACCGTCTGTCCGCATTAAAAAAAACTACCAATCCAATAAAAAAGTCATAAAGCCTTTAAAATCCTTTAAAAAAATCAAAGGGAGCTTTGTATCTTGCACGACAAAATATACATCATTAACTCAGAATCGGATTATTATTTTTATCTTTATCAGAAATACTTTAATTCTTTTAAAAAAACAAACATTTTAAAGATCGTTTTCAGGATATCCTTGTTTACAGAAATGGGGGAGACCTGTTTGATGACTGACCCTATCACCAGTGACGCTACATTGCCATACACCCCAAGAGATCTCGGGGTATCTTGGAGTACAAACCAACGCCGCAGTGACGTGTCTGTACCCAGCACCATGCCAGCTTGCGCCACGGCGACACAGTTAGCCATTCCAACCTGGATTGCTTGTCGCTTGTCCCTGGCAGTTTCGAGTAGAGAACGGTCTACCAGCAAGCAGAAAATGTCCCACAATATCATATAAGAGCACCAGGAACACAGTAACTGCATGTTGCATTTCTGTAAGTGCGTCTGACCGTAAGAGCCACACAAATAAAAAAAAATGTGCTGGACAGTCCCTCGGGGGTTAACCTCAAACCCTATGCATATGTAAACACATACCTGTGAGAATTCAAGTGTAGTCATAGCACACATACAGGGCGACTCATAACCAACCGAGCATACGAACAAACTATTGCAGAACGCGAATTAAGCTCCAGCATTGGCCCGATAACTGGTCATTTGCACTGTGCAACTACACAGGACTGCTGTGGGTGGGTATGGTCTTTTCATGGACCGAGTATATGGACCGAGCACTTCAGGAACAGCGGCTTGAAACCTGGTTCCAGGAGACCGGGAGATCTAGTTTGAGGTTATTGTATCAAACCCCAAGTCTCCCCTGGTATGCTGTGCAGTGGACTGAAACCTAGTTTCCTGAAACCAAGTTCCAAGCCACAAAGTGGCTTCATGTTTCCTCGGCTTAAAGCTCTGGGAACACGAAGCCACTTTGTGGCTTGGAACTTAGTTTCAGGACAATGCATGGCACACCAGAGGAGACTTGTGGTGCCATTTCAGCCAAGCTTGACTGACACAGCAAAGCTGCCTCAAACTAGTTCTCCTGGAAGCAGGTTTCAAGCCACTGGTCCTGAAAAAGTAGCTTCGTGTTCCCAGGGCTTTCTGAATCCCCCCCATCAATCAACACTGTACGTGTTTCTGTCTGCTGTCTACTTGTAAACGTTGAAACTATAATGATAACTATAAATCATACCTATAATAATGCATTATGGTGCTGTTGGTTATGAATCACCCAGAGAGACCGATATCAGCATAATGCATTAGATACAACATGGTGTGCTATGTCACAGTAACTTGTACCACATGTGTAAGGACTTTGCATGACAAACTCTGTGCTTTGCCACTTGTGTGTGTGTTGTAAGACCACACTTATGTGATAACAGAGTTAATATCCCACACGGAAGCGTGCATGCGTTATACACACTGAGTGATGACAATTTAAAGAGGTTCCAGTGTAGATGTCCAGTTTTGCTCAGCTAATCTACCTCCTGAAGACAGTGGCACTCACATTAAGATGCGCTGGAATTGTGGAGCTTGTATTTGTAGAAAAAGGCGCCCAGGTGATTCAGAATTTCCTGCATGTTTTGTGAAAACGATGAAGCCTGTTCCTCTTCTGAGTTTGGAGAAAGAATCAGGGTTTCCAAATCCACTTTCTTTCTCTCTTTCCTAAATTTGAATGTTGTTGTTGTTGTTGTTTTTTTTTAAATAAAATAAAAGGAACAAAAATTACAATAAATAGTAAAAATTAAAATAGACTTTAAAAACTTCTCGTGGGAGAAGTGTATTACAACTATGTTTACTTCTTCCGGTCATGTGCAAGTTTTTAAAAACACGGAGAGAGAGAGAGAGAGAGAGAGAGAGAGAGAGAGAGAGAGAGAGAGAGAGAGAGAGAGCGAGAGAGATAAATAGACTGACTCCAGAAAACGTTGTCCGTTTTTTGGTTGTTGTCGTTGTTGCAGTTTTTTTCTGTTGTCGTTTTTTTATATAATCTGCACCCTTTTAAAAAATAAATAAAATTCCTGTAAACTCCACTGTATCCAGCCCCCCCCCCCCATCCTCGGTTGTCTGAGGATGAGAGAGGAGGATCGAAAAATCTCACGCTCCCAAACACAAAAGAACAAATAACAACACAAGTATAAATCCTCCTCTGTCTGAGAAGAGGAAAGCACCGAGAACAGCCAGAACGACCAGCAAGAAGGAGCTGCTGTTGAATTTGAGGTAAAAAAAACAACAAAAAAAACACAAAAAAAACAGGACAGAACGATGGTAAGGTCCACGGCGGAATCTCAGATCCAGCGGCTGTAGGGTCCCGTGACCTGCGTGTAAGCGTATGAGGAGACCGTGATCTGAGAGTTGGTGTTGAGGCTTATCCCGTGTCGTGTAGGCGGGAAATCCTTCCTGTCACTCGGCAGTGCTTCGGGGGCCGGGCTAGCGGCGTTGCTGGCCCCCCACTTCCGCTTTTTCACGTAGGCCTTGATGTCCTCCTGGGGGATCCCGAGCCGGGCGGCCTCCTCCTGCCTCTGCCTGGCACGCTCTGCCAGCACCTTCATCTTGGCCTCCCACAGGGCCGTCCCGTGGCAGGGCTGATTGAGGTTCTTGTGCTGGTAGAAGACCAGGGAGATGCGGGCTGGATGGCTGCGGTCTGGCTTCTTGAGAGGGGTGGTGGCGTGGAGCTCCCGTCGGGCGCACTCGATCAGGACGGAGCCGTGTGCCGGGGCCACCGCCACACCCCCGATGTTGGGGTCCAGGAAGTTGTGCTCGCTGTCGGACCACTCCTCTTCGGGCTCCCTCCTCCTCCTCTCCTCCTCCTCCTCCTCCTTCACGCTCTCCTCTTTCTCGTACGGGTCCCAGAACATCTTGCTGGCTGAGGCTTCTTCCCCACTTGCCCGGAAGGGGTTGGGGTACAGCTTGCCCTCCGGAGTGGGGATTGGGGTGGTGGCTAAACTGTGCCCCGAATTGGGAGCAGCCCCAGCGGCGGCCGAGCCCCCATAAGACTTCCAGGCCTTCTCGTGGAGACCGACAGGAGTCGGACCCCGGTTCTCCCACATCTTGTCAGGGTAGCCCCCGGAGGCCGGCCTCTTTTGGCTACCAATGCCGTTCCCTGCGTCGCTGTTGCCGTGATTGTACCCCACTTGGCTCCAAGGTTTCCCTTGCAGGCTGGGGGAGGGTGTGCTGGAGTTCTCGTTGGGTTTGAAGCCGTAGGGATTACCCCCTGCAGGGTTCGTGTGGTGAGGGGAGGGAGATGGAGAGGGGGACTGGGAAGGGGAGGCAAGGCTGCGGTGGTTCATTTTGTTCCAGTGTTGCTGCTGCTGTTTCTCCACACCCATCCGCGCCTCCGCTAGCCCGGGGCTGGCTCGGATAAGAGAGGAGGAATCCCACGACCTTGCGTTCTCCTGGAACTTAGCACTGCCATTATTCCACGACCTCTCCGGGGCCAGATTCCCGTTCACTTTGTATCCCGGCCACTGCTCGTGTTGCGGGGCCGGACTGGACCCTGGAACTCCGCCCACGTCCGCGCTGGGAAGGCTGGGAATGTCGCCGCAGTCAGGATAAGGCGTGTGATCCACCGGCTCCTGCTTGATGACCCTTGTCAGGGGGCCTGGGAAACTCCTGGCATCCCCTTGGATCTGACTAGTCCGGTGAGGAGCGGAGAATTCGGGAGAGCCCCGCACAGAGGGCGGGTAAGCCGGCTCGGAGAACTCGGGATAGGCGTGGTTCAGGCTGGCCTGCAGGGTGCGGACGTCCGGCTTATTTTCATAGCCGCCGGCACCTGCAGCGGGCCAGCAAGCCCCAATCCTAGCCTCATAGCTCAGGAACTGTGACGGGAAGATGTGGTTCGCCTGGTAGTTGTAATATCCGTAGGGCTGCGGGAACTTGGGGTGAAAGCCGTTGATCACTGCGGGGCCTGAAGGTGGCAGGGCTGGGGGAGGCAGGCTGGACCTTGCATAGTATGAAGGGTAGGAGGGGTAGCCGCTGTTCACGGCGTAGGCGTCCGCTGGTCGGCAGCCTCCCAGGATGGAGTAGCCATCCAGGGCAGGGTTGCAGTTCCCGTTGAAGCCCTCAAAACGATCTTTGTGCTCCATCTTGATGGTGGGCTTCACCTCCTGTTTGGGGATGCCTGATCAAAAAAGAAGAAAAAAAAAAACATCAGGAAAAATAATTTGGTCAGACTAACTAGTCGTGCAGTGCTCGTTAGTATCGCTTTTTTTTCTATCATCCCTGCTCCGCGGAAAAAAATGTATCGGGTGCAAAATTTTTTTTCTTGGTCACCTTTGTTGGGCTGCTGGTTCTGCGTCCTGCCCGTCTCGTTGATCTCGCTCTTGATGATCTTCTCGGGGATCTCCAGCGTCTGCTTCTCCTTCTGGTTCTTCTTCTTCTCTGATGCAGATTTCTTGGCGTCCAGCCTGCGCTGCCGGCACGACTTGGCGGGCTCCGGGAGCTTGCGCACCTCGCGCCGGAAGTTGGAGAGGACCTGGATGGCTCCGGATGTCATCTTGCGCTGCTGCCCCTCCTCACTGCCGAACTCGTCCGTGAGGGAGACCTTGTAGAGCGGCAGCACGTGGAGCTGCTCGTCCTCCGCAATCTTACCCACAAAGCGGTTGTCTTCCTTCGTGAGAGTGCACACCTGCCGGGGAGGGGGAAACATTCGGGATTAGTCCTGATGCAGGTCCGTGAAACCCCATCCTATAACTTCCAAACCATCTGCAGGTAAAACTGGAAGAAACACATGGCTGGTTTCACAGATACAGATTCTCGCTGATGTAGGACCTAATGTAAAACTTGTTAGTGCAAGATTAGTCCCGATGGGGGTCGTTGAAACCAGTCGCAAGACAGTTAGACAAACTTTCTCGTGCCTTCTTCGGTAGTTGAAGTGTTTGCCAATTACAGAAATTATTTTTGATGGGTAGGGTTAGGGTTTGGATTTGGGTTGGGGTTGGGGTTGGGGTTAGGGTTGGGGTAAGGGTTAGGGTGTGTAGGTGTTGTCAGTGTTTTTAAGGGAATTTTTTTTATAACAAGCTGTGCTGTGTGCATCAGGTGTTATTTTGATAAACCGCTCTGAGAAGGCTTTGACTTGCAATATATACAGCTCTGGCCAAAAGTTTTGCATCACCCTATAGAATTAACTAATTTTGTTGCATAAAGTCTAATGAAACCTGCTGAATAATGTTACGTTAACATATTGAATTACACACCGCTTTGTAGTTTTCCATATGCTTCATGACAAACTGGCAAAAACTGAAAAATGTGACATTTTGAAATATAACATGAAATACTGTACAACTATTATAGCTTCCGATATCATTTTGTAGTTTCTTTGATTACATGATGCTTACTAATAGATTTAAATTATGTTCTTACAGGGTCTCAAACCTAAAATTCTAGGTGATGCAAAACCTTTGGTCATAGCTGTGGATAGTAAGTGCAGGATTGCTGCAGTAAGGTAACCCGCGTGCTCCTGACGTACCACCGTGCAGCCGTTGTAGAGGTTGTGCTGGTCCTTGTGAGCATGAGCGCAGAAATCCATGCAGGCCGTCACTCCGGAAAACGGGCGTCCCTCCTTCAAACCCAGCCGACAATCCGGAGCAGACTGCTCCGTCGAGACCTGAGGGAGAGGGGGAGAGAGGGAGAGGGGGAGAGGGAGAGGGAGAGAGAGGGGAGAGAGAGGGGGTAGAGAGGGAGATGGAGAGGGAGAGAGAGAGAGAGAGAGAGAGAGAGAGAGAGAGAGAGAGAGAGAGAGAGAGAGAGAGAGAGAGAGAGAGAGAGAGAGAGAGGGAGAGGGAGAGAGAGGAGAGAGGGAGAGAGAGGGAGAGAGAGAGGGAGAGGGAGAGAGAGAGAGAGAGAGGGAGAGAGAGAGAGAGAGAGGGAGAGAGAGAGAGAGAGAGAGAGAGGGAGAGAGAGAGGGAGAGAGGGAGAGAGAGAGAGGGGGAGAGAGAGAAAGAGAGAGAGAGAGAGAGGGTGGGAGAGGGGGAGAGAAAGGGAGCAAGAGAGGGGGAGGGGGGGAAAGAGAGAGAGAGGGATAGGAAGAGAGAGAGTGATAGAGGGGGAGAGAGAGGAGGGAACGAAGGAAAGAAAGAAAGAAAGAAAGAAAGAAAGAAAGAAAAATTATTACATTTCCAGTCAAACCCACCTGACATCACTCCTGTTAATGTTACTCCTCCCCTTATTATCACCACATCCTAATGTCCTGAATGTGCCAGAATATGAAGGGAGTCAGCAGGGACAGGCTCCAGGTTATCTGGGTGTTATCACTTTGTTTTAATGCTGATTTTGCCAGGTTTTTGGTGACGTCCTGGTACAATCAACTCTGCTTACCGTCCTCATTTCTGCACCGTCCCTTTCAGGAGGCATTAAACGGTTCGGCTGAATTATTAAAAAGGGTTAGGCTCTATTATTAATGCTGGTCCTTTGGGATTATAGTATGACGGACTAATTGACAAGCCCTGCTTTTTGCAATGGAGATTTGGTGTAACCCAAAGCCCCAAGCATTTCATTTCAAAGGGCCTCTTGTTTGTGTTTCCTTGCTGGGACGTCTTCATTGAGTTATTTAGTAACCAGACATCGTTTGACCCTCCCCGTGAAACCCCAAATGAACGACTGAGCAATTTTCAGACTGTGAACTAATTAACTCGTCGATAATTAACTAGAATGGCAAATCTCTCCCGGTTCTAATGTTGAAGTAGGCTCGGTGGCCCAGTGGTTAAAGCAAAGGGCTTGATTCCAGGAGGATCCTGGTTCAAATTCCAGCTCAGCCACTGACTCCCTGTGTGTGACCTTGAGCAAGTCACTTAACGTCCTTCGGGTGAGATGTAAAACAAATGAGGTCCTATTGGAAGTGACTCTGCAGCAGCAGCAGTTGTTGATGAAGCATAGTTCACCCCCTAGACTCTGTAAGTCGACTTTGGATAAAAGCATCTTCTAAATGACTAATTAATAATAATAATAATAATAATAAGTCTTTAACCTCCCCCTTCCCTAATAAAAACACCAAGATTTCACCCAAACGTGCTGAGCAACAGAGACGGCAATTTTCTAAATCTGCGTTTTTTTGTTTTTTAACCCTAACCCTTGTTCTCCCATTCCAGCCTCAGCCCCTCACCTGGTTGCTGTAGGCCTGGGGGGCCAGCTGCTTGTACAGAGGGGCCAGTTCCGTCGCCAGTTCCTGGAAACTGTCTCTCAGATTCTCCTCCTAAAAATAAGGAAACAACAGGGTTATCATGCTGGTGACACCAGAGAGGGATACACCAGACTGCAGCCCAGTTCACTTCTGAATACAGCCGTAGTGCTGCTGCTAACCAAAGAAGGCACGAAGTTTACACCCATGCCTTTCGCGTTAGAAGACGGAAGACTTTCTTTTTTAGTGCTACTGTCTTAAACAATGGTTATTTCCCATGTCAAATTAGCTTCCATTTTGATCTTGCTTTGCTTTTTGTTAAGAAAATACAAAGCTGTTCCAAAGGGGACTGAAACTCTTTTGACAAACGCTTCGACTAGAAGTCTTCGATTGAACTTCTAGTCTAAACATGGCGGGGCTGGTTTCACATACCTTGATTAACTAATCTTAGTCTGCCTTACTAAGGTAACATTAGAGCGGTCCAAGATTAGCTGGCTCTGTGAAAAAAGCATTTAAAACCCGAGAGGAAAAGCGAACATCATTTCCCCCACTGTAAGCTTCATGAAAATCATCACAATATTGCACTGATATAGACCGGGATGTTTTATTGCAGTAAGCAGATGTATTCGATGTGTTTAAACATGTGGCTCTTAATACAGCCACTGAAATACCTACAGACGGTTTCACAGACCCTGGCGAGCACTAATCTGCTAACCAAACATATTACCCTTCAATTCAATGGGCCGAGATGCCAATTCATAACAGCTGGTGGTGAGATCTCCTTACTCTGACTGTGTTTTTACAATGGTGCGGTGTGTATCAGTTTTGCATCCCCCTCTATATAGAATTAACGAATTTTGCTTCATAAAGTCGAATGAAAGCTGCTGAATAACGTTACGTCAAAATATTGAATGACATACCGCTTTGTAGTTTACCATATACTTAACAAAACACTGACAAAAATGGAAAAAAAAAAAATAATGACAAAAATTGAAAAATGTGACATTTCAAAATTTAACATGAAATACTACTGTACTACTACTATGGGTTCCGGTAGACTTTTGCGATATAATTTTGTAGTTTCTTTGAATAAAAGATCTAAATTATTTTCATATAGTTTTTTTTTTAAATTAAATGTCTCAAATCATAATTCTGGGTGATACAAAACTTTTGGCCACAGCTGTACAAACATCACAATAAAAGCCATGTGTGGTTGAACACACTTCGCTGTGCTTTTACTGTGGGAAACTCTTATAAGTGAAGTGCCACGCCTCTTACCTTTTGTGGCGCTGCCACCAGGTTGTCCTCCCCGCTTTTTATAAATGATGTCTCAATCCTAAAAGTCTAGGTGATGCAATACTTTTGGCCATAGCTGTATATCAATGTGTATCACTATATCAGTGCAGGGATGGAAATAAGACTTGCTGTTTGATCCATTCCTGGTTCCACTATGAGATTAATAAAACACACCTGAGACTGTTCCTTTTACACTGTAGCTGATCAAGCTCTTAGTACACGCTGTACCTGAGGTAACATTAGGGTAGTGCAAGATCAGGTCTAATCTGTGAAGCCCTGGGGGGCAGGCAGGTAGATGCAGCGGACGCACCTCTTTGGGATTGTCCCCGTGCAGTCTGAACTTGCGCGGAGTCTTGCTGCGGGCATACTTGCAGCCGTTGAAGTACATGCTCCAGGAGCAGCCGAACGAGAAGGAGGCTCCGCAGGAGTCAGGATCCTTCCCTTGGCAGGCACAGGTGCGACTGCGGGGAGAGAAAACCGTCAAAGCACTGCGATACCGTGACATTGTGACAGGGAATACAGCAATACTGTGACATTGTGACAGTGAATACAGCAATACTGTGACATTGTGACAGTGAATACAGCAATGCTGTGACATTGTGACAGTGAATACAGCAATACTGTGACATTGTGACAGTGAATACAGCAATGCTGTGACATTGTGACAGTGAATACAGCAATACTGTGACATTGTGACAGTGAATACAGCAATGCTGTGACATTGTGACAGTGAATACAGCAATACTGTGACATTGTGACAGTGAATACAGCAATACTGTGACATTGTGACAGTGAATACAGCAATACTGTGACATTGTGACAGTGAATACAGCAATACTGTGACATTGTGACAGTGAATACAGCAATACTGTGACATTGTGACAGTGAATACAGCAATACTGTGACATTGTGACAGTGAATACAGCAATACTGTGACATTGTGACAGTGAATACAGCAATACTGTGACATTGTGACAGTGAATACAGCAATACTGTGACATTGTGACAGTGAATACAGCAATACTGTGACATTGTGACAGTGAATACAGCAATACTGTGACATTGTGACAGTGAATACAGCAATACTGTGACATTGTGACAGTGAATACAGCAATACTGTGACATTGTGACAGTGAATACAGCAATACTGTGACATTGTGACAGTGAATACAGCAATACTGTGACATCGTGACAGTGAATACAGCAATGCTGTGACATTGTGACAGTGAATACAGCAATACTGTGACATTGTGACAGTGAATACAGCAATGCTGTGACATTGTGACAGTGAGAACAGCAATGCTGAGATACTGTAACACTGCGACACTGCAATACAGCAATATTTTCCACATTCTGTTTAAATGGAAAGTTTGTTACCTTGGATAAGTCGGCAATATCAGACCACTGGGAAGCCCCAAACCTTCCCATGATCAAACTTCGGTACATGAGAGAAGAGTCCCCATTCGTTTTTTAATCGACATGTTTCGTGGAACGGCCGGAGATGATGTTTTGAATTGTGATCATGGAAAAGCCCTGGGCTTGCCTGTCCTCTGGTACTGAGGATGACTTATCCTGTGCAACAGAAACGCTTCTCCTGCTGTTCAGATCATCAGGAACACTTCTACAGACAGGTACATTAACCTTGTTTCAACAGTTTCTTTTCCGAGGATATTTTGACACTTAAAGTTTTAAAAGCTCTGTGTTCTTCTGTCCTGTAAACCCCCCCATGAACGAAGGATTACGCCGATTTTAATTTGTTTAGATGTTTAATTGGTGTGTTTTCTATTATTATTATTATTATTATTATTATTATTATTATTATTATTATTATTATTATTATTATTATTATTATTTATTTTAGCAGACGCCTTTATCCAAGGTGGCTTACAGAGACTAGGGTGTGTGAACTATGCATCAGCTGCAGAGTCACTTACAACTTCCCACCTAAAAGACGGATCACAAGGAGGTTAAGTCATCATCAGGACACAAACATCGAAACAAAAAAAGACCCAGACAGAAATGATCCCCAAAAGAGGTGAAACAACACATGGGCAAATAAACACGACCCTATCACGCCCCCGGCCCGCGGCACTCACTCGTCGTTCAGTCCGCAGCGGCGGCTCGTGGGGTTGCCCATCTTGGTGAGGGTCTCGGAGAGCTCTCGGTACAGCGCGTCCCCCAGCCCCCGCGGGACCCCCTCCCAGGCCAGGATGAGGATGACGATGAAGGCGTTGGCACAGCGATGCCCCGTCCGGTGCCGCACCAGACACAGCAGCTTCTCCGTCTCGCTCGCCCTGCGGATCACCTGCCGGAGAGAGAGAGAGAGAGAGAGAGGGGGAGAGAGAGGGGGAGATAGAGGGAGAGAAAGAGGGGGGAGATAGGGAGAGGGGATGAAGAAGGAGAGAGGGAGGGAGAGGGAGCAAGAGAGGGGGAGAGAGGGTAGAGAGAGAGGGAGAGGAAGAGAGAGAGCGTGTGAATGTGGGAGATCTCAAGCAGAGATGAGAAAGCGGAAATAAAGAATTGTTTCTAAAATTCTTCTTTTTTTTCATTGGGAAATTTCTCAACTGTGGTGATACCATTTCTAATGTCTGTGGTCTCAATATTATATAATATTATAAAAAATAAAAAAAAATTCAAATCGAACTGTGAAATCCTCCCTCCTGTCCACCAAAGAGGGGAGTTCATGACGCCAGTCTAAATAAAATGAACATTTATTTGAATTTGAATCACTATATGCCCCAGCTACAGAAACTGCCCCCCTCCACTTTTGCAACCCCTGTTCCGCCACTGTGCCGGCCTCACTCACCCACTTAGCGATGGGACAACCCTGTGAGCTCTTGCCCTCCTTGCCAGTGTAGAGCACCTTCTCAATACGGACAGCCTCCCCCTTCTCTCCATACCTGCACAGCAACAACAAAAACAACAGCTTATATAGCGCCTTGACAACTTTTTTAGTTTGGCCTGTTTTTTTGTGTTTTATTATTATTATTATTTATTTCTTGGCAGACGCCCTTATCCAGGGTGACTTACAATTGTTACAAGATATCACATTATTTTTTACATACAATTACCCATTTATACAGTTGGGTTTTTACTAGAGCAATCTAGGTAAAGTACATTGCTCAAGGGTACAGCAGCAGTGTCCCCCCCACCTGGGATTGAACCCACGACCCTCCGGTCAAGAGTCCAGAGCCCTAACCACTACTCCACACTGCTTTAGCTTTAGCATGGTGTGTAATGAACCGACATCTCAGCCCATAGAATTGAATGAGAAAGCAAGGGCTGGACATGAAAAAAACAATTGTCTGAGATGCCAATTCCTTACAGCTGGTCCTGTGCTTTAAGTCTACCACGGCAAACG
Organism: Acipenser oxyrinchus oxyrinchus; assembly: GCA_030684275.1. Classification (NCBI taxonomy): domain Eukaryota; kingdom Metazoa; phylum Chordata; class Actinopteri; order Acipenseriformes; family Acipenseridae; genus Acipenser; species Acipenser oxyrinchus. The sequence goes on from CM060283.1 coordinate 1,797,567, forward strand.
ATTGCTTTAGCTTTCATTCTTTTTTTGGTTATTACCGTATAATACCAATGTATCACTGTATAGCGATTTGCATGCATGTGCAGCAGTGCATAGCAATCTGTATCAATATATCAGTGCAGGGCTGGAAATAAGACTCCCATTGCATAGCTGTTTGATCCATTCCTGGTTTCACTATGAGTTTAATCAGACACACATGAGCTTGTTACCTATACACTCATCAAGCTGGTAGTAAAACCTGGAATGGGGGAAACCGCTCTGCAATAGGAGTCGTATTTCCATCCCTGCAATTCAATGCATCAATGTGCATCCATGCACACGAGCATACAATTATGTATCAGTGTGCATCATTGTGTATCGGTGAATATCATTATGTATCAGTGCATAGTGTATTACTGTATATCCTTGCTGTTTATCACTAGGCATGGCTGTGTATCAGTATATCAGTGTCTATCCAGTTCTCTTGTCTCGGTATTAACACACTGAGCCTTCTGCCTGACCTGCACACTCTCCTTATTCCCAGGCCCTGACGATCTTCATGGGTGACTGAATCCAAGCAGCCCATTGTGCAGCTCCAACCTCGTATCGGCAAACACACACACAGGCACTTCAGAGCAGGCAGCGCGCTAGGGACTGCATGCCCAGAGGCGATACCTTGATCCTGCTTCCAAAACCAAGCGGCGCCCCCTATCTGTCTTAATCTCCGTTGTAATTTGCCAAACAATTTGATGCACGCTCACTTGACTGTGTTCCCTTCTAAAAGCTTATTGCGCTATACTGTGCATAAAGCAAAGCAAAAGTGTACTAAATAATATTATAATCCTACTTTCGTATAAGCAGCTATACAGTTTTCAAAAGCCAACTTCCTTCCTACATACCTTTGTCAAGGGAAAATGTGTTTGTAATAGTGGAGGTATTTGCAGGCTTGTGATGCCATGGCAACTACACTCACTTATTTCTATTTAAATCTATGAATGTGTTTGTGATGTCATTGACTGCATAGTTAATGATGTAACAATCTCCTATTCCTTTCTATGTAAACCTTCAGGCATCCTGGTACTTGAGTCTATGCATCCATTTATTTTCCTTTAGTCTTCTCTATTTTACATTATCTAATTTGATTTCTTCTAAAACTACAAATTGTAGGTCATCCATTCATATTAATACACCCTACTTTAGTTTCATCAGACAATCTGATCGGGAGTCAAAAGCTATGGCTTTTTCTTTGCCCCCCCCCGTGTTATTATTTTGTCTTTAATTGTCAGTTAAAACCTGACGCTTGGACAGCACTTCCTTCTGAGGTCAGTGGGGGTGGAGCAACCCCAGGGGTCAGAGGTGACCCCAGGGAGCAGGGTCAGGACCGTTGCATTGTCTGAGCGTCATGCCACCTCATCAGAAACACAACGACCCCGTTACCTGACCGTAACTTTACCAATCTGCGATGGACCCCAGTTATCACTTGTCATTCTAAAGGACTAGCCTAGCGCTTCTTTGACAGTGTGCTGATAATAATTATTATTAGTTTCTTTTTATGTGTTTATTTAGCAGACACCTCTATCCAAGGCGACTAGGGTGTGTGAACTATGCATCAGCTGCAGAGTCACTTACAATTACGTCTCACCTGAAAGACGGAGCACAAGGAGGTTAAGTGACTTGCTCAGGGTCACACAATGAGTCAGTGGGATTTGAACCGGGGACCTCCTGGTTACAAGCCCTTTTCTTTAACCACTGGACCACACAGCCTCCTGTGACGTATAAGGGTGACGTATTATTAAATGATGCTGTAATCTCACTTTCTGACACCAGTGTCACAAGCTCCTTTTAAATTACATGTATTATTATAATAGTGCAAATCCCTTTGTAGCATTGCCTACTCTAAGCTTTAATAAATAATCTATCGCATGAGTTTCCTGACTGAACACAAAATAAGAAGCCGTCTCCGGTGCTCGTTTGGTGCTGAGAGGATAAACACCAGCTTCCCAATTTTGATTCCAGCTGTATTTTTTTTAAATTAATTTTTAATTTAACTCCTGTTTGTTTTTTACAGTCGTAAAACACCTGTTCATTTTCGCAAAAAACTAAAACCAAACAGCTTTTTCAAGCTCTCTTAAGCGCTCTCAATGGGTTTTGTATTTCATTACGATTTTTTTTTTCTCCTTTCAAAAACACAGGAGTTAGAGGAAATGCTTCGGAAAATATTTTCAACGACTAAATAAAGGCTGGTATTGATTAGAACATAAATATAGCTTGATTTTTAACTATTATATTAATAATAAAGCTGTAAATAGCCCTATACTGGAACAGTACTGAAGTTGAAAATGTACAAGCTTTAAGGATCACATGCTGTGCAGCTGTGGCCAAAAGTTTTGCGATTTTTTTTTTTTACATAATTTAGATATTTTATTTTATTTAACATCATGTTATCAAAGAAGCCATAATAGCAGTACAGTACATTAGTGTTTCATGTTAGATTTTAGAATTTTTGTCAGTTTTTCGTTAAGTACTGTAAAGCCATAAATATTTGAGAGTCTTTTATTATGTGTTTTTCGCGTATGAAAAAAAAAAACCCAAACATTTTTACCACAAATTCCACTAATAACACATACTTTGTATATTGCAACAGGTCGGCAACATTTCTGGAGAAAACTAGGCTTTATGGGCGTGATTTGCCAAATATTTTAGTCCAATATTTATGGCTTTACAAACTATAAAGCGGTATGTAATTAAATATGTTAACGTAACATTCTGACTTTATAAAGCAGAATTAGTTCATTCTGCAGGGTGAGGCAAAACCTTTGGCCAGAGCTGCAGGTCATTCCTTTCATTCGGTAAAATTTGATTTGATGTGGAAGCTGAAGGAGGGCATATTCAGAACCGAGGGGAGAAGGAGCTTTTTCACAGAAAGGGTGGTGAACCATTGGAACAGGCTGCCGGACATGCCTTGTTGAAGCAGAGAATATCGGACCCTTCAAGAACAGACTGGATGCTGTCATGAACAATATTGTGACCATAATAACCTTTAGCTGGCCGCCTGGAGGAAGGGCGGTCCATCTAGCCACGGATTCCCAGAGGTTTAATTTCCCCTACTAACCTGGTTCGGAGTTTTTTTTTGTTTTCCTCTCCTGAGTGCTAGCGGACCACGCATCGGTGGGGCGAATGGCCTTTTCTCGTTCTTGAATTTCTTATGTTCTTATGCAAATACAATTCATTAGTAGAATCAGTGAATTAGACGTGGAGCACAGCTGTATCAAGGCATGTGTGATGCGGCGGTGGTGGTGGAGGGCTGCAGGACTTCACTCACCTGTCTTCCATGAGCTCTCGAATGGAGGCGACGGTCGGCCCGGACCCCAGGTGGGTGTAGTATGGCCCCTCGTCCTTCTCCACGATTTGCTCTGTGACCAAGAAACAAACAAAGCCAAACACGTCATTGTGGGCTTAACCCTGTGTGTGCCAGCGGGAGCTGCCAGTCCACCCAGGCCAAAATGTTGGTCTGAAATGCTGCTGTGGCTACATAAGCAACAGGATGTCAAATATGCTTGCACTGTGTATAGGGTCACAGATATATATATCTATAGACAGACAGATAGATAGAGAGACAGACAGACAGACAGACAGACAGACAGACAGACAGACAGACAGACAGATAGATAGATAGATAGATAGATAGATAGATAGATAGATAGATAGACAGACAGACAGACAGACAGACAGACAGACAGACAGACAGATAGATAGATAGATAGATAGATAGATAGATAGATAGATAGATAGATAGATAGACAGGCAGATAGACAGACAGACAGACAGACAGACAGATAGAGATAGATTGTTAGATAGATAATGCTAATATGGGTATCTATGGATATGCCCAAATCAACATTACACCAGTCCTGTACATTATTGTGCTGCTGATCCATGTCCCTCTAGAGTTGATAAAAGCCATAAACAAGCCTGTGTGTGTTTTGTAATTCGGGGATTGTGAGCCTCACACACGAGTTATGGGCGTAAACCAAGACAGGGTCTGTCTGAGGATCAGGTTTTGGGGGGGCTGAGTTCAGGTTAACCCTTTCAGCACTGTGGAGACGCTCCTTTGTTTCTCGAGACAGCTGAGTGCTGTGTGGAGGAACAGTCCGGGGGCAACGTACCTTTGAGGGGGGTGGTGAAGGGTCCTAAGAGAGGGAGAGGCGAGAGAGAAATCGATAGTAGGGGTTAATACAGGCAAAGCATGTCCTAGACCAGTCGATTTCTTAATGGGCTCCCTTACCTTACCTTACAATTACATAAGTGGGAATGTCATTAATGTCATAGTAAAGAAATAGTAAATTGTAATAAGGCATCGTGAAAGCATGGTAAAGTGCATTGAAATCTCTGGTATCTGGGGAGCGGCTGTACGGCATGCAAGGTCACATTCTTGGGTGGGTAAGGAGGGGGAGTGGGGTGTGTGACTGCTGATCAGTGTGAATGTCCGAGCGAGGGGGTAGGGGTGGGGGCGGGTGACAATCTGGACCCCTGCCAACCCCCCGGCCAAGAGACTGAGAAAGAGAGAAGGGGGAAGAGAAAAAGAGTGAGGACTCGGATGCAAGAACATGAACGTTGGGAGACAACCAATCTGTAGAAACTGAAAGTATTTTTAGAAGTTAACCACTTCAAAATGACTTCAACAAACTAGTTAACGCATGTATTATCAGGCTTGGTCTGTAGTACTTGGATTGTGATCTGCTCAGATATCAGAAAGGTAAACTAAGCTGATTCTTCTTCTTCTTCTTCTTCTTCTTCTTCTTCTTCTTCTTCTTCTTCTTCTTCTTCTTCTTCTTCTTCTTCTTGTGTTGTGATCTGCTCAGATCTCGGTAAGATAAACTAAGCAGCAGCAACAGCAGCAGAGCCAGAACTATAAACTGAGACGCAGACCCCTGCCAGGAATCAGAGGGAGAAGCGCTGAGAGCCACATGTCTTTTTCTTTCTCTCTCTCATTCTTTTTGTGAAGCGTGGCTTCGCTGCCGCTTTCATTTCTGCCATCTGGCAGGCGGCCAGGAGAGCAGGCAGGCAGAGCCCCGCTCAGTTGGAAACTCACAGCCCAGACAGAGCAGATCAATAACCAACAAAGAGAGCGGATGATTGTATCAGTGTCTGATAGTGGAGACGCATGGGGAGGGAGGAGGTGTGGTAAAGAGGAGGGGAGGGGGAGGGGGAGAGTGAGAGAGAGAGGGGGAGGAAGAGAAGGGCAGGATAGAGAGGGGAAGGGGAGAGAGGGAGACGGAGAGGGAGAGAGAGGGGGAGGAAGAGAGAAGGAGAGGGGGACAGAGAGAGGGAGAGAGGGAAGAGGGAGCAGGACAAAGAAGGAGAAAAGGAAACGATCAGAGAGGGAGAGAAAATAAGAGAGTGGGAGCCAGCGTGTAGGAAAGGGAGAGAAATTGAAACTAGGAAAAGGTACGTTGACCCTGACAGGTCCCTCCCTGACCGATCCCTCCCTGACCGGTCCCTCCCTGACCGGTCCCTACATCCCCTCTCAGCTGCAGTGTGGGCTTTTCAGAAGCTGTCTACCCAAACAGGAGGCTGGTGGATTGCAAATAAAGGAGCGGACATGCTTTCAGATTGAATCGTCTCGATCCCCTTCTCAAGGGACAAAAGAGCCATTTGCCTCTCCTGTTCTTTTGTGTCTCCCAACCCCCCCCCCCCCCACGCACTCCTCTGCACCCCCATTCCCGCTCCATAATCCTGTTAAAGGTTTCTGTTCAGAAATAAATGAACCACGCTGACTGAGTCTGGCTGGCAGCTAGAGCACAGAGCAGAGCAAGCTGAGCTGGGATAGACAGCTCCACGGGTGCTGAACTTGCAGTAAACTCTCAAGGACGTGTCTACAAGTTTACAACGCAGTACAGTGTGAGGCGTCAGACAGCGTGGCTTAAAAAAAACAACCTGCCAGACTGTTTCGGCTTGGCAACAGGCTGTATCTTTCAGGGTTTCCTATATCAAAGAAATCGTTTCCTTTGAAAACATGCATTGCGTATGCAACACAACTTACTAGCAAGTTGTTTTTGTTGCAGAGTTTCTCAAAGTCTTTGTCAATGTCAGTCCAGAAGCTCGCTTTGAAGGATTATATAAAGTTTTGCACAGATACAAACTTTCCTTAATTCATCAAAACAGGCTTCTTCTTTTTAGTACTGGAATGTCCCACTTTTAGTAACACGTTTTATCACAAGTATATAAGCAGTTCACCAGGTGCAAGTAATAAACTGTAGGAGACTTGAAGACAGAAGCACAGGCAGCTCCTAAATCCACCAAACTCTTAAACCCTCAATAATCTGTGGTTGAAATTCACAATTGCATTCTCCAGATTAAAGCTGTAAAATTGGCCGTAAAAATGATGGATAAGCTGTCCCTTAGGTAATAATGTAAAACTTCAAAAGAACACTTCAAAAGTCGAGCAGACAACCATTTCAACTAGAGCCATCAACAGTCTCTGCTTGACTTAGCATTTGTCTAATAATCTTTAAGGTAAAACTATAAAAAGCTAAATCAAGTAGGCAAATGTTTCTGAAGAAGAAGGCACTTGCTGAAGCATCTGTTTACTTGGTTTCGTTTCTTATAATGTCTAACTTTGAATTCTCACCTAGAATATTGTGTTCAGTTCTGGTCACCTTCTTACAAAAAGGATATTGCTGCTCTAGAAAGAGTGCAAAGAAGAGCGACCAGAATTATCCCGGGTTTAAAAGACATGTCGTATGCAGACAGGCTAAAAGAACTGAATCTATTCAGTCTTGAACAAAGAAGACTACGCGGTGATCTGATTCAAGCATTCAAAATCCTAAAAGGTATAGACAATGTCGACCCAGGGGACTTTTTGACCTGAAAAAGAAACAAGGACCAGGGGTCACAAATGGAGATTAGATAAAGGGGCATTCAGAACAGAAAATAGGAGGCACTTTTTTACACAGAGAATTGTGAGGGTCTGGAACCAACTCCCCAGTAATGTTGTTGAAGCTGACACCCTGGGATCCTTCAAGAAGCTGCTTGATGAGATTCTGGGATCAATAAGCTACTAACAACCAAACGAGCAAGATGGGCTGAATGGCCTCCTCTCGTTTGTAAACTTTCGTATGCTCTTATGTTCTTATGTTTTGAAGCTAATAATCTGTGACTGAATGCGTGTTGGATGCAGAACTAATCAGGATGAACCCTGGCTTGCTTGCTAACTCACCGACACAGTCGCAGGTGGGGAATTCTGCCAGCGCCCCCTTGATGGGGGTGTCCAGGAGGCTCTTTGTGGGGGTGTCCAGGTAGCGTAGGGGGGACTCCAGGAAGCCGCTGATCGAGGGGGTGAAGGGGGGCTCACCCTTGGAGGGGGTCTCCCCTTGTCCCAGCCCGTCGTCCGTGCTGAAGCAAGCTGTGGTGGACAAAACCGTGATAGCACCAGAAGACTCGATCTTGATCTTCTTCGGGGAGCAGGGAGAGGAGAAGGGCAGCGTGAAAGGGTTCTCCAGCACCCGGTGCTGCTGCTGCTGCAGGACAGAGTCCCGGGAGGGGGAGGCAGACGGGAGGGGCAGAGACGGGGCTTCCGATACTCCCTGAGACTGAGATGACAACGAGGTGGTAGGGTCAAAATCGGAAATGACGTTGGGGGTTCGGAGGTCGACGTCCTGACCAGGAACACCGTTTGCAGAAGGCTGAGGAGTTGAGGAGGAGGTCAGTTCCAGTTTGGGATATCCTGAGTTAGAATCCTGCTGCTGCTCTTGCTGCTGCTCTTGCTGAGCACTTTCCCCTCCGAACTCAGCCTCAAACTGCCGGATGAGGTCCTCGAACTTGTCCTCAAGGGTCTGAATGCCCTGGAGAGCTGGGGCAAGGGGACCTCTCTTGCTGGGCTGACCTGGATCGGGTTCCTGGCCTGAGGAGCTCGCCCTGGGATCCGAAGCCTTGCATTGTTCATCTAACCGTGAACCAACTTGACCCCCGATGTTCTCCACAAAATCAGTGGAGGTTGGAGGCAGGGTGGAGGAAGTGGAGGCTGGTGGAGGAGTGAGGTTACGGGGAGGCGGAATGGGGCCACTCCCTGGGAAGTCAGCTTGACCTAGAGCAGGCTGGTAGGCTGGGGAAGTAGTCGACGTTGCAGCACTGTGAGCGATCAGTTCCTGAGTGTTGGGTGGTGCAAGCTGGGCGTTCAGTGGGTGCTGCGCAGGCTGCCCTGGGTATCTGTTGACCGAAAGCTGGTCGGGGGTCAGGTAACGGCTTTCTGCCCCTGCCATAGCTGCCAATGCCAAGGCGGCTTGCCGGCTTTCCTCCTGGGCTTTCTGCCGGAGCAGATCCAGGTTGATCTGCGCTTGGGGGAGGAAGGTTGGGAGGGAGGCTTTCTGCTTGGTCTTCTTGATGATGATCTGTTTGGGTTTGGGCAGAGGGGACTGCTGGTTCACGCCCAAGGGGAGCTTTTGTGACGGAGACGAACTGACCTTCTTGGTCTTTTTCTCTTTGACCTCCTGCTTGACGGGCGCCGGGGGGAGATGCCCTCCGTGGGCGAACCAGCTCTGCTGATGGTCCCGGAAGTTGGACGGCAAGGCGGCAAGGTTGGGGCTGTGTTCCTGGAAGAGGTTCCTCTTGTGATGCAAGTGCTGCTGCAGTGCGGCCTGGGTCTTGTAGCGCAGGCTCACAGCCTCAGAGTGCTGGTGAGGAAAATGATTCATGGCTTGACCATTGACCAGACCGTATTTCCTCCCACTGGAGGAGAAAGCAGGATCCACAACCTCGTTTTTAATCTTGGAGGCAGCCAACAACCCTTTGTCTTTGAGATGCTGCGGATGCTGCTGCAACACTTCGGGGATTTTAAACACAGACGGCATGTATTTGTTGTTAGAGTCTCCCAGCAACTGGTGGAGCTCCGTCATGGGGTCGCTTAACGGGGATGGGGAGCTCTGATTGCGGTTCAACGTCCTCCAGGGATTGGCCGCTCGGCCCGGCTTGGTAAAGTTGGGGCTTTCCAGCAGAGCAGGGTTTGGGCTGTGTACGGGTCTGGAGAACGTGGCTGGGGATGAGTTCTGGGAAGGCTGGTTGGCTGGTTGTTGACTGCCGGAATTGGGCAAGGGCTCCCAAGCAGGCTGCTCCTGCTGGTCCTGCGTCTGCTGCCTTTCGAAATGGGAAGCCGGAGCGATCTGGCTCGGGAACATCTGGGAAGAAGATGGAAAACTGTTAAGACTGCCGCTGTTCCTACTGCTCTGCAGTTGCATCTTCAAGGCCTGTTGGTTTTCCCAGTGTGAGAGATTAGGGGGATCAAAGGGCGACACGCTGACGGGAGATGCTAGAGATGATGATAAGGAGGACGAGGAGTCCGTGGCTCCCACAAGTGCTCCCTGGTCTTTGGGGCCACCACAAGAGGATTGCAAAGAAGGCGGGGAAGGTTGTGAGCTGCTACCGCTGTCGTGGTGCTGAAGTTGGGGCAGGTGGTGATTGGAGTGACTCAGGAAAGGATTGGGGTGATACAGCGAGGGGTTGGCTGTTGCCGACTCCCCAGCCGGTACGAAGGGCTGGGGGAAAATGGAGGACAGCTGGGTGAGGGCCTCGATAGCGATGGCCGTCTGCAAGCTGACGTTCCTCTCCTTGGCGATGGAAATGGCGTTTTGGGAATAGGGGGAAAAATGAGCCTCCGGCGAAGGCGTTCCGGCACGATTTTCCCGTCCCTCTGTTTCCGTTTGCGTGGCGGGGCTCGGGGCTCGGTGTGGGGCAGGGAAAGCGCCGTTGACAGGTTTCGAAGGCGTACAATCGCGCTGATCGACAGTCCCGCACTTCTGCTCAGTCCCGATGGCCATCTTGATTTTCTTCTCCAGCCACTCCAGATAGTCGGGGCACTCCGGGCCGTCGCAGTTGCAGTTGGGCGGCTTTTTCCCGTGTCTGGCCAGACTCAGGGCATTCTGCAGCGTGCTCAAGTCCTCTTCCCCCTGGCTGTCAGAGCCCCCGACGCTCCCCTTACCCCCGCCAGCCTCGGACAGGCTGCTGCTCTCAGCGGCCATCTCCATGTTGAATTGCTTGTACAGCTCCGCGGTCTGCAGTAACTCAGTCCCCGGCGTGCCCCTCCCTCTGCCGAAAGGCGTTGGCATGGACACAGCGGAGGCGGAAAAGGCTACCAGGGTCCTAGCGTCCTCCATATCCACTTCATTGTGTGTCATTGTTTTTTCAGAGCAGCCCCCCATCCGGTTTCCCTCCCTTTCTCTATCGGTTTCGGGGAACTGTCCCTCTCCTCCTCCTCCCTCTCCTTCTCCATCCCCATGCTGCTCCCCCCCACCCTCTTCTTGTTCCTCGTCCCTCCCGCAGGCTCTCCTCCCCAGGCCGGGACGCTCCCCCAGTCTCAGCCTGCTTTCCTCCTCATGCTCGATTGGCCCCCCTTCCATTTGGCCAGTTCTGGGGCCATCCACTGAACTGACCCCTGAACCTGTCTGTAGAGAGAGAGAGAGAGAGAGAGAGAGGAGAAAGAAGCGGTCAGTCACTCCGATTCATCAATCTTAATCGTTTAACGTAGAGTAGAATTAATATATTATTATTATTATTATTATTTGTTTATTTAGCAGACGCCTTTATCCAAGGCGACTTACAGAGACTAGGGTGTGTGAACTATGCATCAGCTGCAGAGTCACTTACAACTACGTCTCACCCGAAAGACGAAGCACAAGGAGGTTAAGTGACTTGCTCAGGGTCACACAATGAGTCAGTGGCTGAGGTGGGATTTGAACCGGGGACCTCATGGTTACAAGCCCTTTTCTTTAACCACTGGACCACACAGCCTCCTACATATATACAGACACAATTTCAGAAAAGCTAAAAAGTCTTAAATCAAATAATTGTATTGATTACAACTACCAAGATACTTCTCGGAAACTATAATGTAAGAGCTCCTTTATCCAGTAGTTTTTTTTTTTTCTTGCTGGTTCTCAACTGTTTTTCATTTTAGTAACTTACAGAACTCTAAACAAGTTATACCTTTCCCTAACTCTAGGGCTCTAATTTGAAGAAATGGTGCATTCTGTAAACTGTTACAATAATTGAGTGCATAACCCTGGATGTGCTGCAGACAGTTCATCTCTGAATAGAGGGTGCACACTCTCCCCTTCTGGCCCGTATCCTCTCATTAACGCTCCCCCAGTTCTTAATTAAAGGGCAGGCAGCCAGCCTGCCAGCAGCATCGCAGGAAAACCTTATTCTAGATCACGCTATTAAAGAACCCAATCAAAACCACTCACTCCCATAGAGACAGGGAGAGGGAGAGAGGGAGATATAAATGATAGCAGTACGGGTTTATCCCAAGAGAAACTAAGAGCAGTTTTTATTATACCAGTATAGCATAGTGTACTACAGTGTAGTGTAGTGTAGCCCCTTGCTCCCAAAGATTTCCTCTTGGAGAAGTGAAATATTGTATTGTATTGTATTGTATTGTATAGCATATCATAGCATAGCACAGTACAGTTTAGTAAGGCATGGCATATTTATTATACATATTATATTAAATTATAGTCTGGTACAGTATAGTGTATTACAGCAAGGTTTGCTAGGGTATCATATTTTACATTACAGTATAGTATAGTATAGCTTTTATATTCAAACACTACACTGATGAAGGCAGCAGGTCAAACCACAAGTCTGCTGTCTCGGGTGTTTAAAGGTATTTAACTATTTTTAAAAAAAATTTATTTCTAAGCAGACACCCTTATCCAGGACGACTTACAATTGTTACAAGGTATCCCATTATTTTTACATACAATTACCCATTTATCCAGTTGGGTTTTTACTAGAGCAATCTACGTAAAGTACCTTGCTCAAGGGTACAGCAGCAGCGTCCCCCAACCTGGGATTGAACCCACGACCCTCTAGTCAAGAGTCTAGAGCCCTAACCACTACTCCACACTGCTGCCCCACCTCAACTAGACATGCCCTTGAGGTCAGAGGCATGCAGGAACTAACTGAACCCGCCCCAGTACAGCCTAATAACGGTTCACAATGGTTTCTTTGCGTGAATCATTAACAGGGCAACCCCCTCCGCCTTGCAAAGGTGAGTAAACACAGCTTTTAGCCTGCAGGAACCTGCATGCCTCAATGAGCCGCCAGCTGCTGGAGAGAAGTGCCTGCTGTGGGTTTGTCTGGCTTGTTTTATGATACACAGGTCTCGTGCTACTCCCAGAGCCCCTGTTTACACACGTCTCAACAGAACCAGTGATGCTACAGGGCAGCCAGCCCACAGCCTCCCAGCAAGGCAAACCCGGGGCAAACACATGCTGATCATCTCCCTTCCCTGTGTATAAGATGTGTTGTGAAGTTGCCGATGCTGGTTATGCTGTGGTTTGCTAATGGTTTCATACAACAGGGTGATACCTTCCTTCGGATGAGACGTAAAACAAGCGAGGTCCTATTGGAAGTGACTCTGCAGCAGCATTTGTTGATGCATAGTTCACCCCCTAGTCTCTGTAAGTCGCTTTGGATAAAAGCGCCTGGTACTGGGTTTTAATGGGATCCCAGTTCTGCGAGCCTTTCCTGATAGTGCTTCCTGGTTTTGGTTTGCTAACCTTTAACCCCTTCCTTTCCCTACTCCCGCTCGCCTTCCTCCCTTCTGTTAACCCCTTCCTGTCCCAGAATGCACTGCCACTCGCTCGCTCACTTACAAGCACTTTCGTAGTTATTCTGCAGCTCAAGGCATTTTCCTGAGCTCTAAACATTCAATCATAGGGCATGCGGTCCCAGTACAAAAAAAGAAACTACAAAATATATTCGGTCACTTCTGTGTTTACACCAGCTTTCCTTCCTCATGAAAACGTATCAATGGGACTTTGCATGAAGCTGCCGTTATGCAAAAAAAACAGCACTTCTTATTCCTCTGCGTGTGTCTGTGTGTGTATGTTTGTGTGTGTGTGTGTGTGTGTATGTTTGTGTGTGTGTGTATGTGTGTGTGTGTGTGTGGTTGTGTGTGTGTGTGTGTCAGTGTCTGTGTGTGTGTGGTTGGGTGTGTGTCAGTGTCTGTGTGTGTGTGTGGTTGGTTGTGTGTGTGTGTGTGTCAGTGTCTGTGTGTGTGTGGTTGGGTGTGTGTGTCAGTGTCTGTGTGTGTGTGGTTGTGTGTGTGTGTGTGTGTGTGTGTCAGTGTCTGTGTGGTTGGGTGTGTGTCAGTGTCTGTGTGGTTGGGTGTGTGTGTGTGTGTGTGTCAGTATCTGTGTGTGTCTGGTTGGGTGTGTGTGTGTGGTTGGGTGTGTGTGTATGTGTGTGTCAGTGTCTGTGTGTGTGTGGTTGGGTGTGTGTGTGTGTGTGTCAGTATCTGTGTGTGTGTGGTTGGGTGTGTGTGTGTGTGTCAGTGTCTGTGTGTGTGTGGTTGGATGTGTGTGTGTTTGTGTGTGTCAGTGTCTGTGTGTGTGTGTGGTTGTGTGTGTGTGTGTGTGTCACTGTCTGTGTGTGTGTAGTTTTGTCAGCAGACCAACTGTCTGCCCAACAGAGTAACAACTATTATTCCGAGCCAGATCTGTATAATGTTTTAGTTGCATAAATATTTAGTTCAGCCGTGATTAACTTTCATGGCAGTGGAGGCCCACGATCCTGTGGAGAATAGTAATGAGAGTCAAAGTCTGCATTATCCTGTGCGTCAGTGTGTAGCTGGGTACAAAGGTGTAAGGGAAGGAGGGAATACGAGAGAGAGAGAGAGAGAGAGAGAGAGAGAGAGAGAGAGAGAGAGAGAGAGAGAGAGAGAGAGAGAGAGAGAAAGAGGGGGGATCAGATCAAACTTAACATGGTCAATCATGCTTCAGGTAGACAGGTCTATACACTGAAGGTCTATACAATTGCTAAAATGTTTGACTTAGTTTCATATAGCTTTTTAACTGAGAATAAACTTACACTTAAGAACTCAGATGAAGGCATAAGGCAAACGCTTGCCTACTTGACCAGTCCAGGATTTCCCTATCTCTGCCTCTTTATCTCGCTGTCTCCCTGCCATCTCTCCAACAAATCCATTCCCTGTTTTATAATCCAGTCCAGGATTTCCCCTATCTCTACATGTCTCTTTATCTCTCTGTCTCCCTGCCTTCTCTCAAATACAGTCTATTCCCTTTCCATTTTCCAGACCATGTTTTGCCTACATCTGCCTCCCTGTCTTATTTCAAACACAGTCCATTCCCCTCTCCTGATCCAGTCCAGGATTTCTCTCTCACACTACCCAGGATATCAGGTCTAGGAGCTGTCAGGATTGAGAATGCATGAGGTAAGTCCTCGGTCTCCAAATACTGCAAATGCATGAATGGGAATGGCTACAGCATGCAGCATTGCAGTACATAAACACCACTAAAGACCACTCGTACCTTTTTGATTATTACATCCCTGAGCTAAAACAGAGAGGACATTCTTTTCATTACAGAGGTAGCTGGAGGGTTGCAGTTTAGATCACAGATTGGCAGAAAACAAGGCAGGACCCTGTTCAGTGTTTTATTCATGTCTTCGTTGAGGTGTGTGTGTGTCTGCGTTTACAATAAAATGCAGCTTTTTTCTTTGATAGACCTTTTATAACCGACCGGGAACAATCGTGTGCATTTGTGCAAAACTACATTCTCAGGCCGTAGCTGTAATTCGTGTTGTTCGGCTAGCTGGAGCATTTTATTGCGTGGAAATGGTATAGGTGCAAGAGAGTCTGGTTAAACAAATTGCTTAGCGACTTCACTAAAGTGCACAGCACTGTGATCGCCTTTTTTATTTTATTTACAAAGATCGCTACCCAGGATGGACTCTTGAGCTGCGACAATTCTTTCCAAGATTGTCCCCGAAACGTCAAACAAACATCTTTTCTCACGCTGGCCACCCCTTCATACACAGCTAACTAACAGATAGAAAACATCTCGCAGCAACACTCAATAACAGCAACAACTAACATCTTAAAAACGCAGACATCAGGTGAAAAAAAATCTATACGCTAATGCAGGGATGGGAATAAGACTCCCAGTGCATAGCGGTTTGCTTCATACCTGTGAGTTTAATAAGACACACCTGAGCTTTTGTGACCTATACACACTGGGGCTAATCAAGCTCGCAGTAAAACCTGGAACAGGTTTGACTGCTTTGCAATAGGAGTCCCTGTAATGATGAACAATTTGAATCGAGTTAGTGATGATGATAATCAATCATCCTAATAACCGTCATCACATAATCAGAGATCAGTACAAAGTTATCAAAGGCTTTGGAACGGCGTTAGATAAAGGCGTCTGTGTCGACATGAGCGGTTAGCACTTCGGGGGTTAAACTTTGCTTGACCTTGGCCCCGCCCCCTCTCTTTCTGAATGCGTGTCACATGGAAACACCGGTTCAATATTTATCCTGCAGCAGATTCCACTACGACCGCCGCCGCTGGGTATCAGCAGTAGACTGGAAGCCTGAGATGTTAAACAAACTGGTTTGAAGATATAACAATTGTTTCTTGAGCTCGTTCCTTTGAAACTCCCGTGTTTATAGGTCGCCTGAACTCAGCATCCCTGTCGGATGTTCTTATCAGCCTCTTGTTTCACTTCCAGTGACTGAACCGTCATCGACCCACAATTTTGCTTAGTTTTTTCATAGCTAATCAAGGCATTTACATAACCAAATGCAAATCGCTGGCAGTGTTGTAAGTGTGCACGTTTGTGTGTGTGTGGGCGAGTGTGTGAACATGTGACTGTGTGACAACCAAGACATTTAATACCAGTTTAACTAGTATAGCATAGAGTGCCTGCGAAGAAATTACAACCCATTTCACTCTACACCTTTGACACTCATCCTCGCCTGGCCTTGATTTGCTTATGTCCTTTAAGTGAAAAAAAAAAAATGCCATTGAGAATTAACCTTAGCTAGCCAGTAGCGGCATTGCCATCAGTAACAACATTACAAAGGGTTTGGAACAGATCCTGCACAGTACAGACAGATAGTGTTCTGGATACGGTAGCACTACCAGCGTTGTGCGTTCATAACATTGTGATTCAAAATATGATAACTATTCTGCCACTCCCGTTGTGGCTGACCTTGTGCTGCCATCACCACAGAACCCTTGGCATTGTGGGAGCAGCCGTCTGTCTGTCTGTCTGTCTGTCTGTTTGTCTGTATGCGTTTGTGACTGCAGAGCTGCTAGTTTGAAAGCAAAATAAGGTCAAAGAAGAAAAGGGTGCCAAACATGAGAGAGAGAGAGAGAGAGAGAGAGAGTCAAAGCAAGAAACGGAGAGAGAGCGAGAGCGAGAGGGCTGACAAAAAATAAGCTGTTTTCTGGTTTTTGTTTTTACTGCAGACAGTAGTTTTATGAACTCCAGCCGTTTGCCTCTTCGTGCTGCTCTGGTGTTACTGGAGTACAGTGTGTAGGTTTTTTTAAAATCTCTGTTTGTCGCGTTTGGGAAGTCCGCTCTACACTACCTCACACTCATTGCTCAGGCTCCCAGCCTCCTGATTGGTCAAATCCCACCACTGTACAAGTGCGTCATCAAAGTGGCGACAGACAAACACTGAACTTGAACAGGAAATCTCCCATACTCCCAACACACAGCTACGAAACAGAGCGTTGAAAAGCACACAAGATAGTGGACAGTGATATGTTCCGTACTGTACACTTGAGATAATGAAAGGTCTTTATTTTGTGGGGGAAGACAGTTTTTTATTTATTTTATTCAGCACTGCTAAAGGCGATACAGTATTTTGAGACTACAAGAAATAGCCAGGGTTAATTCATTTTAGCACATCATCCTTAAAAAAAAAACCCCAAAAAACATTACAATACAATCCTGCTGCTTCCAGTTGCAAGCACAAGTAATTGTTTCTGCAGAGACTGGAAAGAAAGGAAGCAAGGCTGATCAGTCTAGGGCTTTTAAAAATGTTGTGGCAAGAAATGACACCAGAGTAATTGCAGAACAGAATATGGCAGTTCCTGATTTTATCTTTTTTTTTTCACTGTAGCCCAGGCGACCTTGCCACCCTTGCAAATACTGAATAATCACATTGAGAAAGTACAGGCATTAAAAACACACACACACATACACACACACACACACTCAAACACACACACACATCTACCAAGCAAGAAAAGCAATCTGGATGATTATAAACCAGACAACACACAATGTACAGCCTTATAGTACCATTCATAACATTATGTGCATTTGTGCAATTTCACATTAACGTGATCCGAATGCTTTCTGTCTTTCTTTGAAGAAAGAGGACCACATAATTGACAATACCACCCGTCTCCCTACCCCCTTTCCCTTTCAAAGCAACAAAAGCCATCTGGACCAACATAGCAGAAATAATAATAATAATAATAATAATAATAATAATAATAATAATAATAATAATAATAATAATAATAATAATAATAATAATAATAATAGCATTCATATTTTTTATAATAGTAATAATAAACAGACGAGCTCCAGTTGTCTGTCTGCTACTTACGTTAGTAAGGTCCACCCAAAGCAGCTAGCAATACAAGGAACTTGAAGAAGGCGACACATCAAGAGACAGAGCAGAGAATGTGACTGCAAGCCCTACAACCCAGAGCAGGAAACTCGGCAGTAATCTGGTGAGCTATTCAGGCTTGCACAGACACACAGAGACGCACACTCACACACACACACACACACTCTCTTTCTCTCTCTCTGTCACACTCACGCCAGACCCCGTTTCCCTCTCACGATACACACGCACAGAGGAACGCTCTCCTTCTGTATTTCTCTCTCGCTCTTTAACTCCCTGTTCTCTATTTCTTTCTCTCCTCCTCTCTCTCGCCCCCTCTCTCTCTTTCTCTCGCTCTCTCTCTCTCTCTCTCTCTCTCTCTCTCTCTCACACACACAGGCCTCACCGCCCTGCCCCCACTCTCTTTCAAGCACACACTGTCTCCTCCTCTCTGGTTACGGCAGATGTAAGGGCCATTATTCCAGTCACACTGCGCACGTACTTTACAATGCAGCAAGATTGTACAGAGCAGGCAGAGCCTGCAGGAGCAACTCGCACAGCAGAGCACAGCACAGTGCAGCACAGCAATGGACAAGTGTTCTGCCATTCTTAAGCAGGTCTAGATGTCTGCGTATACGGATGTCTGCATGTCTGTGTTCGTGTCTGTGTGTGTTTGTAAGTACACGTATGTTGTAGCACTGAGACTGTAAAAGAGGGACCAGATGGACAAGAGCTGGCGTGCGTTAGTAGCTAGAACATTTTTACATTTTTTTTTGTCGATTTATTTTTTCAGCCTGAATTTGGCTTTTGCGTCCGGGGAAAGAAAGCTAGAAGGAAGTAAAGAAAGAAAGAAAGACTATTTGGAAGTAAATAATGTGTAAACATATGTCAGGGAAATGATTTTATTTTTAGGGCGGGGAGGACATAGTTTGGGTGTATATTAATTTCCTTGAAGATTCTGGTTGATTAACAAAGTAATGAATTCATAATTGATGTGTAGATTCTTGGTAGGTAGCTCGCCACACTTCTGCCCTTCTGGCAGTCCAAGATCAGGAATGCTCTTATTATTATTGGTCATTTAGCAGACACTTTTATCCACAGCGACTTACAGAGACTTGGGGGTGAATTCTGCATCACAACTGCTGCTGGAGAGTCACTTACAATAGGACCTCGGTTTTACGTCTTGCTCAGGGTCACACACAGTGAGTCAGTGGCTGATCCGGGATTGAACCTGGAACCTCCTGGTAACAAGCCCCTTTCTTTAACCACTGGACCACCAAGACTTGGTGATTAATGCATTATTCCTGCGCTAGTCCTGGGACTGGACGGTAGCAGCTGTTTCACCGTCACTGGAATCTGCTTAACGAACTGAAGAGAACTGAAGAGGCTATCCAAAGCATTGCCAAAACCGCGAGGAGCCAAACTGGACTGGATCGAAGTAATCAATGGATCTGATTCTCTACCGCGAACCATCTGAGCCCATTCCATCGCTCCCCCTTTCCCTCTCTCTCTCTCTCTTCCACTCCCCTGCTCCGTCTCTATCTCCTTTCGCTTTCCCTCTCCCACTTTCTGTCCCCCACTCAATCTCTCTCTCTCGCCTTCTTTCCCTCTCCCTCCGCTTTCCTTCTCCCCCCTCCACTCCATCTCCCTCTCGCTTTCCTTCTCCCCCCTCCACTCCATCTCCCTCTCGCTCGTTTGCTGCCCTCTCTACCTCAGTGATGTAATGTTAGATGCAGTGACAGTAATTGCAGCCAAGGAATTCTCCCAGAAATAACTACAGTCTCACCAGCCCTGGATCAAGGCCAGTCAAAACACACACGTGTGTACTGTACGGCAAAAACAAAAAATGTGTGTGTCTGTGTGCCTTTCCATCTGCGTGTGTCTGTGTGTGAATTAGGTCTACAGTGCTAACCAACGGTAAAAGCACGAAGCGTAGGAATACCTGGTAACAAGCAAAGTCGTGATACAGCCCAGCAAGCACAAGAAATCACGGGTTGACCACGGAACAAGCAGGATAAATACCTGCTATCAGCACAGTAACGGCAAGTACTGTGTGCCGATTACACATCAAAAAGACAAAAAAGGGTGTGTGTTGTGATGAGCTAACATCCCAGCCCGTTGAAGTGAATGGAAAGGCGAGGGCTGGACGCGAAGCTCTGTAGTCGAGAGGAAAGTAAGGGTCTGATGCTGATGTCGATGTCATTAACTCATGAGTCGCTCAAAGGAGATCCATTGGAGTGTGTCGGGGGGACTGTCCACAAGGTCATGCCCCCTCATCAATTCCCTGGCATTATTCTGTCCAGTAGTGCAGTCGAGGGGAATCGCGGCTAGATTGAGTTTACCCACTTTTCCTCTGGGGAACACAGCGTTCGTCCGCTACTCATTTAAGGAATAAAGCATTTACTCGCTCCTACTCTCCTCTGATAAGCAAATCCTGGCTATACCAAAGGTTAGACGTATTTGTTACATAAAGCAACTCGGGGGCATTTAATGATGGGCAGAATCTCTTCCGATTAATCTTTTAACCTACAATTCTGCCACGGCCACCACAACGACACACAGGTAATCCATTGGGCATCTCTGCACACCCTTAGTGCTGCCCACGCCACTGCCCGGCCTGGAACACCACGATGGATAGTTCTTTTTTTAGCACTACACCGCTGATTCTGTTTGTCAGCCAGCAGGCACTGTGCCACGGGGGAAAGGCGCAGGGCATTCATCCCAAACACCAGGCCTCCGTGTCAGACACCCCAGCCAGCCCAGCCCAGGGTCTCCGCTCAGAACTCAAGTCGGGATCATCAAACCAGCCGTGGATCACCTCATTAACCCTCACGGAAACAGACAACCAGAACTCCCCACTTTGAAATACCTCTTAGCACAGAACCATTGCAGTGCCATTGTAGCGCCACTGTCTGTCTGCATTGCCACTGAAGATGGGCGCCTGGGATGGGCGCAGTTAGCATGCTGTGGTACCATTCTCCCAATCCTAACTTCATCCCACTGTAGCTGCACTTGTGCTACCATTGACCCTTGGTGTAAAACCATTGCCATTGTAGTGACACTGTCTGTCTGCATTGCCACTGAAGATACTTAGGGAAGGGTATAGTTGGCACACTGTGGTCCTATTCTACCAATGACAGCCTCATCCCATTGCAGCTGCCTTTGTGCTACCATTGCCTCTCAGTGTGATACAGAACCACTGCATTGTCATTGTCTGTCTCTGTCTGTCTGCATTGCCATTGAAGATCACCTGGGAAGGGCATAGCTAGCACACTGTACTACCATTCCACCAATGGCAGCCTCACCCTATTGTAACTGCCATTGTGTGACCCTTGCCTCTTAGTGCAGAACCATTGCCATAGCAGTGCCACTGTCTGTGTGTATCTGTCTGCCTTGCCATTGAAGATCATTTGGAAAGGGTGTACTGCAGCACACTGTGGTACCATATCACTTGGGTGTCTGATTTTCAGGTGACATTTTTTGCTTTTTTAAAAATCGGGTAGAATTATTTAATGAAAAAATCTGATGAAATCGGTTGGATTTTTTTAAATATATAATTAAGAAAGAATAAATATTCAGGTAGAAATCGGGTTTTATTTAGGAAGAAATAAACAAATGCTTAAGCACAAAGTGTTGACAACCAAGTTGTATGTATATTTCCACACATTGGGATATGGGGCAGCAGTGTGGAGTAGTGGTTAGGGCACTGGACTCTTGACCGGAGGGTCGTGGGTTCAATCCCAGGTGGGGGACACTGCTGCTGTACCCTTAAGCAAGGTACTTTACCTAGATTGCTCCAGTAAAAACCCAACTGTATAAATGGGTAATTGTATGTAAAAATAATGTGATATCTTGTAACAATTGTAAGTCGCCCTGGATAAGGGCGTCTGCCAAAAAATAAATAATAATAATGCAAACTTTTGACAACATCTATCTCTCTCCCCTCTCCCTCTCACACACACACACACTGTATATGGAGGCATTTCTCCATTCCAATCAAGTTTTATTTTGTAGTGGACTTGCAAGTATAATTGCACACAGAACATATGGGAAAACTAAACAACTTTACCCCATGCTGTTTTACAAAGAGAAACGATCGACTGGTACATCTGAATACTCTTGGTTTAAACACACACTCATAAAACAAATAAGAAAGAAAAGTGTGCGAAAAACGCAAAAGCCTTAAAGCTATATTGCTGTAATTTATATATATATATATTACACTAAGAAGCCACATTTTTCTAATAGGTAAATCAGCTTACCTTCATCAGTGCCAGTTCTGATCTGTTGCATTTGAATCACAGACAACTGCGCACGCGTTTATTCATATACAGTATGTGCCTATTCGGGGAGTTTTTTTGGGGGGGGGGAGAAATCGGGTTAAATTGGGTAAACTCGAAAATCAGATGCCCTACATATCACCGATGACAGCCTCATCCCACTCTAACTGACCTCCCAAAACCATGCACCATGCAAAATAATCCAGTAAAGCAAGTCAAAAAAAACTATTTTGAAGTTCTGTCAGCATTGCTCATCTCCAGAATGCGACCGCACCTAGTCTAGTTTACATGCTGATGCGCATTCAAGGCCCACTCCTCCTCCCCAAGCACCAAGATGGTATGTGTCAGACTGGATCATCTGGTTTGATAAACTCTCACCAGCGCAGTGAAAACAAACATCACAGCAAAGCAAAGAGCGGTCCTGCCAAACAAGCCATTTCAGATGACTGTATAAAATATACAATCGGGCTGTAGTGCTGCTTAGGGCTCTATTCACAAAACTTTAACTCAGGAGTTGTTTTATTTTCAAACTCTCGTCTGGCAGTTTGAAATGTAAGAAACTGCTCCTTGTCGGTGTGAATCAAATCTTCGATAGTCCAGAAAAAAAAAGAACAGATTTTTTTTTTTTAATTGAGCGGGCCCAGTTGTTTTACCCTTGATTTTCTCCCTAATTTCGAATATCCAATCATTTTTTAACCCCGCCGCAGCGATTCCTCACACAGTCCAGGGGAATTGAAGGCTCAGTGCCCCCCTCCACTCTTAACCCCCCCTCCCCTTCCCACAGTGGCTTCACACTGAACTGGTTTCCAGTTGGCTACACTGACGACAGCATTTCATTTCCAGCAGCCCACGTAGAAACAGATCGTCGGAAACAAAAGGCCAGCGTACCAAACCTGAAAGTCAGCCACAGAATCTCTTACTTTCGTTGGATGACTGTTGAGAACGTTTTGCATCAGTGTGTTTTTACAATCTTCCCATGCGATTGTGAATGTCGTAGCACAGGGCTTCCTCTTGAGTTTTTGTGAATAAGTTTCTACGTGACTCGAACTGACACCTCCGTCATTTATGCAACATTGCATGGTATCAAAACAGCGAAGATATTCACACAGCTACCCTAAAGGGTTAATTCATAGTTTTCATTGTATGGTATTTCACAGTTATTTCACCCAAACCAAAATACCTTACAAAAGTATAGTAAAAGCATAGCAAAGTGTAATAAAGCCCACTGAAAGCTTGGTAAAGCACAGGTAAGCCTTGTAAAGAATTGTAAAGTATGATAAAGCATATTAATAATGCCAAACCAGGGTAAACTGTGGGGAATGTGTATTATAACCATGGGAAAAGTAGGGGAAAAAATGCAAAAATACAGTGGTAAACTTTAATAAGTATTCATATTTTTATTGCAATAAAGAAACAACCTGTACAGTTTTCAATCATCGTCCATAACTGATAAATATTCAGTAAGTCTGCATTTAGAAACAGTAAAAGAAACTTAATAAATTCAACGACAAAAGTTCAGTATATTCAAAAATTATACAGTTTTTAATAACCCAAAAACTGAAAACCTTATCTTTATTCAAAAAGAAAAACCTCCCTATAGCAAACAAATCACTATTGACCTTAGATTAAAATCTCTCTGTATATATATATATATATAAAAGATTTTACAACCTGTATTTGTTTAGCTATCACTTATTGAGCTTTCCAACCTATCAGAACATGTGTGTTAATTTTTTTTTTTTTTATGCATACAGAGAGATTTTAATTTAAAGCCATTAAAGTAAAGCCATTTCAATATATTTGTTTTAAGTATTAAAGTCAGGTGCTTACACTTTGTTTGAAACTCAGTTTTCATATTTAACTGTAACTGAAAAATGTTAAGTGTATGACTTTGCATGACGTCAGCATTACTTAATGAAACATTCCGCGCTTCACCAAAATTAAAACCGCAATCATCACAAAGAACAGGGAATTATTTTAAAGTGACGATTTTCTCTCTCTTTTATTTTAAATATTAGCCCGGTTTCCACTTGGCTCTTTGAACTCATGCCACGCTGGTTCTGAGTAATCACAGTCGTGGGGAAAGATTGTGTTTCATTTTCTGCTCTGACTGGTGCACAAGAGCACTGGCAGCCACGCTGTTTCTATTGATCCTAGAATCACATTCAGGCCGAGCAGCTTTTAATGTGACTCGCTCTCAGCGATTTCAAAAGCCTGTATCTGCTTTGCTTTGTTCTTGCCAAACAATCAGGCTCGCCGAGAAAGGAAGAAAGAAAGAAAGAGAGAAAGAAAGAAAGAAAGAAAGAGAGAAAGAAAGAAAGAAAGAAAGAAAGAAACAAAGAAAGAAAGAAAGAAAGAAAGAAAAGCTTGCTTAAACCACAGCTACAAAATCTACAATCAGAATTCTAAGGTCAGACTACAGTAATGCAAGTCAAGCAGACAAACGTTTTGGCTAGTGCCTGCTTCAGGCATGAGTCAAAACACTGTGCGCCGAAGAAGGCACCAGCCAAAAACGTTTGTCAACTTGATTCAGCCTCTTACAGCCTTATTAATAACATAAAACCGATTCAAATAATGTCTTACCCAAAACAGAGACAGCATCATAGCTCCACCTTGATACAGTCCTGTGTCAAGCTGCATGGTTTGCCATCCTCCGTGGTGATTGGGAAACCCAATCTGGAAGGTTAAAATCCTGAACTCCTCAATCAGATACCCCCCCTTTAGTCTTCCTAATCCCTCAGACAGGTATCCGGGAGGGGAGAGAGATATTAATACCGGAGTCTCTCACTGTGCAGCACAGAGAGATGGTCTGAGGGTCCCGGCTTGGTGTTCTCTCTCCCTCTCACTGGCTCTCGTTATATACTGCTGTGTGATCATCGCTGATTCACAGCTCTGCGGCTGAGCTACTCATTACAGTAACACACAGAGGCTAACCGTCTAACGGGAGTTCGCTGGTGACAGTAAGTAAGCAAGCAAGCAAAAAAACCATGTGCTCTGGTGTGAGATGAATGACTCATCTCACACACACACACACACACACACTCACACACACACACACACACACACACACACGTGCACCTCCCTTCCTTCTTCATGTTTTAGAGACACAGGCGTTCTCTTTATTAGCTTAGTGAGGACTCTCATTGTATTAGGGAGTCTAATTCCACATGGGTGAAAAGTAGAGAGGAATCAAAACTTCACCAGTTTTAATCAGAAATAACACAGATACACCGGCACACACTCACAGAGACAGACAGAAAGACAGACAGACAAACGAGCAGACTCACACACACATACAGATATATACAGACAAAAACAGACAGCAAGAAAGACAGACAGCTAGACACACACACACACACACACACACACACACACACACACACACACACACAGACAGAAAGACTTATGCACACAGAGACAAATGCACACACATGCGTGTATTGCCATATTTTCTAGGGACATTATATATAGCTTTTCAGATAACGGCTGTGTTTGTGAGTTTTTGAGGTAGCGCTAGTCTTTTGTTTCCACTCTACTTTCCTTGAATGTAGCTTCTATGGCTTATATATAATATAATATGGAATTTTATATATATATATATATATAATGTTATTAATACAGATTAAGTCTGATAAAGGAAAACACTGAGTCATTAGCCTGTGAGGGGGATGTGAAAGTCGTGGTCAACATAGCCTGTGTCACATTTAACAACAAATGTGTTGACCTAATAAAGGAACAAAAAAAGTACTGAAAGATGTTGACGAGCTGGTGTAGTTATAGGAACTCTACCGGAGAGGTGCGTGTAACATGTGGGTCTGTTCTTTACGAATGCTGTTTAAGGGAAACAGGCTGTTTTTACCGATCAAGATCCTAAGTGTTCTGCATTATAGCCGGTGACAGCACTGCCTCTCGTATCTCCACTTGCTCGCTTGACGCAAGCAGGAAACTGGCAGGGAATTCCCCGAGCGACCAACATCTGCTTAATCTGCTGCACTCTGCAGACACACACACACACACACACACAGCATAGGCAAAGATACACCCACTGCATAGACACAGCACAGAAACATGCACACATACACACACATAGACACACACACACACATAGACACACACACACACACACACACACACACACACACAGTATAGACACACACACACACACACACACACACACAGTATAGACACACACACACACACACACACACACACAGTATAGACACACACACACACACACACACACACACACACAGCATAGACAAAGATACACCCACTGCATAGACAGCACAGAAACATGCATACATGCACACACATAGACACAGACACACACACACAGTATAGACATGCACACACACACACACACATACACAGCATAGACAAAGATACACCCACTGCATAGAAACACACACAGTATAGAAACTAGACACACCCACAGAGCATAGACACATACACATACTCATCCACTGCATAGACACACACATACATACACACACATAGCATTGACACAGCACAGAAACATGCATACATACACTCACAGCACAGACACACACACACACACAGTATAGACACACATGCACACACCCATAGACATATACACAGATACACACAGACACAAACACAAACTGAGACACACATGCACATTGTCCTTGTATCATATGTTGCTCACTCTAATAAGATGTAAGAGGATGGATTTGAAAGTCTCGTCTGCCACTCCTTTAAAGGACACAATATTCAAGTCGCTCTCTCACACTGTTTGGAAGTGCTTAAAGCGCACGCCACCTCCTCCCACAACATTGTGGTTGATCTGTGCCAAAGTCACAAGCAACCCGATGTTGAAATCACCACTGCTTGTGCAACAAGTGTGAAAAGGTCACGTTCAGGACAATGCTGGCTGCGTTTGTAAGCCCTGGAGCTCTGATGATGAAGCCAGTGAAGGTGTGGGTCAATAAAGCTACTTCACAATTCTACAGTGCCTTCATAGTGCAAAGTGGGCACACAGCGAAGACAGACTCGTACACGACTGAACTGAATTCTTTCTGGTTCAGCCAGTAGGAGATCTGCTTCACACTTCTGCTTAGTTTACAGGAACTGTGAGGACAGACTTTCGGGTTTGCTTGATCAAACTGCTTTCCTGGTATAGGTTGCTCAAATCCACTATCCGGTAGACAAAACTGTATGAAATGAGCTGAAACATTGGTCTACTTGACTTTCTTACAATATAGTACAGCACAGAATAGTATAGTATAGTATAGTATAGTATAGTATAGTATAGTATAGTATAGTATAGTATAGTTGTAGTAAATTATATGAAAAGTGTAAGGTACTGCACGCAGGCAATAAAAATGTGCATTATAAATATCATATGGGAAATTGAAGAAGGAATCTATGAAAAAGACCTAGGAGTTTATGTTGACTCAGAAATGTCTTCATCTAGACAATGTGGGGAAGCTATAAAAAAAAGCCAACAAGATGCTCGGAAATATTGTGAAAAGTGTTGAATTTAAATCAAGGGAAGTAATGTTAAAACTTTACAATGCATTAGTAAGACCTCACCTAGTATATTGTGTTCAGTTCTGGTCACCTTGTTACAAAAAGGATATTGCTGCTCTAGTAAGAGTGCAAAGAAGAGCAACCAGAATTATCCCAGGTTTAAAAGGCAGGCTAAAAGAATTGAATCTATTCAGTCTTGAACAAAGAAGACTATGCGGCGATCTGATTCAAACATTCAAAATCCTAAAAGGTATAGACAATGTCGACCCAGGGGACTTTTTCAACCTGAAAAAAGAAACAAGGACCAGGGGTCACAAATGGAGATTAGATAAAGGGGCATTCAGAACAGAAAATAGGAGGCACTTTTTTACACAGAGAATTATGAGGGTCTGGAACCAACTCCCCAGTAATGTTGTTGAAGCCGACACCCTGGGATCCTTCAAGAAGCTGCTTGATGAGATTATGGGATCAATAAGCTACTAACAACCAAACGAGGAAGATGGGCCGAATGGCCTCCTCTCGTTTGGAAACTTACTAATGTTCTTATGTTCTTATATTCTGGTACAGTATAGTATATTCCAGTAAAGTTTGGTATGGTATAATATTTTACAGTATAGTATAGTATAGTATAGTATAGTATAGTATAGTATAGTATAGTACAGCAATTTGTAGTATATGAATATATTACAGTACAGTGTATAGTTCTGTATGGCACTATGTACAGTATATGAACATAGAACAAATCTAGTTTTCAGCATTGGAGGTAAAATAGTAGAAATAGACGACAAAAAAGCAAAGTATATTTCGGCTGATGATCGTTTCAAGATATTTCCCAAAGAAACTGTACATGCAGACTGAGGTAATTGTTTTGCATATCTTAATGTGTCTTTGGAGAAAATACGATCGATCGCTATTTAGCTTCAGAATCACACATTAAACAAAAGGCTACTACAGAGGCTGCTGAACAGAGCGCAAAATAAACAGCTTTCAGAAACCAAACTGGAAAGTCAGCCCAGACAAAAAGTATTCCTGTCTGCAAGTTAAATCAGTACTAAAACGATCCAGCACAGCCACCTCGTTTTGACTCGCTACTAATAAAATAAATTATTGGATGGGCCAAATAACATGACAACAAATGTGCTGCATACATTGCCTTTATTAAAGTATGCCAGATGTCCTTGTGTAACCAAGTATTCGGGCTGTTTCTAATCGATTTCCACATCTGTATAACTTGGCAAAGCTTTCCTTAACTTCCAACCAATTCAGTGGATGCAGAACGTGCAGTCTCAATGTATGGGAAGGTCAACTGCAGGTGGATGCTTCATGCTTGCCTTTAACAAATGATAGCACTCTATTTTTAGGCTTTTATTGTGCTCTGAAATGCTGTCTACTTAGGTTTATTTAATGTTTTAAACAGGTCCGCGAAATGTCAGTGAAATCCTAATTTTATTCCGCAACATACTTGTGAAAAATACGCAGACCCTTAAGTATAGTATAGTATAGTATAGTATAGTATAGTATAGTATAGTATAGTATAGTATAGTGATTTTCGGTTTTAACCGATAAAACACCCCCGATACAAAAAAAATGAAATCGGTAGATAGCCGATAAACACCAGAAAAAACTGTGGAAATGGTTAATCGATTCACGTTGACTTTACCCTTTTCCCCCCAAAAAAATAAAACCCACTACAAAAATAATAATAAATACATTTCCCAGTGCTGCTGAGCAATGTCCCGCCTTCCTGACTTGCATCTATCATTGATTGGTTCTGAATACTTTAAACCCGCCCCAACTACTGAGTGACAGCACATTCCTACATTTCTATTGGAGACTCCGCTTGAGAGATTTAAAAAGAGATTACAATCAGGATGGAGGCTTGTTAGCGGGATTTCAAGCTGTATTATAGTTAAGATACGGAGGATTTAAAACAGAATTGTGGTGAAATGTAAAAAAAAAGCCTACAGAGAAAAACCCCAGAAGAATGTGCCCGTGACCAGAGGTATTTCGCTTTGGAAGACAGCAAAGGAAAGAACTTAAGTGTGCAAGTACTGTCGAGTTACTATAAATATTTTGAGAGAAAAAAAAATGCTCAAGCATTTTGGAAACACTAATTTCATACAGTATCAAAAACGAAAGCGCCGAAAAAAAAAACGATTTACATAAAACTCGAAAATAGCTAAAAATAAGCACCAAAAAATACAATTAATAAGAACTGCAAAACAGAAGCCCTAAGTATAGTATAGTATAGTATAGTATAGTATAGTATAGTATAGTATAGTATAGTATAGTATAGTACAGTATAGCATATCCCTTGCTTCTGTTTGTCTATATCCAGAGCTGTTACTTTGAAAACCCACTAATAATAAATAAAATACAAAACCCAGCACAGTCTGAAAGGATTTGAAATCTGTGAAGGTGTCTTTACATCAAAGGAGAGCTCTTGAAAAGCCGGTGTGTTTTTTTCTTTCCTCTGCATGAGCTGAGCCCCGGAGGGTGATGTAATCAGGCAGGCCCCTCGGCTTCCTGTCGTTTGTCTGACAGGTTTTACAACAAAGATTAAAGCCACTGTCAACGCCAGCAACGCCTACCATGCTGAACCACCTCAAAAAAACATTTCATTTATTGGCATACTCTGAGCGTTACCGCTCCTCTGAGCAAAAGTTAACAAACGTCAAAGAGGTAATAGTTATTCAGGTGGCAGTCATTTTCAAGCCAGGCAGAATCAAGAACAGGAAACAGAGAGTTTTTGGTTTCACGAGAACACCACAGAGACCTACATCCACCGCCTGTCCGTGTGGCATTTAGATCCGTCGAGACACCCCCAGATTCTGCTATGCCCGATATCACGCTGCACAAAATGCTGTACCCAACTCTGATCACAATGGGACATGCGGTTCCCACATATAGCTACAACTCATGTGGGACATCATTATGGGTGATATGTGACCCCAGCAGGGGGAACAACAGATCATCGATAAAATAAGTTTCGAAAGGAATTATGGGCTCCCGAGTGGCGCATCCGGTAAAGGCGCTCTGCGTGGAGTGCAGGATGCGCCCTATAGCCTGGACGTTGCCGGTTCGAGTCCAGGCTATTCCACAGCCGACCGGCTCACAATTGGCCGAGCGCCGCTCGGGGGGAGGGAGGGTTTAGGTCGGCCAGGGTGTCCTCGGCTCACCGCGCACCAGTGACCCCTGTGGTCTGGCCGGTCAACTGCGGGCTTGTCTGTAAGCTCCGACGCTGTAGCTCTGTGCTGGCTGAAGCGGTCGGCTGACGGCACACGCTTCGGAGGACAGCGTGTGTTCGTCTTCGCCACCCCCGAGTCAGCGCAGCGGTGGGCTGAGCCTAAATACAATTGGGAATTTCAAATTGGGAGAAAAACAGGGTAAAAATGAATTGGCGACTTTTTTTTAAAATTATGTTTACTGCATTGAAAAGATTGATAGCTTAATAAAATGCCTCAAAAACAGAGACCATTATTACAGATGCATATTCAGCAGATCCTATTAAAATGCATCCCCAAATACAACCATTTGCTGTGGTAAACTTTTATAAGGGATCACCGGCAGGACTTTGTTAAACTCTCAGGTTAATGTAGCACAGGGGCCTCCCTTCCTGTACCCTCTCTCTCTCCCTCCCACCCCCTCTCTCCCTCTCTCTCTCTCTCTCTCTCTCTCTCTTCCTTTCTAAGAGCGGTGTAGCGAAGGGGATCTGGTGTCTAATAACTCACGACACGGCCTTCCCTGACACAACACACATGCGAGGCAGCACGCAGCTCACAACTCACACAGGGAGAGAGAGAGGGAGAGCGAGACAAAGAGAGAGGGAGAGAGGGGGAGGGGAGGAGAGGACGTCGAGGTGAGAAGGATAGAGAGCGAGAGGGTGGTTAAAAGAAAGAAAGAAAGAAAGAAAGAAAGAAAGGCAGCTTATTAAATGAACCATAGCTACAAAATCCACAATCAGAAATCTTAGGTCAAGCCATAAACTAAGTCAAGAAGACAAACGTTCTGGCGAGTGCCTGCTTGAGTACAAAAAACACTGAGGCAAAACAGAGCGCGCTGAGGAAGGCACTAGCCAACACGTTTGTCTACTTGATTTTGTCTCTTATAGTTTTTGCCTCAAGCTTACTAAAACAAATAATAACTCACCCAAAACAAAACAAAGAAAAGAAAATGGGGGGGGGGATAGGAGAAAGAAAAGGGGACAAGAAGGAGAAAGGGGGAAAGGCAGGAAGAGAGGCAGTTGAGGGCTCTGTTTTGTTAATTTTTTTCTGTCTCCCACACCCTTGGTTCAGGGGTAGTTTGTGCTGATACTCTGTGAACACTGTCCTTGCTTCCCTCTCTGCAGCCCTGAGCCCTGAGCCCTGGCCCAATGCCAGTAACCCCCCTCCCCCCCCCTCTCGCTACAGCCAGATGGATCCCACAGGGGCCCTGCCCTGATTAGCTTCCCATATGTTAAGCTATTTCACAGTCGTTTCACAGTTTGCCCTTCTTATACGCGTACTGTAAATTCACCTTGCTTTACCCTACTTGCCTGTGTTTTACTGTGCTTTGTTTTGTTATGCTTATCAATATGACACCACAGTAAACAGACTGCAGTGTGGCTCCAGTGTTTAGAGCTGAGAGACTGGGAGTGAGGGAAGCAGTGTGGCTCTAGTGGTTAGAGCTGAGAAGGGACTGGGAGGGAGGGAAGCAGTATGACTCTAGTGAGAGCTGAGGGACTGGGAGGCAGGGAAGCAGTGTGGCTCTCGTGGAGCTGAGGAGGGACTGGGAGGGAGGGAAGCAGTGTGGCTCTAGTGATTAGAGCTGAGGGACTGGGAGGGAGGGAGGCAGTGTGGCTCTAGTGATTAGAGCTGAGGAGGGACTGGGAGTGAGGGAAACAGTGTGGCTCTAGTGGTTAGAGCTGAGAGACTGGGAGGGAGGGAAGCAGTGTGGCTCTAGTGGTTAGAGCTGAGGAAGGACTGGGAAGGAGGGAAGCAGTGTGGTTCTAGTAGTTAGAGCTGAGGAAGGACTGGGAAGGAGGGAAGCAGTGTGGCTCTAGTGGTTAGAGCTGAGGGACTGGGAGGCAGGAAGTACCGTGGCTCTAGTTATGTAAGTAATGGAAGGGAGGGAGGGAAGCAGGGTAGCAGCTGTCCTACTTTATTTCCAGTATCCAAACACCATACAGCACGTCGCACGAAGAAATGTTAAACATCAGTAAGAACTTGCACACATCAAAGCAGTCCCTAATGAAGTCGAATTTCTGAAGTACTGAAGGAACCTGTAAGCCATTAGGCCAGGTTATTCGAAACACATTGCAATTAACAACTTGGAAACGCATGCGGACCGTGTTTGCCTCGTAGCTGGGATTTGGAAGAGCTGCCAAGCCCAACACAGGGGGGCCGACCGCAACGGGTCTGTTACGGAAACAAGTTTGATCTGCGACGCCAACTGGATCCAGATTCCCCTGCTCACCCCACATGAGCTCCTGACACGCGGAACAACAGAACCAGAAGAGGAGGGGTCTGGGGACGAGAAGAGTCCGTTCGGCCCCTCAAGGCTCGTCCCGTCCCTTATAAGAGTGTACCACAGTATTTTTGCCCGGTATTTTTGTCCTTGCTTTTCCCTTGGTGGCACCATTATTGCAGATGCATATTCAGCAGCTCCTATTAAAATGCATCCCCAAATACAACCCATACTTGAATTATTATTATTATTATTATTATTATTATTATTTATTTCTTAGCAGACACCCTTATCCAGGGCGACTTACAATTGTTACAAGATATCACATTATTTTTACATACAATTACCCATTTATACAGTTGAGTTTTTACTGGAGCAATCTAGGTAAAGTACCTTGCTCAAGGGTACAGCAGCAGTGTCCCCCACCTGGGATTGAACCCACGACCCTCTGAACAAGAGTCCAGAGCACTAACCACTACTCCACACTGCTGCCCAATTAGCCTGAGAGTCTGTATTGCAGAGCTGTGGTTTGCATGCAGTCCATAGTTTACCCTGTTTTGCCATGTTTATTAATATGCTTTAGCAGACCTCGCTATTCTTTACAATGCTACCCTCTCTTTTACCATGCTTTCACTGTGCTTGATTACACTTAGCTTTTACTATGGGAGCCACATTGGTGTTGTGCTTCTGTAGTCTTGTACTCTCGTCATGTATTCTAAACACTTTCAGAGTGTTTCTTGTTATGAGCGGCTCCCAGCACTTCAGCCATGTTAAAGTTGAAATGCTAAAAGCGTTCAATGTTTAAACGGTCATGAAATTAAAGGGAAGGCCGCTAATGGCAATGCCACTGTCTAAGCACTTTTCCGAATGTCCAAGCTCTGACCTTTGCACCCTGTAGCTGGTCTTGCACATCGGGCTGCCATATGACTCCATGCACACTAGGACAGTTTGGGACCATTCAGGCTTTTCAACTCATATCGCAATGCATTCTGGTCCTGTCTGAGGTACCTGTCACAGCAGGACTACACTTACCAGAATGCATTGGGAGTTGAAAAGCCTGCAAACTGTCCTAGTGGACGGAGTCATATGATACTTGCACATCAGTGTGGGATCCAAACTGTACCCATTGACACACACACACTTTCCCATGATCTTGAACTATGTGGCATTAACTTCTATGGGAGAAACACCCTAACCGTCCTCCCCGAACACAGATTCACTTTGTATCTAGAACAGGACTGGCGTTACCCATCGGTTTATCCTCCAATCTCATATGGCTTTCTTTTCACCAGTGAACCAAAACACCAAATGAAGGGCATGGCAGGTTGTCAGGCGTTTTCAAAACAGACCAAAAACCTGCTTGCCATTGATCCTTTCCGAATAAAAAGCAAAACCAAAAAAAAAATCAAAACGCCAGTCAAACGTCTACCAGCGAAAAACCCTCAGAACATCTACAGCTGGAAATAAGAGAGACTGAAAGTGAAAATCAGGAGCAGAGAAACTCAATGCTGCATCAGCTGCAGCAGCTGCAGGCACTAAAGCACTTTCAGTTTTTATTCAGTGAGGAGGGGCGGCCGGGGTTATCATGCATGTGCAAGCAGCTGCGAGTCACGTCAAGGCTACACTTTTAAATCACAGATCTTCCAAAGACAGAAAAAAAAACCCTGTATGAGCATGTGAGAATGTGAGAGTACAGGCTAACGTGAGGGCTTTAGGACCCAGTGGAGCCATGGGGAGTACTACTGCCCACAGTAGTGGGATACCGTGGGAAGGAATGCTGGCTTCGTTAACAAATTGGTTGAGGGCAGTTGGTTAGCTTGGCAGGGCTAGTTAAATATTTTTATATCTGATAATGATCCAGCTCTCGACAAGTGAATTAAGTCTACCCAAGAGAAGCTGTGCTTTATAACCCATTCTCCACGCTGTGACCTGAATTAACCTGTTTGCAGAGGGAGGGGAGGGCAGTCACTGGAACAGCACAGTGCTTTACTACCCATTCTCCACGCTGAGACCTGAATGAACCTGCTTGCAGAGGGAGGGGAGGGCAGTCACTGGAACAGCACAGTGCTTTACTACCCATTCTCCACGCTGAGACCTGAATGAACCTGCTTGCAGAGGGAGGGGAGGGTATTCACTGGAACAGCACAGGGTTTGTGGCTGTGGACACACAGCTGAATACTGAGAGCACGCTCTAACCAGACTCCACACAAGACTGCAAGATCTGTCTGAGTGACTATAAATATTTTATCATCTAACATTTCCATTTCGAGAATGGCTCCTGATTTATTTTAAACGTTAATATTTGATAAAGGCTTAGAAACGTCTCTGTGCTTTCTCCCAATACCCCACATTACACAAGTTTTAGACATTATTAATGTTGCAGTCCCTTCCGCACATCAATGAAGGTTAATGTACACTGGTCTCTCATGCATTCCCTGACCACAAGATTTGCAATGGCAGAAGGGACACTAGAATGGCAGTCTACGGGTTCTAAACTAAGAGGCAATGACAGGACTAGGCCAGCTACAATAGGAGTGGAGCTGCCATTGCTAGAATGGTACCATGCTGTGCTTACTACGCCCTTCTCAAATTATCTTAAATGGCAATGCAGGCAAATAGTGGCTCTACAATGATAATGCAATGGTACACATTGCACAAGACTGAACCGCTCCCTCCCTCCCTCACCCCCCTGAGAGAAAGGGTGCCCCCTCCAATCCAGGGCAGGCTTGAGGCATGGAAACTGAATTGCTCCCTCCCTCCCTCACCCCCCTAAAGGGTGCTCCCTCCAATCCAGGGCAGGCATGGAGACTAAACTGCTCCCTCCCTCACCCCCCTAAAGAAAGGGTGCTCCCTCCAATCCAGGGCAGGCATGGAGACTAAAGTGCTCCCTCCCTCACCCCCCTAAGAGAAAGGGTGCTCCCTCCAATTCAGGGCAGGCTTGAGGCATGGAAACTGAATTGCTCCCTCCCTCCCTCACCCCCCTAAAGGGTGCTCCCTCCAATCCAGGGCAGGCATGGAGACTAAACTGCTCCCTCCCTCACCCCCCTAAAGAAAGGGTGCTCCCTCCAATCCAGGGCAGGCATGGAGACTAAAGTGCTCCCTCCCTCACCCCCCTAAGAGAAAGGGTGCACCCTCCAATTCAGGGCAGGCTTGAGGCATGGAGACTGAATTGCTCCCTCCCTCCCTCACCCCCCTAAAGGGTGCTCCCTCCAATCCAGGGCAGGCATGGAGACTAAACTGCTCCCTCCCTCACCCCCCTAAAGAAAGGGTGCTCCCTCCAATCCAGGGCAGGCATGGAGACTAAAGTGCTCCCTCCCTCACCCCCCTAAGAGAAAGGGTGCTCCCTCCAATTCAGGGCAGGCTTGAGGCATGGAGACTCGACTGCTCCCTCCCTCACCCCCCTAAGAGAAAGGGTGCTCCCTCCAGTCCAGGGCAGCCCTGCTTTTTAGATAAACACAAGAGAGCTATTCTTAGTCTGCTGTGCCAACGTCATTTTACACCTTTCACGAGTGCTACTCTTCACAGAAACGCAAGGAGATGACAATGGAAGCAAACTGCAGTTCGTGATTCCTGTTACCTGAAATAGCGCTGCCTCTCATGCTTCCAGACGAGATGAGTCACTTAGAAACAACGCCGGCTACCGCTGCTTTAGGTTGCCTAGCGACAAGTGGCTATCACAGATTCCAGTTATTTATAACAAAGAAACCCCTGAATGCTAAAAACAGAAAGTGGTCGGACATGACATGACATGACTCAGCCTGATTGGTCTTACAGAAAGTGACACGCTCGCTTTTGTGTCTCGAACTGAGATTACAGTAAAATGCATCTTCGTTTTTAACCCATACGAGTACGCAGCGACCTCGCAGGAAATCATCACTGCTAGATGTGCAAACAGCAATCCGTTTCCTACTCAAATCTCAATCGCAAATCGATGCATTGAGAAAAACGTTGTCATTGAAAAGCGAAAAGAAAGATGTGCAGATTCTTCACAAAAGCTTTCACATACAACAGTAAAATAGCATTGGCTCCTGTGTCCGAGTGGCAAAAGTTAACAAGTCCAGACGCCCTAATGTCCGGTTTTTAAGGCATAAGAAACACCCACCTTCTTTAATATTTCCACTGTGTTATTAGAAATGTACGGTTTAGTCCTGATCCGTACATTCTACATTGTGTTATTTTTGTATCTTATCTCAATGGAAGTTTTGAATAATGCTGAGGGGGGGCAGTGAACACATCCACACGATGCAAAGAATCCAGTAACACTGAGCTGATGTGTGATTCAGGACTCGCAGGATTTTTAGGTCTGAGGATCCTTGATACCTGAACTTGAAGTGAATATGGCAGCACCAGAAGAAAACCCTACTTGGATATTGAAGAAAGTGAAAGGGTTTTGTTCTTTCCAGGACGAGTGGCTTGACATTGATAACTTTAAAGCCTGGCTTTTGAAAGACCGCAGTGATGCAACTTCAGCAAGATGCAAAGAATGCCATACTTCATTTACGGTAAAAAGCGATGGTGTAATGGCTGTAAAAAAGTAAAATTCTGACCGTCACAAACTAGGCAGTGTGGTCAAAGTCCAGCGCTTGTAACCAGAAGGCCACTGGTTCAAATCCCACCTCTGCCACTGACTGACTCGCTGTGTGTGACCCTGAGCAAGTCGCTTAACCTCCTTGTGCTCCATCCTGCAGATGAGATGTTAAATCAATTTCCTATTATTACTTGTATTATTGCTTGTACTGTGATTCTTGAACTGTATTTGTTTACGACTGTAAGTCGCCCTGGATAAGGGCGTCTGCTAAGAAATAAATAATAATAATAAGTGACTCTGCATATAATGCACAGTTCACAGCGCTTTGTGATGGTGGTCCACTATGAAAGGCGCTATATAAAAATAAAGATATATATATATATATATATATATATATATATATATATATATATATATATATATATATATATATATAAACTGGCTTTCCAGGTTCAGAAATCTAGTGACTCTGGAAAAATGATTTGTGTAGACAGTATTGTCGCTTCAGAAATTGCATTCCCTTATTTAGGTGTGTCGCTCTGGGAGGTCGGAGTTTTTCTCCTTATGTTCCCTCCCTCTTGAATTCCCTGCCTCCAGTTGTCAGAAAGTCTGACACTTGGGAGGAATTGAAATCTCTATTAAAAACCGACTGTTTTTTTCCAAGCTTATGGAAAATTGACATGTTATATTTTAATTGTTAGTATGTTTAATTGTTGCAATTAATGTTTGATATTATAGTTTCATTTGTGCTTGTTTTGTAAAGCTCTTTGGGATGGCTTGCCATGACAGGCGCTATATAAAAATACATTGATTGATTGATTGACTGATTGATTGATTGATTGGTCGATCGATCAATTGATTGATCGATTGATCGATCGATCGATTGATTGATTGATCGATCGATCGATTGATTGATTGATTGATTGATTGATTGACTTACCACAGCGTTGCTTATCACCACAGCTACTTGTCTCAGGTAAGATTAGTCTCTAATGTACCATACATTGCTACTATTGTTCTGTGGTGTTCCACGGTACATTTACATGATAATGAACTAGTGAATTGCACAGACATGTATTATTTTACTGTGTCCACTATGGGCAAGTTCGATTGTTAGCAATATCAACAGCACAATACTGTGTAT
This sequence comes from Acipenser oxyrinchus oxyrinchus, assembly GCA_030684275.1. Classification (NCBI taxonomy): domain Eukaryota; kingdom Metazoa; phylum Chordata; class Actinopteri; order Acipenseriformes; family Acipenseridae; genus Acipenser; species Acipenser oxyrinchus. The sequence goes on from CM060283.1 coordinate 1,835,854, forward strand.
ACTGCATGATTACTGATTTGTACCGAGATCTGGTGATATTGTGGTGAACTTTATTACAGTTTTGATAGACCTAGGCTGACTGAGAAGTATGTCTGGGCATGGTCAAAAGTTTTGCATCACCTAGAATTTTAGGCTTGAAACATAATTTTTAAAAAATAAACTATATGAACATAATTTTGATATTTTATTCATCATGTAATCATAGAAACTACAAAATGATATCGCAAAAGTCTACCGGAAGCCATAATAGTACAGTATTTCATGTTAGATTTCGAAATGTCACATTTTCAATTTTCCATTCAGTATATGGAAAACTACAAAGCGCTGTGTAATTCAATATGTTAACATTATCCAGCAGGTTGCATTCGACTTCATGAAGCAAAATTAGTTTGTTCTATAGAGTGATGCAAAACTTGGCTATAGCTGCTTTCCATCTATTTAATATAAAACGACACGCACACACGCACATACGCAGAGAGACACACACACAGGCAGGCAGGGGGTTCCCTGGTTGCTAAAGCGATCCAGAGCTCAGTGTTTGTAAACCTCACACACACACACGTGGAGTCTGACAGCATGGCTTGAGAGGAACGCGAGCGAGCGAGGAGCCAGCGCGATCCACTGCACAGAAACACGGTTCCTTACTGAATCCCGGAGCACTAAAATAGGAATTCACATCAAAAGATGTGGGAGGACATCTCAACAGTTTAGTCGCTTTGTTTTTTAATGAACTCGTGAATCAAAGTTTTTGTGAACGGGAGCAAATTTAATACTAAAACGGGACAGAAAAACAGTTAAAGAGACTGTTTTAATGATCTTCAGTGGCAGATTTTAATACCTATCTATCTATCTATCTATCTATCTATCTATCTATCTATCTATCTATCTATCTATCTATCTATCTATCTATCTATACATGCACAGAATTCAAAAACAGCAAACAGCTCTATATCCAAGGAGAATCAGGACACAATTATTAAAATAGTGAGTTTTCAGTTTATCAATTACTTTTCTTCTGCATACATACAAACATGCATACATAAATCTACCTGTGTATCTCTCTCTGTGTCTGTCTATCTGTCTGTCTGTCTGTCTGCCCATGTCTGTCTAACAGTCAGTCTGTCTGTCTGTCTGTCTGTCTGTCTGTCTGTCTGTCTGTCTGCCTATCTGTCTGTCTGTCTGTCTGCCAGTCTGTCTGTCTGCCTATCTGCCCATCTGTCTAGGTGTCTGCCTATCTGTCTGTCTGCCCATATGTCTGTCTAACAGTCAGTCTGTCTGTCTGCCTATCTGTCTGTCTGTCTGTCTGCCTGTCTGTCTGTCTGTCTGTCTGTCTGTCTGTATATACAGCTCCTGTGTTCAATGCCAGTCTGGGCAGGGCCTCCCTGGGAGGTCTGTGTTTGGATGTCTCTACAGGGGTGTCTTAGCCTCCCGCACTCTGAAGAATGCCCTACGGCCTCTCATCCGATCCTGACATGCCCCCATCCCTGCCCTGTGCTCTCTCTCCCCCGTCACTGAGGAGCGATTCTCATCCGATCCTGACATGACTTCCCTCTCTGACTCCAAGTGTGCGCGGCCCGTGAGCCGAGCCGTCATCCACGAGCAGAGAGGAAAACAACAACAATAAGAACAGCACGGAAAAGCCATGTGCGCTTATCCCTGCCCCCCCAGCACAGCACACACACAGCCTGCAGCTTACTGGCTGTGCCACAGCGCCGACTTATTCAAAGATAGTCTTTCAGAACATAAGAACGTAACACAAGTTTGGGAACGAGAAGAGGCCGTTTGGCCTATCAATTCACCCGACTGGACGGATCTAATTGAACAGCACAGAATCTAATTGTTTTTCCTTGTGTTTTAGATACTTCACCTGGTGGGCTAATCCATACATTTAGAGTTCTTCGTAAAAAAAAAAAGTGTTTCCTGCATTCATTTAGAATTACATTTTACTTTCTTTTAGTATTTTTAAATTGACCAACTTCCCAACGTTTCGATATGTTTAACATATCGTTGTCAAGGGAAAATGAGGCTTGTGATGCCATGATAACTACACTCACTTATTTCTATTTAAATCTATGAATGTGTTTGTGATGTCATTCACTACATAGTTAATGATCTACTATTGCTTTCTATTTAACCCTTCAGGCATTGTGGTATTGAGTCTATTCATCCATTGATTTTCCTTTATTCTTCTACATTGTTCATGATCTAATTCTGTTTCTTATAAAACTACACATTCTAGGTCATTCATGATAGGTTAATGTATATATATATATATACGGGCAGCAGTGTGGAGTAGTGGTTAGGGCTCTGGACTCTTGACCGGAGGGTCGTGGGTTCAATCCCAGGTGGGGGACACTGCTGCTGTACCCTTGAGCAAGGTACTTTACCTAGATTGCTCCAGTAAAAAACCCAACTGTTAATGGGTAATTGTATGTAAAAATAATGTGATATCTTGTAACAATTGTAAGTTGCCCTGGATAAGGGCGTCTGCTAAGAAATAAATAAATAATAATAATATAAACAGAATCTAAAAGATTGTGTGAATGACATCTTGGAGTAAGGATCTTAACCTTTAAGTTTAACTTTACTTTTACATGAAAACTTTCACAAATTCCTGCTTGATCAATCTGGCCCGGGTCACTCCAATACAATATAATTACAATTCCTTTAAAGTAACGCTGCCATCAAAGCGTATAAATTCTACAGCCAACTGATACATTATTTACAACAGCACCCGGACAGGTGGCAGAACAATCAAATAACACAATGGTCTCCGCATCACACACGAGAGATACAGGAGCAGGAAAATCATTGTAATAGGGGAGTTTAAAAGGAATAATATATAGTAATAGATGAGGCATAGCCTGGCTTTGATCCCCCCTCCCCCCCCACACCTCAGGGCTAATTATACTTCAGTTTGTACAGAACCACGCGATGCCTGTGTGATCTGAGTTTGAAAGCGGTAAGGAAGCCACAATTACTGCGATGATGTCATCTGTCAGTCACTTTTCCCACAGAAAGTAGGTCAACTTTAACCCTTTATCTGCTGCCTAGAGATCTGGGTAAAGCCAGGACTACCAGACAAAAGGCCTATTGATAGAAATACAATGTGACCCAATCTTTTTAAAGGAGACAAACAAAAGTAATTTAGAAATAATTCACTTCAAAGCCTTTTTGATTTAGATTATTATTATTTATTTTTTTTATTTGGAACTTTTTAAGACACATGGCTGAGTTTTTAACTTTTTAAACATCAGGAGCATTGACTATATTGTAGCTGTACTTAGACTTTACATTATTCAAAGCATGTATTTCCAACCCAGTTATCGTAGTTAAGTTTTATAAGGGAATACACAGAGGAAGTAATGCAAAGGCAACCTCAAGCAGGAGCTATAGCTTCCAAAAGCACTTTACAGAGACTCATATAGCAGCAAGTTAACTAACATCCATATATTAGCAGGTGGCTTTTTATTATCTTGAAAGCTAATAAGTTTCCCAGCATATCGCTCGTTATTAGACGGCAGATGGACATCAGAAGAGCCTCAGAATCTTAAAAAAACAGCCATAAAAATGCATGATCCTCTGTGTGTCTATACTGATCCTCACTGTATGTCTATGCTGGTCCTGTGTATGTCTATGCTGATCCTCTGTATGTCTATGCTGATCCTCACTGTATGTCTATGCTGATCCTCTGTGTGTCTATGCTGATCCTCACTGTATGTCTATGCTGGTCCTGTGTATGTCTATGCTGATCCTCTGTATGTCTATGCTGATCCTCACTGTATGTCTATGCTGATCCTCTGTATGTCTATGCTGATCCTCTGTATGTCTATGCTGATCCTCTGTATGTCTATACTGATCCTCACTGTATGTCTATGCTGATCCTCTGTATGTCTATGCTGATCCTCTGTATGTCTATGCTGATCCTCTGTATGTCTATACTGATCCTCACTGTATGTCTATGCTGATCCTTTGTATGTCTATGCTGATCCTCACTGTATGTCTATGCTGATCATCTGTATGTCTATACTGATCCTCACTGTATGTCTATGCTGATCCTCTGTATGTCTATGCTGATCCTCTGTATGTCTATGCTGATCCTCTGTATGTCTATACTGATCCTCTGTATGTCTATGCTGATCCTCTGTATGTCTATGCTGATCCTTACTGTATGTCTATGCTGATCCTCTGTATGTCTATGCTGATCCTCTGTATGTCTATGCTGATCCTCACTGTATGTCTATGCTGATCCTCTGTATGTCTATGCTGATCCTCACTGTATGTCAATGCTGATCCTCTGTATGTCTATACTGAACCTCACTGTATGTCTATGCTGATCCTCTGTATGTCTATGCTGATCCTCACTGTATGTCTATGCTGATCCTCACTGTATGTCAATGCTGATCCTCTGTGTGTCTATGCTGATCCTCTGTATGTCTATGCTGATCCTCTGTATGTCTATGCTGATCCTCACTGTATGTCTATGCTGATCCTCACTGTATGTCAATGCTGATCCTCTGTGTGTCTATGCTGATCCTCTGTCTGTCTATACTGATCCTCTGTGTGTCTATGCTGATCCTCTGTGTGTCTATGCTGAACCTCACTGTATGTCTATGCTGATCCTCACTGTATGTCAATGCTGATCCTCTGTGTGTCTATGCTGATCCTCTGTATGTCTATGCTGATCCTCTGTGTGTCTATGCTGATCCTCAATGTATGTCTATGCTGAACCTCACTGTATGTCTATGCTGATCCTCTGTGTGTCTATGCTGATCCTCTGTATGTCTATGCTGATCCTCTGTATGTCTATGCTGATCCTCACTGTATGTCTATGCTGATCCTCAATGTATGTCTATGCTGAACCTCACTGTATGTCTATGCTGATCCTCACTGTATGTCTATGCTGATCCTCTGTGTGTCTATGCTGGTCCTCTGTGTGTCTATGCTGATCCTCTGTATGTCAATGCTGATCCTCTGTATGTCTATGCTGATCCTCTGTATGTCTATGCTGAACCTCACTGTATGTCTATGCTGATCCTCTGTATGTCTATGCTGATCCTCACTGTATGTCAATGCTGATCCTCTGTGTGTCTATGCTGATCCTCTGTATGTCTATGCTGATCCTCTGTGTGTCTATGCTGATCCTCAATGTATGTCTATGCTGAACCTCACTGTATGTCTATGCTGATCCTCTGTGTGTCTATGCTGATCCTCTGTATGTCTATGCTGATCCTCTGTATGTCTATGCTGATCCTCACTGTATGTCTATGCTGATCCTCAATGTATGTCTATGCTGAACCTCACTGTATGTCTATGCTGATCCTCACTGTATGTCTATGCTGATCCTCTGTGTGTCTATGCTGGTCCTCTGTGTGTCTATGCTGATCCTCTGTATGTCAATGCTGATCCTCTGTATGTCTATGCTGAACCTCACTGTATGTCTATGCTGATCCTCTGTATGTCTATGCTGATCCTCTGTATGTCAATGCTGATCCTCTGTATGTCTATACTGATCCTCTGTATGTCAATGCTGATCCTCTGTATGTCTATGCTGAACCTCACTGTATGTCTATGCTGATCCTCTGTATGTCTATGCTGATCCTCTGTATGTCTATGCATGATCCTCACTGTATGTCTAAACTGAACCTTACTGTATGTCTATGCTGATCCTCTGTATGTCAATGCTGATCCTCTGTGTGTCTATGCTGGTCCTCTGTGTGTCTATACTGATCATCTGTATGTCTATGCTGATCCTCTGTATGTCTATACTGATCCTCTGTATGTCTATGCTGATCCTCTGTATGTCTATGCTGATCCTTACTGTATGTCTATGCTGATCCTCTGTGTGTCTATGCTGATCCTCACTGTATGTCTATGCTGATCCTCTGTATGTCTATGCTGATCCTCTGTATGTCAATGCTGATCCTCTGTATGTCTATGCTGATCCTCACTGTATGTCTATGCTGATCCTCACTGTATGTCTATGCTGATCCTCTGTATGTCTATGCTGATCCTCTGTATGTCTATGCTGATCCTCACTGTATGTCTATACTGATCCTCACTGTATGTCTATACTGATCCTCTGTATGTCTATGCTGATCCTCTGTATGTCTATGCTGATCCTCACTGTATGTCTATACTGATCCTCACTGTATGTCTATACTGATCCTCACTGTATGTCTATGCTGATCCTCTGTATGTCTATGCTGATCCTCACTGTATGTCTATGCTGATCCTCTGTATGTCTATGCTGATCCTCACTGTATGTCTATGTTGATCCTCTGTATGTCTATACTGATCCTCTGTATGTCTATGCTGATCCTCTGTATGTCTATGCTGATCCTCACTGTATGTCTATGCTGATCCTCTGTATGTCTATACTGATCCTCTGTATGTCTATGCTGATCCTCTGTATGTCTATGCTGATCCTCTGTATGTCTATGCTGATCCTCTGTATGTCTATACTGATCCTCTGTATGTCTATGCTGATCCTCTGTATGTCTATGCTGATCCTCTGTATGTCTATACTGATCCTCTGTATGTCTATGCTGATCCTCTGTATGTCTATACTGATCCTCTGTATGTCTATGCTGATCCTCTGTATGTCAATGCTGATCCTCTGTATGTCTATACTGATCCTCTGTATGTCTATGCTGATCCTCACTGTATGTCTATGCTGATCCTCTGTATGTCTATGCTGATCCTCTGTATGTCTATGTTGATCCTCTGTGTGTACTGTTCAATCTCAATATTTAGATGACTTAGGGGCCATATTTTCAAAACGTTTACTCCAGTCTATAATTAATTCCTATTTTTTGAATGAGGTAAAACCGTTCATTTTACAAAACTAGAACCAAATATTTCACGTCCTCTTCAGCACTCTGAATGGGGCTTGTTTCTCATTAACAGGATCTTTTCACGTTAAAATAAAACAGGAGTGAATTCAGGAACGGAGGAAACACTTTGAAAACGGGGGTCCTTGATGTTTAAAAGATTATATTTAACTATGCGGCTGTCCATTGGAAACTGCGAAGCAATTCAGCAAAATCACAAAAACACCTTGCAATACTAGAGCTGCGCGGTGCTACAAAAGAGTAGAAAAACAGCTGGGAAGCTAGACAGACACAGACACACATGTGCGCCCAAATACGCATGCGTGCGGCCAGCTAACTTCCCTTCACTTTACGAGACACACAAACTCCTTTAAACTCAGCGCACGAGGTGAGTCTAATCTACCCGGCAACAAGACACCTGATAATTCAAATAAATAAATGCATAGGGTGGAAGGAATCGGTGACAGGGAATCATAACAGTACCCCAACAAAAACACACCCCGGCAGTGTCAGTATCAGTATCAGTGATTAGCTGTCTTTTTTAAATCGAGAATGAAATCCCTGTTCAATGAAAGCAGGCATCAAAGCCTGATTAAAACAGAGGTGGCATTATTATACAATCAAAAAACACAGTTCTGAGAGCACAAAACAACAGCTGTTCAGCTAAAGCTTATTATTAAAATATATATTAAAAAAAAAACACTGTTGACATTTACAATCATTTGACAACACACCTCAAACATTTAGATAGATAGATAGATAGATAGATAGATAGATAGATAGATAGATAGATAGATAGATAGATAGTATATTGAGTAAACGTTTTGCAATAACAGATTCATTAGGGACCCAATTAAATCTCTCAACCACACATCCTTCTCACTGCATAATCTTTTAATCACAGCGGGATACCAAAATAAAATCCCAATGCAAGGTAGCACGAGATCAGTTGTGAGCCTTTTTAGTCAACGGTGTAGATCTGTGCATTGTCTGAAGCACCAGTAAAAAATATATATAAAAAACCCAACAGGAATATTAATAGAATCTATGACCCTAATGTTTAGACGGCTGTACCTCCCAGCCCCCCCCAACCCCCTCCCCATTTCCGTCACATTTCTTATAGACTCTTACCTCTGTAGCCAGTGCTGGGACTCTGCCCCCTGCTGTATTACTGCCCTGAAGTCCCACCTTTACACAGGAGCAATCACAAAGAAGAAGAGAGGAAGAAAGGAGAGAGGGAGAGGGAGAGAGAGGATAACAAAATCAATATAACAATGCGACAGACATGGAGGACCCCCCCCCCCCACCCCCCCAATGAGCAGGTCTTTAATGATTAACTAGCAACCAGAACAACAAACAAAAAGAGAGAAAGAAATAAATGGGATTTATGAATGTAACATGTTTGTGTGTATGGGGCAGCTTTCAATAGTCATAATTTTCTAATATATTTGCATTTACACAAACTAATATATATATATATATATAACTAAACACAAAACTAAACAAATATATACTGTATATAATTCTACAATAAAATACCTTTTTTTTTCTTTCTAAATCTCATTTCATATGTGTTGTACAGTGTTCCTGGATTTGGGTTTAAATGCCCATATCCAGAAAGCAAACCCTAGTGTGTACAGCATGCAATCTACAGAGGTCTCTATAATTACCTATTAATCCGTATTTCCTTCTTCTTTATTCTTGTAGGCTTTACTATCCCCATCAGAGTCTAGATCTCTCTTTCTTTCTTCCTTTCTTACTCTCCCTCCCTCTCTCTCTCACCCCCTCTCTCTTTCATGCATTCAGGCAGCCATCTTTCCAGTCTGTCCCACTAAGACTTCTCATGGATTGCACTGTACCGTACAGGCAATAATACTACGAGAGGGTATTTTTTTTTTCTTCTGTAAACCGTGGTATCGCTTTAACGCTGCTGTGTGCTGTTGCTCCCCCCCTCCACCTCTCTGTGTCTCTCTCTCTCTCTCTCTCTCTCTCTCTCTCTCTGTCTCTTTCTCCCTCCCCCCTTTCTAGCTGGCTGCGTACGTGATTGGAATGCTGTGTGGGGCGTCCTTTCTCCTATCTGCCCTTGGTGTGTTGTGATGACTCCACAGCGGATCATGCATACTAGCACAGCAGCCAATAGAACACAGGGTGGCTTATTGCTGCTATGGGAGAAAAGAGAGAGAGAGAGGGAGAGGGAGCTGGGTTGAGGAAGGGAGGGGGCAGCGTGTGTGTGTGTGTGGGGGGTTCTACACATTGTCAATTATCTGGCCTTACCCAGGCTTTGCGAAACAATGTCTTTGGTATTTCTATCACTGAGGCCCATCTGTGCAAGTGCTGGGAGTAAAACGCGAACCGGAGTCACATAAAAGGAGCGGAATGGATTGGACTGGCTTTGCTAATCCCACTATATATTTGATATATTTTATAGTAAATCTTGAAAATATTTTATATATAACTTCTATTTTATTGAAAGCCCCTTTTAGTTATATATATTTTATAGTCTTTAACTCTAAAGGTTGTGCTTTAAACTGCTTCAGTACATTGTGAAGCATCAAGAGGTGATTATAAATATTACAAGATGAGATCGTCTCACAAGAAAAAATGGACAGGAAAAATGACCTGAGAATGAACGCAAAGTCCGCCGCCAAAGATATCGAGACACGCAGAAAAGATAAGAATGTGTCAATAGACAAGCTGTGCAGACCGTAGACATAGACTAGACACTGAACACTATGAAGTGTGGCAGCAAAAATCATTCGCTGAACTGCCAAGGTCATGCAAAAGTCATTTACTTTATCCAGAAGCACAAGGCAAAAGTGCCAGACAAACATTTCAATTCAAGACCATCCTTATTGCTAACAGGTGAAGAATACCCACGATTTAAATCACTCACTGAATCAGGATCATACGGGACATGTGCAAAACAATCACAGATATCAGTGTTCAATTCATTAGAAAGGAACTGTACCAGGGCCAATATAATACACAACCACATTCTCATTAGCATACCTGGATTCATATCAACCCATCAATGGGAATACATATAATAAGATGCAGATCAAAAGTTAGTTATTGCAAATTGTACCGCCTATGGTAGTTCCGTGAAACAGCTTCCACAGTAAAGATTTATTTCGGCCGTCGCTTGCAGATCCAAGGTTCTTTGATGCCTGCTTGGCTTTCTCGTAAGAAAAGTCTTGTTTTATTGTTGTTTGATCTCATCAGTTGTGCATCACAGCCCCTGATCCGATGCTATAAGCCATGCATGCACCATCGCCCCCAGTTTTCTTATTCATCGAGGCGTTCTGCTTGCTAATTTGAACCCGAGGACTCCCCCAGCTGAGACAATGGACAGGACACTGGGGTCGCCCCCACAAGCTTCCAGCCAGCGGATTAGCCCCCCAGCTCCTGAACTGAACCCTACGACCCCCCCTTAGATAATGTACTTTTGCCCAGCATTTCTGTAGTTTTCCCCCCATGCTTTTCCTATAGTTACACTCTGCGTTTCCTATAGTTTACCCTGGTTTGCCATGTTTATTTATAATTTATAAATACATAAATGCAGAAATGATCAGAAAAAAAGGATCTAAAATCATGCTCTAACTAATAAATCGCTTTTTTTTTCTTGTCGACTTTCTTTCTCTAACTCACAAACTTTTCTTTTTTTTTCCTTTAAAACACCAGACTTTCACTTTGCTGTATTACACTTTGCTGGGCTTTTACTTTTATAAGGGAAACTTGTATAAGGGCTTGCGCTTAAACATTTGTGTTTTGCTAGAAAAGGATCCTACAAATGTTTTCCGAAATAAGCACTTTTGACATGTCATGAATGATACAGCCCTGCGTGTAAAAATATAACAGGGACACCAGCGAATGCATTGCTGTTCCTCTGGGGTGAATGTGAAGCTGCTGTTGTATTAGCCATAGATATTGATAAGTCAGTTCAGAACTGTGACACACAAAGCTAGTGCATGCTACTGAAGCTCTGCTCTGGGATGGAAAGCAGGTCGTTGCTAAGGAAGCCGGGCTGCTTAGCAACCAAATACAGGAAGTTCCCGGGAGGACACGGTTAGGATGCTGTTAGTAAAGTAAACAGTGTTTCTGCAAACCACTATCAGGAAATTACTGATAAACACACACACAAACATAGACACACACTCACACACACACACACACACACTCACACAGACAGACACACAAACTCACGCACACTCACACTAACACACACACACACGCACGCACACACACAGACAGCATAGACACACACACACGCAAGCACGGACGCACACACACACACACACACAGAAACACACACACACACAGAAACACACACACTCACACTCACACACACACACACAGACACACATACACACATACACATGCACACACACTCTCACACACACTCACACTCACACACACACACTCTCACACATACACACACACTCACACTCACGCACACACAGACACACACTCACACATACACATGCACACACACTCTCACACACACTCACACACACGCACGCATGTACGCACACACAGCATAGGCACACAGAGACACACACAGACACACATACGGACGCACGCACGCACACACACACAGCATAGACACACACACACACGCAAGCACGCACGCACACACACACACATACAGAAACTGCATACCAACTGCTGTGACATCACAAGTCTATCATTTATGATTCATTCTCGTTTAGGCCATGCTGACAGAAATGCATGCATTCACTATATGTTATCGTGAAGGGGACCTGTCACTAATCTTAATTAGTTTTTAAGTTCGAAATCACAAGCTAGTGTGTTTTTACCCAGTTTATCAAACTTCTCTGGGATTCGACATGCTTTCCTCTGCTTGTCTACAATCTTGCTGTGCTATTGCTGTTCTTTACAACCAAAACACGTCTGGGATTCGACATGCTTTCCTCTGCTTGTCTACAATCTTGCTGTGCTATTGCTTTTCTTTACAACCAAAACACGTCTACAACTGTTTGATCGTTTCAATGCCATTATGGTTTGTGACGTTTTTTAATATGCTTTATACCTCTCTGGGCTTTACAATGCTGGCCTGTGCTTTCACCATGCTCTGGGAAACTTTTATAAGGGAAGTTACAAAAGGAGATTACGTATTTTGTTGTGTCAAAGATTTACTATATCAGCACCAAATTACTACATTACCCTATATAACAAAGGTGCATTTATGCATAAAGGTATATATATATATATATATATATATATATATATATATATATATATATATATATATATATATATATATATATATGAACATAATTTAGATCTTATTTTACATCATGTAATCAAAGAAACTACAAAAAGATATCGCAAAACTACCAGAAGCCATAATAGTAGTACAGTATTTCATGTTAGATTTCGAAATGTCACATTTTTCAATCATTAAATAGATGGGAAAACTACAAAGAGTTATGTAATTCAATATGTTAACGTAACATTATTCAGCAGGTTTCCTTCATGAGTTCATTCTATAGGGTGATGCAAACACACTTCACAAAGGTATATTAAACATACTGAAACATTGTGAAGTTATTATTATTATTATTTATTTCTTAGCAGACGCCCTTATCCAGGGTGACTTACAATTGTTACAAGATATCACATTGTTTTTTACATACAATTACATTATTTTTTTGCACATTATTTTTACATACAATTACCCATTTATACAGTTGGGTTTTTACTGGAGCAATCTAGGTAAAGTACCTTGCTCAAGGGTACAGCAGCAGTGTCCCCCACCTGGGATTGAACCCACGACCCTCCGGTCAAGAGTCCAGAGCCCTAACCACTACTCCACACTGCTGCCCTAAATTTGTCTCTAGTTGTCTCTATTGAGAAAAAAAAACTTGAAAAAAACTCGCACACACTGCGGACTCACCATGCAGCCACCCAAGAGCTACAGCGTCGGAGGACAACGCAGCTCTCGGGCAGCTTACAAGCAAGCCCGCAGGCGCCCGGCCAGACTACAGGGGGCGCTGGTGCGCGGTGAGCCGAGGACACCCTGGCCGACCTAACCCTCCCTCCCCCCGGGCGACGCTCGGCCAATTGAGCGCCGCCCCCTGGGAGCTCCTGTCCTCGGTCGTCAAAGGAATAGCCTGGACTCAAACTCGTGACGTCCAGACTATAGAGCGCATCCTGCACTCCACGCAAGTGCTTTTTACTGGATGCGCCGCTCGGAAGGCCCTAAAACTTGAAAAAAACTTGATCTAGGTTTCTGTAGGTTTCTGTATAAAAGGCCCCTCCCTACAAACAAGCAATCTAACTCTGCCCTGAAGGAAACCTCGTTTGGCTGTGCAAATATACACTTCTCAGATTACCCAGATCCTGCCGGGCTGCCTCCTTGCAGAGCAGAACAAACACAGGGTCCTGCAGTCTGACACGGTCCAGCGGAGCAACTCTGTTTACGCTGCCTCGGTACGGGTCTCCTAGCGACCGTCGCCATGGAGATGCTCTGATCCTGAAGGAAAACGCCACGCTGGGTGTGACAGGTAAATGAAACGCTGTGCTTCCTAGAAGGATAATCAGACACAGGGAAGGCAAAGCTACCCGGTACAATGGCAGGGCTGCATCTATGAGGAGATCGCATACCAGTGTGCTATGTGCCATGTGCGATCCCTAGTGGTGCATTCAAGCAGAGCTAACCAGTGCTTCAAAACCCATTTACTTAGCTCCTTCAGTTAAGCATTGTAAAGCCCAGACAGAGAGGTGTTTAAAATCATGGTACATTATTATTATTATTTATTTCTTAGCAGACGCCCTTATCCAGGGCGACTTACAATTGTTACAAGATATCCAATTATTTTTACATACAATTACCCATTTATACAGTTGGGTTTTTACTGGAGCAATCTAGGTAAAGTACCTTGCTCAAGGGTATAGCAGCAGTGTCCCCCACCTGGGATTGAACCCACGCCCCTCCGGTCAGGAGTCCAGAGCCCTAACCACTTCTCCCCCAGAAATTATGGTCAATGCATAGTACGACCGTGGGTAAAACGGCGAAAAATACCATGCAAACAACATACTGTGATAAGCTGTTGTCTCTTTACGTAGGACGTTTAAAAAGTTTAAGCAACCCTCCAAGTAGTTTACAGTGCCTAAGGAAAAAGAATGCTTGTTACAAGACATGTCAAAAAAAGTGGGGGTTATGAAGTACTTGCACCAATATGATTGTCACAGGCCCTGCTTGCCCCCTGTAACCTGAAACCTGCAGCTCCAGGGGATTCTATTACAGGAAGCTGGGCTCAACGAGTGTCGTTAGGATTGGGAAACGACGGGGGGGAGGCTGACCTAAATGAATACGGGGCAAGGGGCAGACAATGCCTGAAGGAACACCTGACACAGCACTGATCCCTCGCTGCACAATGACTCAGCTCTCTCCTTCCTCTATTCATATGCACAGCACTGATTAGTACGAGGTTTTGCATCAACCCCCACTCCATCTTCTACAGGGGCAAGTGGGTCATTAATGGTGCACTGATAATGAGTTGTAAAAATTTACACTTAAGTGTATGGCAGTAAGTGATGCAATAAACACAGGGGGAATGTGGAGGTAATTATAATGGAATTAATTCCCTTAATTGACCTCCTGTCTCCCTCTCTCACCTCCTCTCCTTCTCAATTGCGATGCTTTAGTTTATGAATCTAAAACGACTATAAGTTTGTGTGTTTTATATACTATATACAGCTATGGCCAAAAGTTTCACATGTTGAATTTCATACCACTTTGTAGTTTTCCATATACTGAAAATGTGACATTTCGTAATCTAACATGAAATATTGTACTACTATTATGGCTTCTGGTAGACTTTTGCAATATCATTTTGTAGTTTCTATAATTACATGATGTTAAATAAAATATCAAAATTATGTTCATAGTTTTTTATTTAATTTCGTCTCAGTCCTAAAATTCTAGGGCTTTTGTCTTTAACATTTAAACCTTTTATGTATATCCAAAAAAAATAAAATAATAATAATACTTTTATAAATATCTATAGCCCTAATAAAATATACGCAATATATATAATAAACTAAGGATGTATTGATTGTAACTGTATTTAAGTATTTTAACCTTATTTAATGATGTCATTTGCCTGCATTTTACCGTGTCACTTAAAAAAAAAAAAAAGTTTTGACTTTAAAAGTTAAAAAAAAACAGATGTTATCGCTCCTACTGACTCGGCATCAGCTGAATCTTGAAATGTAATTTATACAGTTTTTTTTTTTACCCTGCCTGTCTGTCATTCACCACGGTTTTACCACAGTTTTTACTACGCTTTACCACACTTTTTTATGCTTTTACAAAACTGAATCGTGAACAGCCGATTCCAAAGGCGAAAACAGAGCCTATTTGAGCTGTTTCGTTTTTTAATTTGGCATGGCTTTGCGCCCCTTTTGACTTTCGTTAAAGAGGGGGAGTGGTGAAGGGAGGGTGGTGAGGGGGGGGGGTTCTATTTCTGACAAAGTCTAATAAAAGCCTAGCCCCCTCCCAGCTGGTGCACACATGTTAACTTGGCACCAGTGCTCGGTACCTCTGCAATAAATCCCGTCTCTCTCTCTCTCTCTCTCTCTCTCTCTCTCTCTCTCTCTCTCTCTCTCTCTCTCTCTCTCTCTCTCTCTCTCTCTCTCTCTCTCTCTCTCTCTCCTGCTCTCTCTCTCTCTCCCTCTCCCTCTTCCTCTCTCCTCTCTCTCTCTCCTCTTTCTCCCTCTACCTTTCCCTCTCTCTCCCTCTCTCTCTCTCTCTCTCCCCTGCTCTCTCTCCCTCTCCCCCTCTCTCTCTCTCTCCCTCTCTCCCCCCGCTCTCTCCCCCTCTCTCCCTCTCATCTCCTCTCTCCCTCTCCCTCTCCCTCCCTCTCCCTCTCTCCTCTCTCTCCCTCTCACTCTCTCTCTCATGAATATTTAAAAGCTCCTGGCTGGCCTCACAGATGCACTGTCCCGAATCCAGACTGAGCTGTCGTCTGTGTCTCCTCTGCTTCCCACAATAGAAGTGTCACGCAGCAGCTGAGACCAGCTCTCCACAATTGCAAACAAGACGAGACGGCGGCTTGTAAATTGCCTACGTGCCGACTGGCGTGCTGACAGCTGACACGAGCAGCAATAGAGCATGGGTGTCGAGTAAACCATTCATCACCCTGTGCTGCGCGTTTCCACTGCTAGCATGCTTTCCCATGTATTTAAATGTTTATAATAATGTTACTCGCATTGCTTGTGTTTCACTGCATGTTGTTATTGCTAAACACAGGGGTACAGCACAGGGGAGCACAGTGGAGCAGGGTATAGCACGGGGGAGCAAGGTACAGCACAGAGGGACAGGGTACAGAACAGAGGAGCAGGGTACAGCACAGAGGGACAGGGTACAGCACAGAGGAGCAGGGTACAGAACAGAGGAGCAGGGTACAGCACAGAGGAGCAGGGTACAGAACAGAGGAGCAGGGTACAGCACAGGGGAGCAGGGTACAGCACAGGGGAGCAGGGTACAGCACAGAGGAGCAGGGTACAACACAGGGGAGCAGGATACAGCACAGGGGTGCAGTGTACAGCACATGGGTGCAGGGTACAGAACAGAGGAGCAGGGTACAGTGCAGAGGAGCAGGGTACAGTACAGGGGAGCAGGGTACAGCACAGAGGAGCAGGGTACAGCACAGGGGAGCAGGGTACAACACAGGGGAGCAGGGACAACACAGGGGAGCAGGGTACAGAACAGGGGAGCAGGGTACAGCACTGGGGAGCAGGGTACAGCACGGGGGAGCAGGGTACAGCACGGGGGAGCAGGGTACAGCACAGGGGAGCAGGGTACAGCACAGAGGAGCAGGGTACAGTACAGGGGAACAGGGTACAGCACAGAGGAGCAGAATGCAGCACAGAGGAGCAGGGTACAATACAGGGGAGCAGGGTACAACACAGGGGAGCAGTGTACAGAACAGAGGAGCAGGGTACAGCACTGGGGAGCAGGGTACAGCACAGGGGAGCAGGGTACAGCACAGAGGAGCAGGGTACAGCACAGAGGACAGGGTACAGTACAGGGGAACAGGGTACAGCACAGAGGAGCAGGGTACAGCACAGGGGAGCAGGGTACAGCACAGAGGAGCAGGGTACAGTACAGGGGAACAGGGTACAGCACAGAGGAGCAGGGTACAGCACAGGGAAAGGTTCCTGCTTATACCATTCAAACTGAAAAGCAAAGCCTCAACATAAGCCAACATGATGTTATAAGAAACAACAGCAGCTCTGTGAGAACCAACATGGCTCTGCAGACCCTACTCTGTAACACCCCAATGATTCCCTGAGTCAGGTCGTCCCTCCCTTATTCTAACGGGATACATTCCTGCCTTGAAGCCCTCCTCCTCCCTCTTTCCTTGAAATTCCCAAGAGCCCCCCTACCCCTCCCCGTTTCTCTAACCCTGCACCAGGACTTAAGGTCACACTGTGATCCAAATGTCAATCAATTCAGGAGTCTGAGTGGGGGGGGGGGTTGTTTGGAAATTCCATCAGGGAGGAGCCTAATGCTGATTGGTCAGAGCTCTGATGACATTACAGGAGGTGAAAGATGAAAGTTTGCTCTCCCATCACCCCCATCTCCAATCCATACCACCTGACAGACTAAACACACCGCAAGCAAACCAATTCACATTAGCCCAGGAGTTGTGTGAGCTTGAAGGACAGTGCAGGCTAATGGAGTGGGTGATGGGGTGGCTATTTATTATTTCTTAACAGATGCCCTTATCCAGGGTGAATTACAATTACAAGATATCACATTATTTTTTACATACAATTACATTATCTTTTACACATTATTTTTACATACAATTACCCATTTATACAGTTGGGTTTTTACTGGAGCAATCTAGGTAAAGTACCTTGAGAGCAGCAGTGTCCCCCACCTGGGACTGAACCCACAACCCTCCGGTCAAGAGTCCAGAGCCCTAACCACTACTCCACACTGCTGCCCTATGGCTATGGCAGTGTTACCAGTGGTGTAGTCGAGCCAGAACAAGCACAATAGGTCAGCTAAGTGACATGACTCGCATCTCCCGCACACCTGTCTGAAAAATTGCAAGTTTGTAAAATTCATATTAAAACTTATGTGTAAAATACGTATGTTACTATAATTACTGTATTATTAGAACGCTCACCGCGCCTGCTAGAAAGTTTGACATGCCCCTTCCCCCCCCTCCAGTTGAGAAGCTCTGCTCTAGAGAACTGTAACATGCGCCCCAGCGCTGCACACTCACCGCTTTCTTCTTCAGCGCGTCGCATTTCCGCAGCTTGCAGATCTGGTGGCCCGTCTTGCGGTTCAGGCAGCTGTTGCAGCTGCCGCAATTCTCCCGACGCAGGCAGGGCACGCAGACCCCGCATCGCTTGCGTTTCTTCTTCTGCGAGTCCGCCAGATCCAGCGACGGGACGAGGGCAGGACCCCTGCTGGGGTGGATCACCGAACGCCCCGGCTGATCAAACCCGGTCCGCTCGCAATCCGAAACCACCCTGCCCCCTCCCAGAAAGATCCTCGGATCACCCCCCTCCACAGAAAACTCGTAAACGTCCCGCCCGCTTTCCGAAAGAGGCACCTTTTTCATGGTCCCGGAGTTAGTCGCCAATTGCTCTGCAATAGTGTCCTTTTGTTTTGTTTGCAGCGCCTCCTTGAATTTGAGTTGCTGTTTTTCTGGGTTTCCGTTAATAAAAAGGAGGTTTTCTCCCAAGCTACCACCACAAGTCAGATTTATATACCAGAGCAGCTGCCATCCTCAAAGCTGGTGCAGTGATGGGCGGCTCACAGCTTCACGTGGGAGCCCAGTGCCTTCTGCAGACATGCATGGCCCCCACAACCGGAGAGCTGCTGGTCAGCCGAGATTCCAATGCCGAGACCATCCAGCCCAGTGGCTGCCTGGAAAGAAAAAATCGGATCAGTGGGAAAGGTGACAAGTAACATCCCTTATAAAAGTTTCCCATAGTAAAAGCAAAGTGTAATAAAGCACAGTGAAAGTATGGTGAAGTATAGGTAAGCATTGGATTATTATTAGTTTATTTAGCAGACGCCTTTATCCAAGGCGACTTACAGAGACTAGGGTGTGTGAACTATGCATCAGCTGCAGAGTCACTTACAACTACGTCTCACCCGAAAGACGGAGCTCAAGGAGGTAAAGTGACTTGCTCAGGGTCACACAACGAGTCAGTGGCTGAGCTAGGATTTGAACCCGGGACCTCCTGGTTACAAGCCCTTTTCGTTAACCACTGGACCACACAGCCTCCTAAAGCACAGTGAGGTATGGTAAAGCACATTGTAAAGCACAGAGAAGTCTGGTAAAGCATAGGGAAGCATTGTAAAGCACAGAGAGGTGTGGTAAAGCATAGGGAAGCATTGTAAAGCACAGAGAGGTGTGGTAAAGCATAGGGAAGCATTGTAAAGCACAGAGAGGTCTGGTAAAGCATAGGGAAGCATTGTAAAGCACAGAGAGGTCTGGTAAAGCATAGGGAAGCATTGTAAAGCACAGAGAGGTCTGGTAAAGCATAGGGAAGCATTGTAAAGCACAGATAGGTCTGGTAAAGCATAGGGAAGCATTGTAAAGCACAGAGGGCTATGGTAAAGCATATGGAAGCATTGTAAAGCACAGAGAGGTCTGGTAAAGCATATGCAAGCATTGTGAAGCACAGAGAGGCCTGGTAAAGCATAGGGAAGCATTGTAAAGCCCAGAGAGGTATGGTAAAGCATTTTTTAAAAACATGACAAACCAGAGTAAACTATGGTAAACTATACAACCATGGGAAAAGCACTCAAATATGGTGCAAAAATACTGTGGTAAACTTTTAGAAGGGTCATGTGGGGTATAGAAATGTTAAACTCTTTTCTAAAAGCAGTTACATGGGCATGGAGTGTCCTCTGGTTTTAGCATTCTTAAGCCATGAGTTTAGTGTGCTTTACTAAGCTTGATCATACCCATCTGTTAATTAACATGCTTACACGTGCTTTACAATGAGGGCAAAGTGCTGCTTTACTACACTTTACTATGCTTTTACCACGACACAGTCAACTTTTACAAGGGGTAAAGGAGTTGGTTCTTACTTCAAGAGCACAGACTCACCTCCGCCACACAGTAAGAGAAATCAATGCACCAGACTTACGGACCGGTTTATGACTTGTCATTCCTGTGCGCTCGCTTACAGATCTATACGCGAAAACTGTGCAAAAGAGGCATATTGTATGTATGTATGTATGTATTTATGTATGTATTTGTTTGCTTGTTTGCTTGTTTCATTTCCTAGTTACAAAGTCCAATGTGCACGTGTTTAAAAGGCCGAGGCAACTTGTTGATTTAAAAAAAAATAAAATAAAAATGGTAACTTAGTTAAACTTTTTGTCCTTCCATTACACACACGCACACGTACACGCACACGTACACGTACACGCACACGCACACACACATATATATGAAGTGTACCTGGTGACTCATAAATACCTGTTGAATTCTGTACTGTGGCGCGAGCAGGCGTGTGCGTTTCCAGGTTACTTGAAGCAGCAGGGGTCACGTAGTCGTGTATAATAATAACAAAGCCACGTGAAACTGTGAGGGGGGATATGCCATTAAACATTGTGGTTTACGGTTTGTTTAAAATATACACACGGTACCAACGAAACAAAAGACCATTCAAAGCAACGATACAGTACCCACCAGCCGCCAGTCTAGGCTCTGCTAAGAGTGTTTGGCAAATGAATGCAGACAGACTGTGTGAGAAAATGCTTGAGACGAGAACCGAGAGTTGTTTTTTTTTTTTAAATTATTATTTGCATGAGAAAGAAGGCTATTTAAATGCGAAGAGAATACCCCCCAACCCCCCCGACGCCGTTCTTTTGTTCCCTCGAGTTTGTATCCTAAGTCAATTGTCAATAAAAACGAGCACGTCTTAACTCTCGCAGAAATACAAGCCGACCCCCTGCTCCTTAGTCATTTTCAAACTGACAGAATGCTTCAAAATCACAAAGCGAAACGCTAACGTGTTCTCATTCCTATTTGTGCAGGGTAATGTGCTAGCAATGACACTTCACCAATAGTGTTATTATTTAAATAAAAGTGACTCGCAAAGCCAGTGGTGGTTTTTTTTTTTTTTTTTTCACATTTCAAGGAAAATTTGACCCAACGGCGGCGATTCACAATCTTACTTAAATAACTCGGAAATAACTGGTCACGGAATCAACGTTAGCGTTTAAAGGAAAAAAAACACACACACACACACACACCTTTCCTTGAAATTCGCTATTCTTGTTAAGCAATGGTTTCGTTTTGTATTGAGGTTTATATTATTATTATTATTATTATTATTATTATTATTATTATTATTATTATTATTATTATTATTATTATTATTTACGTACACTGAGGCTAATAACTAATTATTTCCACATATATCCTAAATGTCATATAATGTAATATTTTGCTACACACACTAACAGGCATTTTGATAACAGCATCCATTAACTCTTTAAATGCATGGCGACCTCACTATGTGGACGGATAAAGTATTTATATAGGGACATATAGCAGAAATAAATACATGACGACCTCATATGAGGATTCCCCCCCCCCCCCATATATACAGCAATGGCGAAAAAATACAAAAAATAAATCAATGAAAAATATATTAATTACGTGTCCAAAGATACACGAAAGGGTTAAGGTAAACCCATTGCATCATATATATATATATATATATATATATATATATATATATATATATATATATATATATATATATATATATATACACACTAGTGGTGAGAGCGAGCTCTATCTCCTCTCACGAGTTGTTCCTTCTTGTGATGCACGTGGCTTTAGCTTGAGCAACTTTTTTTAAACTGAGAGAGCAGGAACCCGACCAGCAAAGAACACCGACGCACTGCAAACACCGACCCGACAGCGTTTACAGCGTCCAAAACAAATGTTGATTCCCGATCGACACCTTTGTAACGTTGCGTACTTTAGCGAAAAAAAAAACAAAACAGAAACACAAACACACCATTGACACATCATCAACCAAACAAACTCCTGACGCACGCACACACACACACAGGGTGCAGAAAATACACCACGCCGGAATATATATAATATCTAAAATAAATGAATTAAAAAAAAAAAACAGAAAAAGGAACCAAAACAGAATTTAAAAGGCACCCATTCATTTTTTTAAAATCTTTGCTTTTTATCGTTGTCGTGATCTGTTTTCACAACAATAATGTTTACAGTAATGATGTATATTCACCATTTACCCTCGTTAAGGTCAATACACATTACAACGCTTTGATCCACACACCGGCTATATCATGTAACTGTTTTTACTATGCAGGGTTCACAAGCACCAACAAGAAAACCCGTGCAAAATCTGAAACAAGCAAAAAAGGGGAGTAGATTATACACGTATACATACCAGATTTAAAAGATCTTATAGATTCAGCCCTTGTCTTTAAAAAGAGTTCTCCAAGAGTTGTTAACTTCAGGTATTCCCAGGATATAAAAAGTGCAAGTTATACTATGTTGAGAAAAATAATAATAACAACAACAATAATAATAATACTAATAATATAAAAGCACGCATTAAAAATAGGCAATGAAAGGCTAATATTAACGCGTCTGCATGTTCATAGTGCAAAACTGGAGTGCAACACGCCTCGGTAAAAACACAAATAAAAAGACGAACGTGTGAGATTTTAAATTAAAGCACTAACGCACTTTTTTTGTTCTGGTGTCTCGCCCTGACTCGGGGGGGGGTCGGTGGGGGGGTTTCCTCTCAGAAAAAAAAAGAAAGAAAAGAAAAGAAGAGAAAGAAGCGTTCGTGGAAAGAGGAGGAGATGTGATCACCAAAACCTGGACTGGAATCGCTAGTTCGCTCCCGAGAGGGTTAATTTTCTGAGACGTGCTTAACCACACATCCGTCAATCGAGGACACAGATAAGGAGCGCTCTGGACTCCAGATCTAGAGGGATGACGCGCAATCGATCCTGATCGAACGAGAAACTAACTAATATTTCCTCATCCACACCAGCCCGTGTAGGTACCAGGAACTGTGGTTTCAACTGGCCAAGCTGGTTCAAGAGCAGGATATACTGGTTTAAGAATATATTACAAAGAAAAACAACAACAACTGAACCTGCTAAGGTGCGGGTTAATAGCTGACGCCCAAGCAAGGGAATACAAGTTCATAGATCATAGAGATTCTGATTGTAAATCAATATCAAATAAGTGTACAGTAATCTAGGTAAAGTACCTTGCTCAAGGGTACAGCAGCAGTGTCCCCCACCTGGGATTGAACCCACGACCCTCCGGTCAAGAGTCCAGAGCCCTAACCACTACTCCTGCCCACAGTTAATATTGAATTAAGCCATTCATCCTTAGATAAAGGAAAGGAGAGAGTTGTCCAACTTTCACAGAATGGAAACATCTAAAGCTATGTGGATTACAGCTGGAGACGCTCCACCAGACTGATACAGGAACATTAAATTACTTCCTTAAAACATGCAGCCTATTTACAAATGAATTACAGAAACAGATATATGATAGATATATTAGTGTCGGCTTACTACAGTCACTTTTAAACATGCTGTAAGATTTATCATTGCACTATGATTATGTAATAATTCTCACTGAAGGTACTGTTCAGATTTGTACATGTATGAATGTTAAAGGTATATATTTTAGAGTATGTTTATATTATAAGATTGTATGTATCTTATTAAGTAATGTAATACAAATATGCATGAATAATAATAATAATAATAATAATAATAATAATAATAATAATAATAATAATAATAAT
>CM060283.1:1860022-1976022 GCA_030684275.1 Acipenser oxyrinchus oxyrinchus
ATAATAATAAGTGGTTTGTGACTATGGGGGATCGCGAGTGTTAAAAATCATTGCGGGTAAGCCAACACGAATATGGGTTGAGTTTCACCCACAACGTCTGTCACATACTGCTTCAGGTCCTTACAGCAAAGAGCAGTTTTTTTGCGAAAGGAACTTATAATCAGTAATGTTACAAAAAAAATAGATTATTCTGGTAGCGAGCGACCCTAGAAAGTCAACTGAAGGAGTCGAAATTGTACCTGTTTGCCCGTCGTGTAAGACTCTCTCTTTATAGAGTCCTGCAGTATAGAATCTGGGACTCGAATGGGTTCAAAGGCGGTGCGGCCAGACATTATAAACACCTTTACCAGGAATACCTCTAGCTTTGCTATATAAAAAGCGTGTTTTCACAGATTAACGCGAACCTACTCAGGTAACATCGGGTATATCAGAACTACTCAAAGAACAACCTCATCAATTCAATGGCAAGGTTACAAGTCTTTTACAATATCCTCAGTAATTGATTCAAGGCGTTGAAAAGGAAGAATCGTCATAACTTTTGTCATTGTGGCTTTATAGTTGTGGGTGTGATAGGGACAGTGTTTATACTGAGATGTTTATATTGTGTAGACTGCAGGAGTGTTTGGGTAACACCTTTGTTCTTGCGGTGTATCTATTCAAGTCAGAAAAACGTGAAGTCTCAAACGAAATAAACGGTAAAACGTGGTCTGAAACGAAACGAAATAACCGGTAAAACGTGGTCTGAAACGAAACGAAATAACCGGTAAAACGCGATTAGCCTAGCATCAGGTCCATGGGGTCAGTGTTTAACTTTTCCATTTGGTTTGTAGCACAAGATTAGTGCTGATCCTTCAGAATATTTAGATAAAACGTTTCCTTGAAAAATGTTTTATTTTGGGAAAATAATTGGGGTATGTGCAACCATGGCTGTGCTAGTGTCATTATTCTTAGCCATTTCTAACCCATGCACACTACATTAAAATGATGGTTATACATCAGAGATCACACTTCTTCTCAAATAACCTGGACCATGTATATATGCAAGATCCAATGTCTATAACTGACTGGTAGGCCTATATATCCATTTGGCTGGTACATTATTTTGAACGTGTTGTTTGCCCCACTTATGAAACTCATTTGGCTGTAAGAATCTCACAAGACTTGCCTATAGTTTTCAATCTTCACATTCAGAAATCGACCTGGCAGAATTTCAGTCACCGGTTCACTCTCCAGTCTTCAGGGAGATTCAGCGCTGGGATTCTAACGTGCGAAAGGAATGGCACGGGTGGAGAGAGTGACGTGACTTCAGTGGAACGGGCAGGGAATAAATTAAATAAACACAACTGTATGGGTTAATTACTTATTGAAAAAAAAAAAATTACATTTCCTTTTCACGGATGATCGTTGTTTATTGTTTATTATCGTTCTTATTATTGTTACAAATAATAATAATAATAATAATAATAATAATAATAATAATAATAATAATAATAATAATCACAGTAGTACAACATATAATTTTTGAATATAGTTAAATCTCTCTCTCTCTCTCTCTCTCTCTCTCTCTCTCTCTCTCTCTCTCTGAATTTCAATTTTCAATTTCAATTGCTTCATTGGCATGACTGATTTTTTACAAGTATTGCCAAAGCAATGATGGATAAATTCCATCTTTACAATGAACATTTAAAACATATGTAAATTAAACAAAAACAACACAGTACTTCAAACACATCACAACAACAATAATAATGAGAATAATGATATACATTTAAATATGTATTCTATAACATGTATTTATTTATTTATTTATTTTCCTCCCTGTGTGAGGAGCCTCAGTGTCACTCCCTGTCCCTCAGGCTGTGGCAGGCGCTTGTGTGCTGGGCTGCCACTTCTATACAGCTTGTCTGCTCTCCGAGGAGGATGGGGAGTTTTACTGGGTCTGGTAAGTCTGAGAAGTCCATGCAGAGATTTTGTATTTTTGGGAAGAAGGCTTCCCTTATATTCTTATATTTTGTGCACTGCAGTAAAAATTGTATCTCTGTCTGGGTAATTGTATGTAGAAATAATAAATAATAAAATAATGTGTAAAAATAATGTAATTGTATGTCAAAATAATGTGATATCTTGTAACAATTGTAAGTCAACCTGGATAAGGCGTCTGCTAAGAAATAAATTATTATTATTTTATTTCTCAGCAGATGCCCTTATCCAGGGCCTTACAATTGTTACAAGATATTACATTATTTTTGCATACAATTACCCATTTATACAGTTGGGTTTTACTGGAGCAATCTAGGTAAAGTACCTTGCTCAAGGGTACAGCAGCAGTGTCCCCACCTGGGATTGAACCCACGACCCTCCGGGCAAGAGTCCAGAGCCCTAACCACTACTCCACACTGCTGCCCTATATTAAAAAGCTGCATGATTGTAAAATGATCAGCCCTACAGTAAAAAGGCAGATTTCATTTACATTTATTTAGAACACATACTATTTTATGTATTCTGATTGGTCCAAATCAATACCTGTACTAGGTGTGTGTTTTTGACGCGGATGGCCTTCCCTGTGTGTGTGCTTCTGTGTTTTGCTTATCCCAAAGCATGAATGTGTACCGTGCTGTCTCAAATCCAGCAGTTCCCTGTTATGCAGCACTTACAAAGAACATGTGCTTGCTATAAGATTCTCATTCGACCCAAATCCATCCGTGTTCCAAATGCCTTAAAACAATCACCACATTGTGAAAACCACGATGCCACGCTGCTGCCAAATAAACATTGAAGGTGAAAGGTCAACGTGACCGCTAACACCATTGTTTGCAAACAAAGCTACAGAATGCCACTGGATTCCATTAGAATTCCAGCAGAATCCCAATGGAATTCTGCAGCGACGTGGATCATGCAGGTGGCATCGCTCTCATTGTGTAATACTGAAGAGGCCGACCTCATGGAATAATACATTTATCAGCTACATGTAGCCTAGACTCCGTTTCTGTGCTTGTTGAGACAGTGGGGGTGATGTAAGGATAAGTAAGCTTAAGAGCAATGCAAATTACTCAGCACGCACAGATAATGAAATGATATGTATTGACCTGTCCTTTTCAGCATGACATCAGTATTTATAGCAGTATTTTATGTTAGATTTCGAAATGTCACATTTTTATATTTGTGTAAGTTTTGCGTTAAGTATATGGAAAACTACAAAACGGTGTGTAATTCAATATGTTAACGTAACCTTATTCAGCAGGTTTCATTCGGCTTTATGAAGCAAAATTAGCTATTTCTACAGGGAAATGCTAAACTTTTAGCCATAGCTGTACTATATATATATATATATATATATATATATATATATATATATATATATATATATATATATATATATATATCTACATCTACAATTGAAGTAGCCTTTAGGTCAGTTCAGCTGACAGGTCAGGACAGACGCTAGAATTACTAATTCGCATTCCAAGATCGCCACCTGGTGGTAGAAAATT
The DNA here is from genome assembly GCA_030684275.1 of Acipenser oxyrinchus oxyrinchus. Taxonomy (NCBI): domain Eukaryota; kingdom Metazoa; phylum Chordata; class Actinopteri; order Acipenseriformes; family Acipenseridae; genus Acipenser; species Acipenser oxyrinchus. The sequence goes on from CM060283.1 coordinate 1,863,514, forward strand.
GTAATTTCACTAGCCTAACTAAAAAGTACATAATCTTTTTTTTCTCTTCTTTTTACTGCAGTCTGGTAATCCAAGTTATTGTGCTTAGTGTTATTTTATTTATCCATAACTACCAAAACACTCCAACAAGATGCCTTAACTGTTGTGCACATAATGTTGAAAAAAATAATAAGAGAGTAAAGTATAAACATTTAAAAAAAAAAAAAATCCTTAAAAAAAGAAAATATAGCATGCTATTCTCAATCTGACCACACGATGGCAGCAGAGACCAATTGATCAATGTACTCATACTTCAGCAAAAGCAGGTGGCGAACAAGAGTCAATGCAGTTTGTACTGACTATTGCATTATTATTATTATTATTATTATTATTATTATTATTATTATTATTATTATTATTATTATTATTATTATTATTTATTTCTTAGCAGACGCCCTTATCCAAGGCGACTTACAATTGTTGTTGAAGCTGACACCCTGGGATCCTTCAAGAAGCTGCTTGATGAGATTCTGGGATCAATAAGCTACTAACAACCAAACGAGCAAGATGGGCTGAATGGCCTCCTCTCGTTTGGAAACTTTCTTATGTTCTTATGTTACATATATCACATTATTTTTACATACAATTACATTATTTTTTACATACAATTACCCATTTATACAGTTGGGTTTTTACTGGAGCAATCTAGGTAAAGTACCTTGCTCAAGGGTACAGCAGCAGTGTCCCCCCACCTGGGATTGAACCCACGACCCTCCGGTCAAGAGTCCAGAGCCCTAACCACTACTCATTGAAATATTTTCATAGCTTTGAGCTTATTCACTGAATTTGGCATTCATGAAAGGTGGGACACTGGTTGAATTCAGGCAAATACCAAATATTTCTATAGCGGTGGCTAAAACAGTATTGTTTGCTACAGAAAACTCTAACTATAGCATTTTGGCCAATTCTGTAGAATACTGTAATGTATTGTTTTAAGCCTCACCACGCAGAATCCACACTGCTGGCAATCCCTTGCAGTGCCATGATGCCCTATCAGCACGTCATGGAAATTGATACAAATTTGCCAGTCCTTTGGTTGCTTTGTGCCCTGATGAAGGCAATGCTCAGTCGAAACGTGTGTTTAAAAAAAAAAAAAAAATACCCCAAAAAGTATTTTTGGATATGTGAGTTTGCGGGGCTTCCTTTACTTTATTTTGACATTGTTTTTAACCCTACGCACCACAGTTAACGCTTGTGATGTAGCGCCTTCAATATCGGACAGACAGACAGACAGACACACAGACAGACAGACAGACAGACAGACAGACACACACAGACACACAGACAGACAGACAGACACACATACAGACAGACCCACAGACACACATACAGACAGACAGACAGACAGACCCACAGACACACATACAGACAGACAGACAGACACACCCACAGACACACATATAGACAGACAGACAGACAGAGAGGCACACAGACAGACAGACAGACAGACAGACAGACAGACAGACAGACAGACACACAGACAGACAGACAGACAGACACACAGACAGACAGACACACAGACAGACACACAGACAGACCCACAGACAGACAGACACACAGACAGACAGACAGACAGACACACAGACAGACAGACACACAGACAGACAGACAGGCAGACAGACACACAGACAGACAGACAGACAGATAGATAGACAGGCAGACAGACAGACAGACAGACAGGCAGACACACAGACAGACAGACAGACACACAGACAGACAGTCAGACAGGCAGACAGATAGACAGGCAGACAGACAGACAGGCTGGGCGGGGCGGGGCGGGGCGGGGCGGGGGGAATGCCCCCCCTGCCCCATAGCAAATGACGCCCCTGCTCATATTGTTACGGTTCTAAAGTCTTTAAAACGATACCAATAATGGAAAAAGGCTACTAAGTTACCATTGAAATTGTAACTGTTGCAAAACACAGATTAAACGTCCTGGAAAACCTGGGTTAACATAGTAGACAAACATTTGATAAACAAAATGCATGAAAACATCGGTTTTGTCCGACGACAAGCTATAACTGCATATAGAATATTTTCTCTGGTATCTGTCTGACTGCGGCAAAATTCATCGCACAGTACGTTGAAAAAGAAAACACTGTCAGAAAATCTTTTTATTGATATCGCTGTATAGCTGGGTTTTTTTGGAAGCAGACAGTGCCTTACAGAAAAGTTAGTCTAATCTGATTTATGAGAACCTAGCTAGCAGAACCATTAGGAAACCACAGCGTTACCAGGAAGGACAGTCCGTCTAGCCACGGATTCCCAGAGGTTTCATTCCCCATACTAACCTGTTTTTTTTGTTTGTTTTCCTCTCCTGAATGCTAACGGACCCCGCTTACATCAATGGCCTTTTCTCGTTCTAGAATTTCTTATGTTCTGATGATTCAGGACTGATATTGCACAGTACAGACATCGGGCCTGATACTGTCTGTCTGTCTGTCTGCCTGCCTGCCTGCCTGCAATGTCATTGAAGATCATTTGGGGACAGTTTGCTTTTTGGATGAAACAAACCCCCCTGTAATCTCTGTCTTGCACAGATGTTCTTGCCTCCAGCACATCTGTACCAGCAGCTGCATCCAGATGTGAGGAATGCGCTCCTCTTCATCGAGGTCTGAGATGAGGGGCGACCTTTACACAGAGAAACGTGTCAAACGAAATGTTATGAAATGCCAGCGCATTTGGGTAAGCATGCATGATCCCTTTCTAGACAAGAAAGCAAATATAAAGCAATTTAGATTTCCATGAACTAGAGACATGCTGTCCGGTGCTAAAACTGACAGGTTGAGCCTGATTCTCAAGTTATCAAGGGATTTGCTAATGAGAAAGGGCTGATGCACTTTCCTTGCTTACAGAACTGTGTAAAGTTTACTTCCGTCATGCACGCACCGCTCCACAGTCGCTGAGATAGTGGGCGTCTGTTCCACCAGCGTACTGTGCTCTGCAAGAATCCTGGAAGGCCTTGTTGTCTTTGCATAAAATCTTCCAGTGGAAACGTTTGTCGCTGAATTTTAGTTTCTTTTAGTATTCCTTAATTGTGCACTATTGAGTGTTTATAATCATGATTAAAATACGGACACAGTATTTGGTTCCCAAGGTAATGCAAATCAAATATCTTCAGTGTGGTTTATGCATTTCTGTCTGAACAAACAAAACCTCCGAAATTAATTAATTAAGCCCCCTGTAATGAAATCGCTGGTTGTTGTTTAGTTTGTGCTTTGCAAAACGCAAAGCGTTTTATCTCCTTTCACAGGAACTGATTAAACACAGGAGGAAAAACTTTGAAAACGGTAAAAAAAAAAAGATATAAAAAGTTTATTTGATAGAAGTTTTCCAAGTAGGTCAACTTTAATAAGCACACACTTTTTTACTGTCTAAGCACAGGGGTCCCCGAGGGTCTCCTCTGGTAAAGGCACGGCTGCGTGGTGTGCAGAGTGAGTCAGACAGTCAGGGGAGCGCAGGAGTCCCCAAGGTCTCCCCAGGTAAAGGCACAGCCGTGTTGTGTCCAGGTTTGCATCCTGGCTGTGCGAAGTTGCCAGTCTTTACTGGGGATTGGATCTGGTGCTCCCATGGATTAGAGAGGCAAAACCGACAGGGACTGTTTCTCCACATCGCGCTACAGTGGACCCGACCGGCCAGGTGTCCAGCGAGCTCAGAGCGGACACCTGCAGGGCTGGCATGTGTCCTCCAGAGGCCGGTAGCTCGCTGGCTTCTGCTCTCGAGTTCCTGGGGGTAGAAGAGGAAGCCGGCTTGGTCGTGGGATCGGAGGACGCCAGCTGAACCTTCAGTTCTCATGAGCTGTGTGGGGGAATTGCAGAGGTGAGGAGAAAAAATAATTGGACACTCTAAATTTAAAAAAAGAGCAACATCAAGAAATAGGGAATTCTGCTCAAGATGTGCTACAGAATTACATAACAATACAAATCCTAGGTGAAATAATACCAACGGTGCCTGTAAATATAAAGACCCAGAGCCATGAAGGGTCTTCCAGGCAGTAAGCAGAATGTTAAAATCAATCCTGAATTGAACAGGAAGCCAGCGCAGTGGTTTAAGAGCCGGAGTGCCGTGTTGTGAACGGCGTGTGCGAGACGGCATTCTGGCTGCAGTGTTTTGAACCAGATGGAGCCAACGTAGTATAGAATGGGGAAGGCCAGCGAACAAAGCATTATAAATATCATATGCATCATAAATAAATATCATACTGATACTGAAATTGAAGAAGGAATCTATGAAAAAGACCAGAAATGTCTCAGAAATGTCTTCATCTAGACAATGTGGGGAAGCTATAAAAAAGGCCAACAAGATGCTCAGATATATTGTGAAAAGTGTTGAATTTAAATCAAGGGAAGTAATGTTAAAACTTTACAATGCATTAGTAAGACCTCATCTAGAATATTGTGTTCAGTTCTGGTCACCTTGTTACAAAAAGGATATTGCTGCTCTAGTAAGAGTGCAAAGAAGAGCAACCAGAATTATCCCGGGTTTAAAAGGCATGTCGTTTGCAGACAGGCTAAAAGAATTGAATCTATTCAGTCTTGAACAAAGAAGACTACGCGGTGATCTGATTCAAACATTCAAAATCCTAAAAGGTATAGACAGTGTCGACCCAGGGGACTTTTTTGACCTGAAAAAAGAAACAAGGACCAGGGGTCACAAATGGAGATTAGATAAAGGGGCATTCAGAACAGAAAATAGGAGGCACTTTTTTACACAGAGAATTGTGAGGGTCTGGAACCAACTCCCCAGTAATGTTGTTGAAGCTGACACCCTGGGATCCTTCAAGAAGCTGCTTGATGAGATTCTGGGATCAATAAGCTACTAACAACCAAACGAGCAAGATGGGCTGAATGGCCTCCTCTCGTTTGTAAAAGTATCCTGGGATGCTCTGTATGAAGAGCGCTATATGCAAGCAAACTGTATTGTATTGTAATAATAAAAAATAAACACATGGGCAAAAGCCTAAGAAGTAGTTTTAAATGCAGGTCAACACAAGCCACACCCCACATCGATGCTGCACAAACCATGCATCATATTTTACAGAGCTTCAGATGTCCTTTTTGTATTTGTTCATCCAGGATTCTCCGGGCCAGTGTAGCTCATTTTAGTTTGATGTCATTTGCATCTGATCTGATACAAACTATTGGCATAACTTAATTTTATTTTGGTACTGTGGATAGCTTATAGAATAATAGCGCTAACTCTGTCTTTGTTTGTCCTTTTACTGGAGCAGGAAACTACCAAGTCTCAAAAAACACACTCAACATACATATGAAACATGAGCTCCAAAACAGTCTAATGATAGTGAGAGACACCGAGAGTTTGCGGTTAGGGTTAGGGTTTGCGGGGGGGGTCTAGTCTTCTGATCCTTTGGGGGAAGTGTGGTTCAGCAGATACCTTGTAGAGGAATGGGTGTCCTACATGTGTGTAGGCTAGCATAACTCCGAATATGACACCAAGTCATGTGTGACTTACTGAGGAATAATTAAGTATCGTACTGGATTCCCAACAACCTGCTGTGTCTGTGTTCTGTGACCTGACTCCTGCTCCGGTAACAATTCATCCCAATAGACACACACATGCATGGCACATCTATAGACTGCATACTAACATGTAACTAAACTTCAGTGAATGGCCAGTTGCATATTAATGAAATACTTCTGACACTCAAAAAAAAAAAAGTGTTACCGAGCTATCTGATGCACATTTATGAAATTCCCCAAATATATTCCACGTCAATACCAAGGTCTACTATATTAGATATAAAAGCATAACCTTGTTGCCTGGTCTGAATGTTTCTGGGCTCCCAGGTTTTCTTTCTGTGTTGCTGAAATTATTATTTGTTTATTTAGCAGACACCTTTATCCAAGGCGACTTACAGAGACTAGGGTGTGTGAACTATGCATCAGCTGCAGAGTCACTTACAACTACGTCTCACCCGAAAGACGGAGCACAAGGAGGTTAAATGACTTGCTCAGGGTCACACAATGAGTTAGTGGCTGAGGTGGGATTTGAACCGGGGACCTCCTGGTTACAAGCCCTTTTTCTTTAACCACTGGACCACACAGCCTCCTTGAGAAATATCATTCTACGCAGCAATAAAGTTCTTTGGGGCTGATATGGAACTGCATTTATTTCCTTTAGCAATCTCGTAAAATGCATGCGTTTTTGTTTGGGTTGTCGATAGAATCTCGTCAGGGTTAGGGCTTTCAAAACAGAAAACAAAATGAAGCATGAAGATCATTGTTCTTGTCTGTCGTGGATGGGTCCTTCCTCCTTGAAGCACATATGCACCGATCAGCTGAAATCACTCAGATCAGGGGAGGAATAGAGATGAGGTTGTTTTTGTCCCCTTTGAATTGTATGGTTTTTTTTTTAAACTAACGCAGCACTGCAGAGAAAGGGTGCTCCCCCTAGTCCAGGGCAGGTTTGAGGCATGGAGACTGAACTGCTCCCTCCCTCCCTCACCCCCATAAGAGAAAGGGTGCTCCCTCCAGTCCAGGGCAGGATTGAGGCATGATCTGATTCAAGCATTCAAAATACTAAAAGGTATTGACAATGTCGACCCAGGGGACTTTTTTGACCTGAAAAAAGAAACAAGGACCAGGGGTCACAGATTAGATAAAGGGGTATTCAGAACAGAAAATAGGAGGCACTTTTTTACACAGAGAACTGTGAGGGTCTGGAACCAACTCCCCAGTAATATTGTTGAAGCTGACACCCTGGGATCCTTCAAGAAGCTGCTTGATGAGATTCTGGAATCAATAAGCTACTAACAACCAAACGAGCAAGATGGGCTGAATGGCCTCCTCTCACTTGTAAATGTTCTTATGTTCTTAAGACTGAACTGCTCCCTCCCTCACCCCCTAAGAGAAAGGGTGCTCCCTCCAGTCCAGTCCATGGAGACCCAGATTTTTAAAGGAGGTTGCAATAGTTAGACCCCTTTGTTGTTAATTTAAATCTCTGGTAGAAAAACAAAAAATATGAAACAAAGATCAAACATATCTACCAACATAAATTTGATTTATAATATTATTTCATATAGATAATTTTAATGTCAACCAAACATTTTATAAAGTCACCTGTTAAATTGCACAAAGACGATGTGGGTAGCATTTCAATTCACTATGTCTCGGAGGTTAAGTGTACATCCATGAGCTTTAATTCTTGACGATAATAAAACTGCCAATTTTCATTTAAAAAATCTCCACATGGGTAAAAAAAATATGTATGAATCCCCCGTTCAGCGGCTATCCATGTCGAGATGAATATATTCGAAATGCTGATTAAGACTTTGTATAAAAAGATCATGGAAATAAATGCGAGAGAGTAAGGGAGGTCAAACACAAAGAAATACAAAATACGTGGTAGGTGATAATAAACCCGGCTAGAGAAACGTGAGTGCGCAGAGAAGAGAATTAGAGCAGCATTTATCTGATCTTTTTATACAAAGTCTTGATCAGCATTTCGAATATATTCTGCGCGAGTACATTCAATTAGAGCAAGTCACTCGACACACAATTGTATTTCTGCTACAATTGTCTACTTGCATATATCTATATGTATTTACTATGTAACTCCTATATATACTCAGTAGAGACACAATATATATATGCTCAGTATATATTAAAGTCTTCGATAAAAAAAATGGAACCCTATTTGATAATGCAGTGTCACATGACCAAATACAATATTTTGTGTTACTGCACATAAAACGGGCGACAGTCACTCTAGCGGTCAATAGCCAAAATACTATTGCCTTCTGACATCACCCAATAGAGAACAGACAAAACAGACATCTCTGCTCAGACATCTCCAGATTAATAAAGGTCAGAATTCAGCCTGTGGCTTCAGGCAGTATTACCCACTGCACTGTCATAAATCTCCACTCAATATTTGCATAATTAAAAACAAATAATAATAATAATAATAATAATAATAATAATAATAATAATAATAATAATAATAATAATAATAATAATAATAATAATAATTGACTGCAAGGAATTACAAATACCTCAACCCTGTGATTACCTTAAGCACATGGAATTGCAATCACATAGACTCAAATGTTTTAAAAACTGCAGCAGGTTTTTTGCTGTTTTGTTAATATGCTTCTGCAGGCTGCTCACTTTGCACAGTCTGCTGCTCCCTGCACCAGCGCCCTAATTCTCTTCTCCGTGCAACTGCAAGAAAGGGGTCAACACATTAAAAAAACACCTCAAAATGGTCATGGAAAGGCTCCTGGACTTTGAGCACTGAGCACAAGTGGCATGGCTTCCCTTTACAGATGTTTGCAGCTGGCAGGGGTATGACAAACAGAATACTGGAGCGACTACATGCAATCACTTCGAGCCCTGTATTTGAATGAGGAAAGGCCAGTTCTGGTCACGCACACTTTTCACCAGCACACTGTCTGTAATATAAAGCCAGCAGCATTTTGATGTCTTGGCTGCACTGGTTACTGGTGTGTTTTGGTCCACTCTTGCATTCAGGGTCCCTGGATAGCACTGCATGGTTTTATTTGTTTGTTTAGCCAGGAGATTTACCCATTGAGACAGAGGCCTCGTTTACAAGGGGGTCCCGGAAAACAATTAAAAAAGACAATTGCAATGTGTAAAAAACAATTACAATGTGCAAACAACACAATGAAAACATGTGCGGATCAAACTTCATCAGCAGCACACTGAATAAATACGACATGCATCTATGTGTTAATGTGGACTGGAGGAGAAGCATTGGCAGGAGGTTCTAATAAAAAAGAAAAAAAACCACAGTAAACTAACCCTTATAAAAGTGTACCATACTAAAAAGCACAGCACAGTGTAATAAAGCATAGGTAAGCATTGGAAAGCCCAGAGAGGTGTGGTGAAGCATATTAATAAACATGGCAAACCAGGGTAAGCTATGGTAAATGCACAGTATAACCATAGGGGAAAAAAAGGTGCAAATATACCTTTTATACAGAAGATCTTAGAAATAGCCCCTAAGTGACAGTGGGGTACTTTTCCACTGTTTTATTTTTGTTCTGCATAGACGCTGCCCCGGGTTCTGCCACACATCTGTATCAGGCTGATAAACCCGCTGAGAGTGGAGGATGTCCACTGAACCTTCAGTTCTCCTGTTGGATTTTTACAAAAAAAAAAAGAAATAGAGTTCTCTAGTTTATCTGTCTCTTTAAAGCCCTATTCTGCAGAGGAAATGGATGCGAGTTTATTGTATAGGCGTAATCACTTTTGAAACCAAATTTACGCCACTGGTGTATTGACAGAGCCACGGGGGATTCAGATAGGATTTTGTCAATTTCTGAAAGAAGCTGTTGTGTCTGTCAGTACTGATCCTTCCACCCCGCTGCTCCCAGACCAAACCCCCTCACAAATCCGTTGCGATCTCAATAGAAATGTCTCGAAAGCAGGGACATGTGCTTTTTCTGCTGCAGTGGGGATAGCCGGGGCTCAAAAGTCGCTGTGTCACATTTGCCAGCATGTCTTTGTCTCGGCTTAAAATGCTTTCCCCAGGCTGGTTATGCAGAAAAACATCTCCCCATGAGCAGTGGACTCCCTGAGAACGAGGACGTCAGCTGGCCGCTGTTCCTCTCACTGTGGTTGAATTGCAAATGTATGATCTATTTGCTTTCTTTAGTTTTGTATTGCTGATTTCTCTGGTTTAAATCCCCACGCTATTTATTATATTTCAGTGTAATTTAACGTGTAGGATTTTAGATTTCTGGGTGGTAATAGGTTTATTTGTTAAACCGAAGTTGGTGCAGCTGTCCTTGTCAATGTGTGTGTGTGTGTGTGTGTGTGTGTGTGTGTGTTTGTGTGTGTAATACCACTCTGCGCCTCGTTATCTAGTTTCATTACATTGTTGTTATTCCACTATAAAACAAGCTGGGCCGTTGTCGCTGGGGGAGGGTCTTGTCTGCTTTACTCTCTCTGGGTCCCCCTAGGCAAGCAAGTGGGGTTTTGGTTGCAAGGTGTGTTAAGATATATTGCACAGTTTTCTTTAGTTTCTTTTCACTGCGCCCTTTTCTAGATTTATTAGCTTATTGTCTTATTTAATTACACTAGTTCACGGTGGCATTATTTGTTGTTTGGTCTGGGCTGACCTGGCGGATTGGAGGGGCAGGGGTAAGGGGATTGTACTCTGGGTGTCTCTTTCCTCAGTGCTCTCTGCCTAACTGGTTTGTTTTATTATAGGGACGGCTGTGGACCACAAGAAAGTGGTTATTTATCCCATTATGATTTACCTCAGTAGCTCCAGTCATGCGCTCACTGCTGCCAGAAATCATTTCTATGGGACACGGTTAACCAAATATTCTCTTCAAAACCGTTGATCAAATCCATCTTCCATTCATCCTCCTCTCTTACCTGCCATGATTTCTCCTCTTTCTTTCGGAACAAAATCAACACCATTTATTCTACGCTCTCCTGCCACAAACCCAGTATAGTTAGTTGACCAACTGGACTCCCCTCCACTTGCCCCTCCTGCTCTCTCTTCCTTCTCTCCTCTCTCCATTACTGATGTCTCCAGCCTATTGTTGAAATCACCTACTGCCACGTGCCCCTTAGACCCCTGGCCAACAAATCTCGTCCGTCTCTGTGCTTCTGATCTTGCTCGTTCCATTATGCACACTCTCAACCTGTCCCTGGATTCAGGCCTGGTTCCTGCTGCCCTCAAGACTGCCCGAGTAACGCAGGTGCTAAAAAAACCCCTTTCTTTGGGGCTCCCGAGTGCCGCATCCAGTAAAGGCGCTCCGCGTGGAGTGCAGGATGCGCCCTATAGCCTGGAGGTCGCTGGTTCAAGTCCAGGCTATTCCACTGCCGACCGTGGACGGGAGCTCCCAGGTGGTGGCGCACAATTGGCTGGTATGAAACATTACAACTAACGGAATGGTAATGTGGAGATCCTGAGATCATATAGCACAGGATGTAGAGATTTTTTGTTCCAATGGCCTCAATGATGTGTCGTAAAGCTGAAGTCGCTGCATATCTCCACAGACTTCTCTGCTGGATTCAATAAAAAGTGTTTAATACTTACCTTCCAAAGTGACCTTGTCTGCTTGTCTCCTTAAACTTCTTTGAAGGGTTCTACAAGAACCTTTGGGGTGTTTCCACTCCGATTTAATAAATGTCCTCATCTTCCTGAGAAACCCCTTCTTGTGTTGACCTTTCATTACATTGCAAAGAGTGCAAAGATGAGTGACCAGAATTATCCCGGGTTTAAAAGGCATGTCGTATGCAGACAGGCTAAAATAATTGAATCTATTCAGTCTTGAACAAAGACGACTATGCAGTGATCTGATTCAAGCATTCAAAATCCTAAAAGGTATAGACAATGTCGACCCAGGGGATTTTTTTTGACCTGAAAAAAGAAACAAGGACCAGGGGTCACAAATGGAGATGAGATAAAGGGGCATTCAGAACATAAAATAGGAGGCACTTTTTTACACAGAGAATTGTGTGGGTCTGGAACCAACTCCCCAGTAATGTTGTTGAAGCTGACACCCTGGGATCCTTCAAGAAGCTGCTTGATGAGATTCTGGGATCAATAAGCTACTAACAACCAAACGAGCAAGATGGGCTGAATGGCCTCCTCTCGTTTGTAAACTTTCTTATGTTCTTAAATGAATAAGCATGTGTGCAGACTACAAATGAGACCGTATCTGGCAAAACACCCCCCCCCCCAGAACAATAACATGCATTAAGTTACAATGCATATTCATATTGACTTACAATACATACAAGGCATAAGTTCATAGGTTCATAATATATTTTCACACTTTACCATCACCCAAACTTCAACTGAGTGCGCTGGCGTTTTAGCTACTACTACTACTACTGCTAATAATAATAATAATAATAATAATGACTTCCCTGCCCCTTCTTATTTTAAGTACTGTAGTTAACATTGACACATTGACAATGACTTGAAATAATGTTATCGGAGGAAGCCTCACATTTACTCGCGATTAGCATGTTTGCCATGCTGTCAGATTTGCTGAAAGGTGTTTATTATTTTGTTCTAATTTAACGCGGTCTGGTCCCACTCTGCTTAGAAACTTGAGAGAAAGTAATGCAGCAGCTTAAAAAAAATATATATATATATTGAAAAATTAAGACCCAAGTCTTAGGCTGTGTTCACACTTGCTCCGTTTAGAGGGTTTGGTCCGCACTCGGTATGGTTCGGTACGTTTGGTGTGAAGTGTGAACAGTAAAGTCCGTTTAGGAAATGAACCGTACCGAACCACCTAAAGAGGTACTCCCGGTCCGTTTGGCACACGCACTGAGTCTGGACTGCTTGCTAAGCCTCAATGTGAACAACTACTGGACTCTGTCCTTTTTCACATAGGAAACTAATTATACAAGGTAACCTGACTCGTAGTTTAGTTCATATTCTGAGGAAACAAGTGGAGTAAGAAACAAAACCGTCCCAGTTTTTCCAAAGCAATATGTAAGAATTTAAAACATGCTATATTAAAAACAGGAGCTTGTTAAGAGATGGCACCCAATACTGCATCACCCCTACACCTACACACTGCAACGCACACGTTCACAGTTTATAATAATGGATCTTCTCCAGGGAGCTAAAGAAAAATCCCTTGCCGGATCGTGAGAGGGCAGAAGCGAAGAGATCAATAACTAGTCGAAGTGCGCAGTGCAGTGACCAGCCGAACAACACATTGTGTCTCACGCCGTTAAAAATAATACCTGATGAATGCAATGGAAAGTGTTGATTGCAAGGGGGAGAAAAAAATATTTCTAATAGGATCAGCTCGAATATGTATACAAAATACAGAAGTGGAATAAAATACAAGAAGCGGAAAATTGGAGGAAGAAAATTCCTCTCAAAGAATGAAAAAAATCAGCTCAAAATCTATCTTTAAATATATATATATATATATATATATATATATATATATATATATATATATATATATATATATATATATATATATATATTAGACACACACATACACGTTTTTGCTCAAAAGAGTCCACTTCCCAACATTTCTGTATGTTTAACAGAAAGTGTGTTTGAAAGCAAACAGTACAGGTGCTTGCAGGCTTGTGATGCCATGGCAACTACACTTACTTATTTCTATTTAAATCTATGAATGTGCTTGTGATGTCATTAACTACATAGTTAATGATGTAATGATCTACTATTCCTTTCTATGTAAACCTTCAGACATCCTGGTATTTGAGTCTATGCATCCATTTATTTTCCTTTATTCTTCTTTATTGCACATTATCTAATTTGGTTTCTTCTAAAACTACAGAATGTAGGTAATACATGTTCTGTTTAATTTCTCTCTCTCTCTCTCTCTCTCTCTCTCTCTCTCTCTCTCTCTCTATATATATATACTGTATATATATATATAGGAAAAAGAAAAAAGAGAAAAGGATATTTCAGGTACTTAAAAAGGTAGAATAATTGATTGCAAATCAATTATCAGGACGTTTCGGACTACAAGTCCTTCATCGGCTGAATACAAAAAGCAAAAAATAATAAAAAAAAACAGTGCTTTAAGTTGATAAAAAACCTATATATATAATACCATTCAGAAGGACCATTAATTGCAAACCATTACTACAGAACACTGCCAAATAGATTTAAGAAGATGAAAGGAAACAGAAGCAAACTAATGCTATGCCTCTAAATAAGTAGACTGTTTCTTACTCCAATCTTCACGACTAACAAAGTCAGTCCTGAGATGGACGATCTAGTTCACTGTCAATGCATCTTTTATTAGCTCCATATATTCTTTTTGTTGTTTTATTAGATCTCTTTGTTATTTTTTTGGGAACTGTATTGAACATTTGTTTTTGTGTTTTTTGTACTTTTTGCAAAAGACCGGGACTGATGTGCATCTATTTCTGTATAGATGTAATGCGCAGCTGTGTAGATTTTTTAAGCATATCTTTAGTTTGCTTCTGTTTCCTTTCATCTTCTTAAATCTATTCGGCAGTGTTCTGTAGTAATGGTTTGCAGTTCATGGACCTTCTAAATGGTATAATGTATGTAGCTATTGAAACACTCTGGTATATAAATTTCTCTGTTCTACCAGCTGCAATTGTTGGTGTATTTGAAAGTTTTCTAATACTGTTTAAGTCTTACTATACTGATTTCTCCATGTACACACATTTCATTACTGCTATAGTTGCTAATAGTAGTATATAACAAACAGATCCTGTTGAAGTTTACTCTCTTGGCTCCTGTGAAATCCTTGTTTTATGCTGTACTCATTTACTTGCTGGGGCCACAGTATTTGATGTTTTATGCTTGGTGTCAGTATACACCTATGACCTAGGTGTTTAGTTATTTCATATTGTATTTTTTGTAGTATTATTTGCACTTACTGTAAACTATGCTGTATTTAAATATCAATCTTCTATTGTAACCCTGTACTGTCCTGGATAAAGACATCTGGGAAATAAATAAATTCATAATAATAATAAAAACTGAAATTGTTTTATTTATTGAAATGTAAAGCCTTGGTTTGGTTTATTTAAGATATGGGTTTCTAACCCATTACAGGGAATACTAGGCAGTAAATCATGCTAAAATAATACGGACTAAAGCTCAACCATGCTTGAGGAATGAAATAATGGCTGGATTGCCTCTTCCACGTTCTGCACTGTGCCCAGGTGCAGGAAAAAACAGCAACAATCACATCAGCTATAAACAAAACGTTTGAAAAAGTTTCGACCCTGGAAATGTCAACAATTTTATTATAAGCAAATCAAAATTCTGTCTGGCCTGCTGCGGTATCCTCAAATAACACGACAGAAAAAGAACTCAAATTGGAGAGACGTTTTTATTTTGTATTCATTGGGCATTCCAACTGACATCTGCTTCCCAGAATTACAAAGAACGCACACAGCTTCAGGGTCAGACAGTAGCACAGAAGCAGGGGAACAATGAGGTAGCCTTCTGACTTCCAGCTGCTAAGCTGTGTTGAAAACGCCTCCCTCGTTTCAGCCAAATTGCCTCACATATGAAGCCGTCAAAGTATCAGAAAATTGGATTTTACTTTCTGGTCCCCTGCCCTAACTGTAGATTTCAATTGAAGACTCCTTATAATTCCCCTTGAAGTTTGTAAACCCCTAAGGGAACAGCGCACTTGATAGTTCTTTGTAAGTAATGTAAAGCAAGCCTCGAATGTATTGACCATGTCCTTGTGATGGATTGCGTCTGTAAAGTCTTCATGGGCTGAAATCCATTGAAAACAACAACGCCTCCAGGCTAAAAAGAATATTCATGGGATATAAATTCAAACAGATAAAGTATTGCATGCTCTCTTCTGTACTTTATTGTCCTTATAAAATTGCTTTGCTCCTTGATAAAAAAAGACTCTCAGTATAAGGAAAGCGAGGTACAGCACAGGGGAGCAGGGTACAGCATATTTTTCAAATTTGTCCTTAACCTTTAAAAATGAAATTCCACTAAGTTAAATGATATAGTTCATAAACAACTTAACTTACTTTACTGCTTTTACTCTAACTTTGCTGCCTTTTCTTGAAGAAACAATCAATCAATCTTTATTTTATATAGCACCTTTCATAGCGGACCACCATCACAAAGCACTTTACAAGATGCAGTAACAACAAGAAAATCCAGAATACTGCACAATACATGATATACAGGGAAAAAAAAATGCATAATACATTAAATACAGTGGAAAGTGCATAATACATGATATAGTAGCAACTGTCACAGATGATTCTGGCATGTCCCTTTTGTGCTATAAGTCATTAGATCCTTTTGCATGGAAGGCCTCGGTTGCAAGGGTGTGCGGTTCTTTGATGGACCCAGATTCAGTTAAAATGTTTGAATGAATGTAGAGATGGGAGCCCAGCTAACAAGATTGAAGTTTTTGCAAGGTATCAGGCTTTTAAAGACTATCATCCACACCTGTGAGCAGAAACTGACTCACTGAGAGCAGAAACTGACCGAAGACTGTCACAGCTACTGGAAGCAGGATGATGTTTGGGATACAAACTGAACATTTGTGAAACTGCAACAAATATTGCAATGACTGTCATTTGTTTTAAAGAATATACAACCATTAGAAAATATTATTAGCAGATCTGTGTAAGGCCTTTGAGGAGGAGTTAATTACATTGAAGGTCAGACTGACCTGAAAGCTCCAAACCTCCCTTATCAGGCAAAAGCATCTTTAATTGGACTCAGAGTCTTAAGGCATTCTGATCCAGCGAGAGCAGAATGGCAGAATCTATGGAGCACAATTAATATGCCAGAAGCAATCAAACTAGGTTTGATTATAGTAAGGAAAAACAAAAGTATTTCAATAAATAAGAAACCTAATATAATAACATTAAGTAAATGTATGAGCAGTCCTAAGTTTTAATATTCAAGGTTGCATTTGCTGCTAATTAAAAAATAACCTCTTGCCTTCAGTGTATATCAATGAAGTAAAATAAAATTACAATTTATAAGAGATTGCTATATGGAAGTGTCTGAATTAGAATACATGTTATAAAATCATTTAAAATATAAACTGTAACTTTACACATACAGTGAACTGATTTGTAACCTCGTTCTCACCTGCTTGTAGTACAGGCAGTGTTGAAAATGACTCATTGGTGTCGGTCGATGAAGCAGGTATTTTTTGATAGTCAGCAATTTAACAGACAAGATCCTCTCTATAATGAGCAATCTCGTTAATATTAACGAGCGAAAATACCTTTCGGATAAAAGAAGATAGGTGTTTATCTTACAATAATAATTTTCTATATTATAACAGAAATTAATTAGAACCTGGCATGAAGAGGAGGGAATGGACAGCGTAGGACGTGTTAATACGTTAAGTTAGATATTGGTTTTGAAATAATGAGTATTGGAAAATGCTTATGATAGTGTTTCATGTTAATTAATCCTAAAATGGGCAAAAAGCAGAGGTTGTCTTAAAACCTGCTTTAACTGGATTTTGTATGAACAGTGAAGGTGGTCAGACTTAGTTCAGTCACTATATCACTATGGCATTCTAATATATTAATGATAGCCTGTATTTAGATATAAATAACTGGACCTTCCATTAAAAACTTATTTATCAATGGAGTAAAATAACATTACAATATCTAAGAGCAGCTGTTATACTGAAGTAACTTAATTAGAAATACATCTTATTATGCCATTTAAAGATAAACTGTTGAAAGCACATAGTAAAAGTTTATTATAACAGAAGCACAGCACTGACCATATTGCAAACATATTGTTAAAGACACATTTGCGATAATGTTAATTTAATCAATTTAAGAATGAGTTCAGTTTCTCCAACTAAACATTAGACATTACAATATCAATTCAACTAAAGAATATAAATGTTTAGTTCATATAAAGGTTTTACTGCAGTAAGAAACAAAAGGTATTTATTTACAGGGAAACTGTAGAGTGAAAGAATTAAATGTTTGTCTCAGAATCACAGTAGAATTCTGGAAGGGCATTAGACCTTCAAGAGATAAAGCCTGGTCTTTAGCACCTCAAAGCAGGATTCGGTGTTGGCTCTCAAAAGTGGGATTTGCCAACCTTGAATGATAACCAATGGAAGGTGCTTTAAGAAAGACAGATTTATGTATCTCATTATATTATAAGAAAATAATGAGAGCTGAGTTATAAAATTTAGGATGTAGGCTTTTTTGTATTATCTGAAAAGATACTGGTCCAGGTGTCTCTTTAAATTGGCCAAAAAATGACTTCATGCGGTGAATTTGGAAAAGCGCTTACAGTGGAGTTTCATATTAAATTAAAAACACTAGGCTTAGCAAGTAAACAGGGTGTGTGGAAACCTGCTTGTGCAGGCAACTTTTAGAAACAGAGAGAGATCAGGCTTGGTCCAAGCATGTTAATATAAGGCTATTATATTTAACATGTTTCATTATAGCTTAAATTTCAATGGAAATAAGTGAACTGACCACTGTATGCTTATTCAAAGGCTTATGATAAACCCCTACCCTCTTTTTGTTCTTCACGTTGTCAACACACATTTGTAAGTTAAACTGGCCCATTGACAACACACTGAAAAGGTAACATAAGCTAGAGGGACATCTATTTTTGACCCAGGTTAATATAATTAAATAGATATGGTGTCACATATTAAAAACATCTCTCATATATACTTGTATTGTATTTGGTAGCAAGGACTCTGTGAACTCCAGTTCACCTAATTTTTTTAGGGAAAGGAGGGGTGGAAGATAGTGAACCATGAGCTCACATTCAGCTAATTTTGAAATCAGAGTTGACCGGATCCTTCTAGAAAATCAGAGTTGACCGGATCCTTCTAGAAAAGATCATTAACTCAAAAGACAGGAACTGTCAAGGCAGATTGATGATCAGATTTAATTAGGACTCCTGATGTATTCAATGGAGGGAAAATCCTATTAAAACCAAGGTAAAACCCTGGTCAAGTATCACTTGATTTGCTAACTACAGGTTGTGTGGTCCATGCTCTGAGGAGTTCTGAAAGACTGATTGCTGTTTGGTCGAAGTCAAGTCTCTGCCTTTTGAAGACAGTTCTTATTTTTCAATATATCCTGCACTACATTTCCATATACTGGAAGGTAAGCATATATTTGAATTTAATATCTCTTTTATATTGATGCATTGCTATAAGGCATAGGATTTATATTTTAGCTGTTGAGAGTGATATATTGAATGTTCTAGAATTTAGCGTTGGGCATGTCTAGCTTTTTGCATCTTATAGCCTAAGAGCTAAATATATAACAACCATATTTGTATTACTGTATTGAAGTACTAATGCTGTTAAACCTGTAAAGCACTGGATCGCACAGACTGCTTTTTATTTGGGATTTATGGTGGTCTGCGCAACCAACCATTCCAATTTTTAAAGCATTTAATAAACTGAGAAGAGCACTACTACTGCTCTGATTTGTTAAAACTTCAAATTAAATGAGTCTGTGTGATTTGCTTGATGATTAAAAAGTTGTCTGGACATATAGCACGCCCAGTGCATGAACAAAACCACTTACAGGAGTTTTGAACATCTCTGTCCTCCTGAAACGTCTCCCCTGAGTTTAAGAGTGTGCTCACAGTATATATATAAAAAGATTATGTGCGATTTCTGACACAACACAGCAGCAAATAGCAGATATCAGGCTTAGAGCATGGAAAGCAAGAGTGAACAAGTGGGTCTTGAGAGCTGATTTAATGCGAGTGACGGTGGGAGCATCACACACCAAAGCTGGGAGAGAGTTCCAGAGAGTCGGAGCCATGAAGCTAAACAAGCGTTCTCCAAATGTGGTGCACTTTTGCTTGGGTATAACAAGCAAGCCAGAGTCGGAGGACCTCAGCTTGCGGGCAGGGACATAGCGGGTCAGCAGGTTGAGGAGGTACTCGGGACCTGTGTGATGAAGGGCATTGTAGGTGAGCAGGAGAGTTTTGAAAGTAATCCTGAACTTTACAGGTAGCCAGTGCAGCTGGGCAAGACGAGGGGTGAGGTGTTCACCTTTTTTTTCATCTGGTAAGGATCCTGGCAGCGGCATTCTGAACTAGCTGCAGTCAGTTTATGGTGAGTGCCGGGAGACCACCATAAAGAGAGTTGCAGTAGTCAAGTCGAGAGGAGACAAATGCATGACAAAGTATCTCCACATCCGGGAGGGAAAGGTAGGGAAGGACTTTGGAGATGTTTCGAAGATGGTAGAAGGAATATTTGACCACGGAGGAGATGTGGGCATCAAAGGAGAGGTTGCTGTCAAGAAGTACACCAAGGCTTCGTACTGTGGGGGAAGGCAGCAGCAGACAGTTTCCAAGGTTCAGGGCAGCTATACTGAGATTAAGTTGAGTTTTAGATCCTACTAGAAGGAGTTCCGATTTGCTAGTGTTCGATGTCTTGAATGCAAGCCGAGAGCCGGACCATGGCAGAGGGGCTTCCAGGGGCGAGTTTTAAGTAGAGCTGGGTGTCGTCAGCATAGGAGTGAAACATGAGGCTGTGTTGGTGCATGAGGTGACCCAAGGGAAGCATGTAGATATTGAAGAGAAGAGACCCAAGAACAAGTGACCGGGTTTGCAACACCACTGCGTCCAGCTTAGAAAACAGACTGCATGTATCTGGATAGGTAAGAGGACAGCCAGGAGAGACAGGTTCCAGAGATCCCAGCATGCTTCTGAAGGTGATCAAAAAGAATGCCATGATCTATGGTGTCAAAAGCAGCTGTTAGGTCAAGAAGGACAAGCACAGAGGGAGCACCAGCATCAGCATTAAGCAGGAGATCATTCACAATCCAGAGCAGAGCAGTTTAATTCTTTTTTTATATTATTAACATTGTGAGCTTGAGCAAGACAACCCCATACTGTGTTTATGTATTATTTTGTTGAGTGATTGTTTATATGAAATCTCATGAGGACTTGTTGGTTTGATTTGAAAATGCAAATAGGCCTTTCAAATTCAATAGGAAACGTTTCCACTAGAAGTCTTTCTCAGTGTCTTCTGTGTAAATTCAATGACAAACGTTTCCACTGGAAGTCTTTCTTGGTGTCTTCTGTGTAAATTCAATGACAAACATTTAGATTAGAAGTCTTTCTTGGTGTCTTCGTTTCTAAACTTCATTTGGGTAAACAAACGCTCTGACATTCTTCGGTGTTCTGCACCCTGAAAGCCTGCGTTGGAGAAAACATTAAGATGCCGGCGCCAAAATGTGACCTTATCTCAGCCTCCAAATCCCGTTCAATTACATTTTTAGCCAGAGGGATAATGTTCTAATTAAAATAATAAAAATTTAAAAAATAATAATTAAAAAAGAAGAAAGACACACACATGCCACAGACTTGCTCCAAGCGAATTGGAAACGGACACAAGCACTTCCAGTCAAAGCCACATGACAATAGTCTTTCAATACCGGAACCCTGGAGTTCCTCACCGATACTGATAATAGGAATACACTAGCAGAATAACAATGAATACGATTGTCAATAGCTTTTCTCATACCATTTCTATGCCGATGATGCTCAGATTTTCCTCTCCTTCCCCACCTCTGACTCCACCATCCCCTCCCGTATCTCTACCTGTGTGTCTGCTATCTCCTCCTGGATGCACTCGCATCACCTCAAACTCAACCTCTCTAAATCTGACCTCCTGTTCTTTCCCTCCTCCCCCTCCTCTGATCTCTCTATCACCATTCCTCTGGAATCTACCATACTCTCTCCATCCTCCTCAGCTAAGAACCTCGGAGTCACCCTGGACCCCTGCCTCTCTTATTCACAGCACATCTCCAGTCTGGCACGCGCTTGCCGATTCTTCCTGCGCAACATACAAAGAATCCGACCCTTCCTCACCAACCAGCTCCTGGTCCAGGCCTTGGTACTCTCCCGCCTAGACTACTGCAACTCTCTCCTGGCTGGCCTCCCTGCGTCCGCCACCCGTCCGCTCCAGCTCATCCAGAACTCCGCTGCTCGCCTGGTGTTCTGTCTGCCTCGCTTCTCCCACGCAACTCCTCTGCTCCGCTCACTCCACTGGCTCCCGATCACCTCTCGCATCCAGTTCAAGACTCTTGTACTAGCCTACAGATGCCTTGACCAGACTGCACCCAGCTACCTCATCTCTCCCTACACCCCCACTCCTCCTGCACTAGAAGACTGGCTCTACCTCCTCTACGCTCCCCTGCCTCCAGAGCCCGTTCCTTCTCCACCCTTGCCCCGTAGTGGTGGAATGACCTTCCTACTGATGTCAGAACTGCCCAGTCCCTGACCACCTTCCGACGCCTCCTCAAGACTCACCTCTTCAGAAAGCACCTGTAGAACTCCTCTTCTCCCTCTGGACACTTTATCACTCTTCCTTTAATGCGCTTTACTTGCTCTTATCTGCTCCCTATTTTACTGCATTTAATCCCGTACTTCATAGAGTACTGTAATCTGTCGCAAGTGTGTTATTTAATCTGTAGTATTTTGTATTTAATTATATCCTGATGTAACTATCACTGACACTTATCTGCTATGTTACTGAATAGTATTTTGTCATACTTGTACTTGCTAGAACCAAAGTCATTGTATTTATCTTGCTCTTAATTGTATTATTACTTGTACTGTGATTCTTGAAATGTATTTTTGTTTAAGACTGTAAGTCGCCCTGGACAAGGGCGTCTGCTAAGAAATAAATAATAATAATAATTTGCTTTCTGACCACTATCCACAGCGGTCTTGTGATAATAAGGAAATGGACCCAAAGCAGCAGCTACAATGGGATGAGGTTACCATTGAGAGATCGCTACCACTGTATGTTAATTATGCTCTTCTCAAATGGCAGCGGCAATGCAAACAAACAGACAGGCAGACAGCGGCACTACAATGGCAATGGTTTGGTACTAGGGAGCAATGGTGTCACAAGAGCTGCTACAATGGGATGCCATTGGTTTGACGTCAATGGGACCTCAATGGTATGAACACACAACCCACACTGCTGGTAATCCATTGCAGTACCATGGTACCATTTCAGTACCAGACAGACAGACAGTATGTCGGGACAATATTTCATCCAAATTCATTGTGTTGCCACTGATGTTAATGCTCTCATAGTAAAAGCATAGCAAAATGTAATGAAGCCCAAAATGTAATGGGTAGCAGTTTCATCCATTCCAGGTTTTAATACAAGCTTGAATAGTGGAAAGGTAACAAGCTCAGGTGTGTCTTATTAAACTCATAGTAAAACCAGGAATGGATCACACTGCTATGCAATGGGGGTGTTATTTATCCTGTAATCAGAGGCCTGAATTCAGCCAGTCTTTTACCTTTTACTCTGTATTAACCCTACTGGCGCCACGCCCACACTTTTTCGGTCAGTCTCTCTGACTTTATAGTTTTGGGACCCCCCTTTAACAATTTTGCAAAGGAACCCCAATTAAAAATGTACTGCAGGGAGAGTAAATGTTTAATGTCTCTTGCCTGCACGTACCCCTATTACGTTCCCCACAGACAGTAAAAGCATACCAAAGTGTTATAAAGCACAGTGAAAGCACGGTATAGGATCTGTGAGCAAGCATTGTAAAGCACAGAGAGGTATTAGAACATTAGAAAGTTTACAAACGAGAGGAGGCCATTCAGCCCATCTTGCTCGTTTGGTGTGTTAGTAGCTTATTGATCCCAGAATCTCATCAAGCAGCTTCTTGAAGGATCCCAGGGTGTCAGCTTCAACAACATTACTGGGGAGTTGGTTCCATACCCCCACAATTCTCTGTGTAAAAAAGTGCCTCCTATTTTCTGTTCTGAATGCCCCTTTATCTAATCTCCATTTGTGACCCCTGGTCCTTGTTTCTTTTTTCAGGTCAAAAAAGTCCCCTGGGTCGACATTGTCTATACCTTTTAGGATTCTGAATGCTTGAATCAGATCACCGCGTAGTGTTCTTTGTTCAAGACTGAATAGATTCAATTATTTTAGCCTGTCTGCATATGACATGACTTTTAAACCTGGGATAATTCTGGTTGATCTTCTTTGCACTCGTTCTAGAGCAGCAATATCCTTTTTATTCTCGGTGAGGTCTTACTAATGCATTGTAAAGTTTTAACATTACTTCCCTTGATTTAAATTCAACACTTCTCACAATATATCCGAGCATCTTGTTGGCCTTTTTTATGGGTATGGTAAAGCATAGGCAAGCATTGTAAAGCACAGAGAGGTATGGTAAAGCATAGGGAAGCATTGTAAAACACAGAGAGGTCTGGTAAAGCATAGGGAAGCATTGTAAAGCACAGAGAGATATGGTAAAGCATAGGGAAGCATTGTAAAGCACAGAGAGATATGGTAAAGCATAGGGAAGCATTGTAAAGCACAGAGAGGGCTGGTAAAGCATAGGCAAGCATTGTAAAGCACAGAGAGGGCTGGTAAAGCATAGGGAAGCATTGTAAAACACAGAGAGGTATGGTAAAGCATAGGCAAGCACTGTAAAGCACAGAGAGGTGTGGTAAAGCATAGGGAAGCATTGTAAAGCACAGAGAGATGGTAAAGCATAGGGAAACATTGTAAAGCCACTGAGGTTTGGTAAAGCTTATTTAAAAAAAAAAATCATGACAAACCTGGGTAAACTATGGTAAATGCATAGTATAACCGTGGGAAAAGCATGGTAAAACTGCAATAATGGAGTACAACAGTAATATATATATATATATATATATATGAGATGAGAGAGAGAATATAAATTCATATTATTCATATTATCAAGAGCGAGAAGGCATTTGACACAGCAGGTGGATTACACAAACGCACCTTGCCCCGGCGTTTCAATTACAGTAAATATGGCGTCACTGTGTGTACTTTAAAAACACCCCACGTAAACCTAACTTTTGGTTTGCGAGAGAGAGAGAGAGAAAATAATTAATATTATAATAAATAAATTACACTTCAAAATCTCACTTCAAAAACTCAAAGAAACAAAGAAACTGAAACACAAAACCTAGTCTCTGTAAGTCGCCTTGGATAAAGGCTTCTGCTAAATAAATAAATTTAAAAAACAAAACAAAAAAAACCTGGTCAAGGTGAAAGACACAAAGCAGAGGCAGATCCTGACCAAGTACAGCCTGAGTGACCACCACCTGGCAATCGAAATAGGACGACACAGACAGTCCTGCCTGCCCAGACGGGAGGCTATGTGGTCACTGTGAACTGGGAGAAGTCGAGACAGAGATGCACTCTCTCTCCTGCAGTTAACCAGTCCAGAGAGAGTGGCAGTTGATATTGATTTTTTGTTATGCTTATGTAATGTTATATTGCCAATAAAGCACCTTTGAATTTGAGAGAGAGAGAGAGAGAGAGCGCGCCTTTTAAGGACCTGCAACCAAACCTGCCTCAAAATAGTGCAGGAAGATGGAATACAGTGCAAAGACGTCATGTGCGCGAGATAGTCATCTCGGTTCATTCCTAGATATATTGCGATTGCGTTTTAGCGGTTTGCCGTTATAAGACTTTGGAGCCCAGAAGCGCTTCAAGGTATCTGCTGCACCACCTGCTTACGCACGTCTTTATTTTTTTAAAAGTTCGTTCTTCTTGGGAAAACGGTGACGACACACGACTTTGATTGCTCTTGCTAAAAAAAAATACATCTAGATTTATCACACAACCCGAGACGGGGGTTTGATAGTCAAACCGACACTTTCAAGACGTTCTTGTTAGTTTTATTACCGCGCAACCAGCTATAGATGGGCATTGGGACGCACGCATTTCTGGATGCTGATGCCCGGTTTGACAAGTTTACATCGATTCCACTCGGTTACGACTCCTGTAAACATCACTTGAGTTCAGAATTGTGCGGCTGAGGACTGTGTCTGTTGTGTGTGTGTTTTTTTTTTAAAATTCTTGAACCAATTTAAACAGCTCCTGGCTAGTTTCTGGAACCACTACAACCGCTTGGAAACCAGTACAGCATACGAGCTGGGATCAGAACAAAGCAGTGTTCCAACAACTGGGATAGACCCGTTTTTATTAGGGTATCGGGTAAGTATATATTAAAATGAAATAAAAGTGTATTTGCATTTCTTTCATATTTTAACGTCAACTTAACTAGGAAAAAAAGTTAGTACTGTATGGAAAACGCGGAAAAAAACACGTAAAATCCACCTACACAGCTCCGGCATTTACAGACAACACATCAGAACTGCATAGTGCTTCTGTGATTTTGTAAGATGATGGCAATATAAGTAGTACAATTGGATTGATTAACTATATAAGCTGTACAACTTATTTTGCGTTGCTTATTAGTTTATGATCAATGCAAGACAAAAGTTGCAGCATCTACTTTACAAGACTCAAAACTCTATAGTGGGGCATGCATTATTAAAAGCTGCAAACACAAGATCTTAACAAAAGTGCCTTTGTTGTAAATTGTGACAGTTTATCATCTTATCATAAAGAAATATACGGTGCACCTTTAGGAATATAGGTAGGGAAAATCTCATGCGCAATAACCATTCCAAATAATCTATGAGGCGTTTATTATGCTTCATATTAAATTGATATTTTGGTGTGGGATGTATTATTGTTAGAATTTGGTATGTCGTTACTGCTTTGGAAGCGGGAGCAGATGTTAACCCGACAGTCCAATGCATTTTGTGTTCCCTGGACGAGAACGGATTTAATCGAGATACATTTTGAGACCTGTAGTTATCAGATACGAGGTAAAGGCGAGCACGCTGTCCAGATTACACGCACAACGCAGCGATAGGCAGGCGCAGGCTTTACTGATCCCAATTAAATACCGTATAATTACGAGGCTGCAACCACAGATCAGGTACAGAACCAAACACAATGCCAATCCCAGCGCGCTTGGAGTTTTATGTCGCGTTGCGATGGTGATGAATAGGTTCCAAGCGGGCTAAAGAAATGCGTATATATAATATTGTAGCGAGGCAATCGACACACACAAGCGGGTGGGGGGGCGGACGCGAACCCGGGACCCGCTTTGCAAGGAGCGTATATCGGGGTTATGTCCCTGTGTGTGATTACGTCATCTATCAGCCCTGCTGCTGCCTTCCCCAGTGCACACTTCAATAGTTTATTTTTATAGATCCGCGAATGAATATCTTACATGATAAACAGAAGATAGTGTGACGCACATTAAATTTAAACAGGCTGTATCAAATACAATGTTATGTACTGGGCACACCTTGTCACAGTTGCAGAAAATATCATTTTTCAAATGATCAAATCACGGTGTTAACTTTACGCGTTGAATCTAAATGCAAGCGACAGGTGGATTGTTGATAGTTGCATGAGAAATCTGTCCGACACGACAAGCGGGGGCTTAGGTGTGTTAAAACAAATTAATAAATAACTTATGGTAGCCGTCTAGGCCACTGAACGCACCGCCTTCAGGATTAGGTTAAAAAGGTTTGGGTTCTTTTGTTTGGCATTGGAATAAATTCAGCCAAGACATAAAACACAATGCAAGTTTAATAAATTTATTATTTTGTCAGTGGGAGAATATAAAACACACATTTTCTCAAGGGGAGAAAGCAAATAACATTTAAAATACACAATAAAATGTTACAAATTCAATGGGGCCTTTTTCTTTGGTTTCTTTTGAGGGCCCTGAAACGCCCTATAAAATCAAGCTAGCCACTGCCCAATCCCATTTACTATTTCAGACGCCTCAATTGCACTGTGCTTTTTAGCCTGCAAGAGATTATCCAAATTTATGGCCAATTCTGAATACAGATTGACTTAATTTCTTAGCAGACGCCCTTTTCTGGGGACTCTTACAATTGTTACAAGATATCACATTATACAGATGTCACTTTTTTGTTAAACATACAAATCACCCATTTATACAGTTGGGTTTTTACTGGAGCAATCTAGGTAAAGTACCTTGCTCAAGGGTACAGCAGCAGTGTCCCCCACCTGGGATTGAACCTACGATCCTCCGGTCAGGAGTCCAGAGCCCTAACCACTACTCCACACTGCTGTACCTTAATCACCCACTACAGGCAGGGGTGCTAGAGAGCACTTAAAATTAGCTGGTCCGTGATATTTCAACAAAATGGATATCCCCAGCCCCCCCACTAAAACACAATTAAAATTACAATACAGAAAAGAAAAAAAAATCAAAACCCAAGTTAGTCAAATAATTAAAACAAAAGGCTGCTAACTGCGTGTTTAGTTCAGACCTGTCTGCACACTTATCAAAGTCCAGTTCAATCATTTCTCCTCTTTCTTTCGTCGCAGTCCCCTCCGTTGCGCTACTAGTCTTTCAATTGCAGGGCGTAGATTCAACGGGATCTGCAAGACCCACGCTCGGGGAAGCCGGACAGACACGAGGACGGGTCGTCATCAACACGCACACAGCGTCAGCCCAGGAACAGGAACATTCAAGCACCACACGAGGTATCAGGCAAAAACACCGCGTGTTTAAGAGACAACGCATACAATAATGAAAACAAACCCCATGCAAGACAGAAAGTAACCTTCAAAAGCACAGCAGTATCAGGCATGGCAGCTCGACACTGATTCTGAAGAGCTGCTGGCTTTTGAATCTACCGGGAGCGAAGTCTGAGCTCTATAATATGCTGCTGACGTTTAAGAATTTTTTTATTAGTCTTGATTCACGAAGCTTGTCACCCAGGGTTCCTTTCTCTGTCTAATGCGACTACATACTTTCTCAAGCCTTTATGCACCCCACTATAACCCTTGTCAAACGAGCTGGATCTAAATCTTAACCGGTTTGCTTAATTTCCTAAATGAAACACTTACCATACATGTAACGGGGGCGGGGTAACGCAGCCAAACCAGGATAGGAGTCTTGCACAGCTACAGCGGGGGCAACTACGCTCAAGCAAAGCCACCGCCACGACTTGCAGTAATTTCACCCTGTAGTTTAACATCACAGCTTCTTTTTATTAGGCAGGAGCAATGCGTTAACCACAAGGAAAGAGGACAAGCACAATAGTGAAACGTTTTATTTATAAGAATATGGTTCTCATTTACAAAAGTAAAAATGTCAAACTGGAAACTTTTTTTCCCCCTCCCCAGGGCTTAACACAGAGGCATAGTATTTATCAGCTACACAAAATGAGACACAGTAGTTACCATGTCAGCATCAGGGGTTATAAAAGCAATGAAGGGCACCCAAGCAGAATAAAACAATCCACAGTTAAATTGCATTGGTGATGTGGTTGAGGACTCCGTCAACAAAATGCCTTCAAATCGAAATAACCCAAGGAGTCCTCAATCTCACCCCCAGTGGAGTTCAGTATCAGATACTGAGCATCGGGCACGTATTCCAGTGACTAAATCGCATTCTCACAGCGATCACAGAAGTGAAATGGATTTTCATTTCACAAATAATCACATTCTAGACCTCCCATTATTCCTCTCCCTGCAGGCAGAGCAGCCGCGGCAACACATGAGCTACACTTGCTATATGCGGTACACCCCCCCGCAGGTAAACGCTACAGCCCATAGACTTCACACACAAAGTAGCAGTTTCACCACAACAACAACAACAACAACAACAACCCTACCGCCGCTCCTACTTTCCAGCCCGGCATCCATGCTCACATTAACTGCTCTTTTTACCCTGAAGGTCCTCCCAACTCTCTCCTCGTTCGTCTTAATAAAGCTTTATAAAGTAGTCAACTACAAACAATTGGACTAATTAATCAATTACAACGCGATTTCCTTACAAACATTCACACGTGCTTTAAAAAAAACAACAGCAACATATCAAAATAAAATAAAATAAAATAAAATTACTTGCTCTTATCTGCCCCCTATTTTACTGCATTTAATCCTGTACTTCAGAGCACTGTAATCTGCCAAGTGTTTAATCTGTAGTATTTTGTATTTAATTATATCCTGATGTAACTATCACTGACACTGTTATCTGCTCCATTATTGAATCGTATTTTGTCACACTTGTACTTGCTTGAACCAAAGTCATTGTATTTATCTTGCTCTTAATTGTATTATTACTTGTACTGTGATTCTTGAAATGTATTTTTGTTTACGACTGTAAATCGCCCTGGATAAGGGCGTCTGCTAAGAAATAAATAATAATAATAATAATAATAATAATAATAATAATAATAATAATAATAATAAAAGTGCGATAGAAAAACGACACATCTTAAATTATAAATACTAAAAGTGCAATGAAAGTTTAAACCTGTTACATCCACATTTACAAAGTGGAAAAAACACGGGTCTGTTTCATGTTGTAATAGATAGATAGATAGATAATATGTATGATATGCAAGTCACACAGAAGTTTATAATAATAATAATAATAAAGACATATATATATATAGAGAGAGAGAGAGAGAGAGAGAGAGAGAGAGAGAGAGAAATGCTTTTTTTTCTTTTCAGATATATCGGAAGCACCATGAGTGACGTCATCACACTGTTGGGGGAACTGGAGGAAGTCGATTGGAACTTTACTGCCTTGCTAAATTCAACCGCTTTGAATTCCACGCTGTACGACAGCGAGAGCAACGTCACCTACTATCCGTACTACCAGCACTCCCCGCCGGTCGCTGCGTTCTACATCGTGTCGTACCTCTTCATTTTCCTGCTCTGCATGGTCGGGAACGCCCTGGTGTGCCTGATTGTGATGAAGAACAAGCGCATGCGCACGGTCACTAACCTCTTCATCCTCAACCTGGCGATCAGCGACCTCCTGGTCGGAATTTTCTGCGTTCCAACTACCCTGGTGGACAATTTAATTACAGGTAATTCGCTTTTTATTTTATTCAGGTTTCTTGTCTTTATTATTATTAATTTATTAGCAGACGCCCTTATCCAGGGCGACTTACAACTGTTACAAGATATCACATTATTTTTACATACAATTACATTATTTATTTACACATTATTTTTTCATGCAATTACCCATTTATACAGTTGGGTATTTACTGGAGCAATCTAGGTAAAGTACCTTGCTCAAGGGTACAGCAGCAGTGTCCCTCACCTGGGATTGAACCCACGACCCTCCGGTCAAGAGTCCAGAGCCCTAACCACTACTCCACACTGCTGCCCCTTTGTATTTTTTTGTAGGGATTTGTGCTGGGCAGCAGAATGCTATAGAGTGAGAGAAGACTGAAAGAGTCGGTTTAACGTAGGTTTAACATACCTAATCGAGCCTCGTGGTTGTGTTTGCCAGGCTGGCCCTTCGGCAATGTGGTGTGTAAGCTGAGCGGGCTGGTGCAAGGAACCTCTGTCTCTGCCTCTGTCTTCACGCTGGTGGCCATCGCGGTGGACAGGTCAGTTTGAAGCCTATTTCCCTTTCAAAGCAATTCTCTCTCCTGCTCCAAGAAAGACTTAAGGGCTGTCAAACTCAGTTCCTGGAGGGCCGCAGTGTCTCCTGGCTTTCGTTCCACCCCGAGCTCTCAGTTACTTAATTGGTCTAATTATTTGATTAATTGGACACATTTAACACTTCTCTCCAGGTCTCAAAATGTGTTATAGGTTGTGTACCTTGAATCAAGTGCATTTTTGAGATCGTCAATTGTAAAAGACCTATAAGTGAACAAATAATTAGAGCAACGATGTTAATTGAGAACCTAAGTTGGAATGAAAACCAGAAGGCCTCACGGCCCTCAAGGACTGGAGTTTGACACCCCTGGGTGAAGGTTTGATTTACTTACACTCAGCATTTTGCAGCACAGGTGAATCACCTCTGAATGTATCAACTAGGGCTGTGCTGAAACTCCTAACTGCCTTTAAGAAGTATTTATCAGCGGGTATTAAATAAATCCACTCCATTAACGTGTTGATTTCGAAATTTTAAAAAAACGGTCCTTCCCTCGCCTTTACAACAGAGTGACGATCAATGGCAATTAGCTCCGCATTGAGTGTTTGCCACACTGCAGTACCGCGGGTGTAAACTGACAATGAAAATATGTTGCCAAACTTGCAAATACAACTGATTCGTCATGTAAACGTGACCTATCGTTACCCCTGACTCTGCCATATGTATTTCTTGAGTTTAATCAGAGATAACACCTTGCCCAGGACTAAAAAGCAGGGGTAAAACACTGAAAACCAGAAGCCCTGATTATACATCACGAAAACAGATCTGGTACTCATGTCTACCTAAACATGAGAAAGTCTTTCAAATTGGTGTCCTCTGTGCTGTAAGCACATGATGACATATGTGTGTAAGATTGCGAGGAATGTAAAGAGATTTCTTCCATTCGGTTAAAAAGACTATCAGTCCAAACGATTGCCATTAAATTGACGTTTCTTTGAGTGTTTTGTGGTTTACAGTTGACAGCAGAGGGGGGGGGGGGGTCAAACTCCAGTCCTTGAGGACCGTGGGGTTTTCTAGTTTTCATTCCAACTTAAGCTCTCAATTTAATTGATCTAATTATTTGTTCAATTGGATACGTTTGATATATTGCAAGGTCTTTTATAGTTGATGATTTAAATAATGTCAAGGTACACGATCTATAAAACATTTTGATGCCTGGAGAGAAGCGTTACATTTGTCCAATTAATCAATCAGATCAATGAAGTAATTGAGAGCTCAGGTGTGGAACGAAAGCCAGAAGACACTGCGGCCCTCCAGGAACTGAGTTTGACAGCCCTAGTTCACTGTATAACAGTATCCCAGCTCTGAAGTGCAAGCTGTAACCTGCATGTTCTTTTTCCCCCATTCAGGTTCCGCTGCATCGTGCACCCGTTCAAGCCCAAGCTCACCCTGCTGGAGGCTGGCATCGCCGTGGTGATCATCTGGGTGCTGGCCGTGGCGATCATGTGCCCTTCGGCGGTCATGCTGACTGTGAGCCAGGTGCAAGACCACTACATGGTCCACAACAGCGACTACAACCACACCTACCCTCTGTTCTCCTGCTTCGAGGACTGGCCAGACAAGCAGATGCGCAGGATCTACACCACCGTCCTGTTCGGCCACATCTACCTGGCGCCTCTGACCCTCATTGTGGTGATGTACAGCCGCATCGGGGTCAAGCTCTATGAGTCCTCGGTGCCCGTGAGCGACCGCGTGGCGGGGGGGCCCCACCAGCCCCGCGCCGAGGGCAGGAACGTGGTCCCCAGAAAGAAAATCAAGGTCATCAAGATGCTGATCACGGTGGCTCTGCTCTTCATGCTCTCCTGGCTGCCTCTCTGGACCCTGATGCTGCTGACGGACTACGCCACCCAGACGGAAGAGCAGCTCAGCCTCCTCACGGGCTACATCTTCCCCTTCGCGCACTGGCTGGCCTTCTCCAACAGCAGTGTCAACCCCATCATCTACGGCTACTTCAACGAGAACTTCAAGAGGGGCTTCCAGGCCGCCTTCCGCCTCCAGTGCTGCTCTGAGGGGGCGGAGCCCCGGGAGGCTTATTCCCACAGGGTCACCGCCGGGAACATGGGGAACTTTGGAGTGCGAAACAAGGTCTACACTGATGGGGACTGCAGCGATTCCAACTGCCTGACGAAGGAGAGCAGGATGGTGGCTGGAGGAGGAGGAGGAGGAGGAGGAGGGGAGGAGGGGGCGGCTGTGGCGGGCTGTTCTGGACAGGTTCACGGAGGAACGTCCAGCGCACTTCAGCCGATCTTAAAGCAGGGGCTGAACATCGAGGATATTGATAAAATCACACCGCTGAGCAGCGGCGTCTGTCAGGCGTGGGAAGGGTAAAGAAATAGAAAAAATCTGAAGCGCTAAGACGCTGTCAATAATGGTGTATGGACGGACGATTCTACAAGGGGTTTTAGATTGTTCTTGAGGATTCTTCTGCTGTCTTTTAGATTGTTCTTCAGGGATTCCTCTGCTGCCTTTTAGATTGTTCTTGAGGGATTCCTCTGCTGTCTTTTAGATTGTTCTTGAGGGATTCCTCTGCTGTCTTTTAGCTTGTTCTTGAGGGATTTCTCAGCTGTTCTAGATTGTTCTTGAGGATTCCTCTGCTGTCTTTTAGATTGTTCTTGAGGGATTCCTCTGCTGTCTTTAGATTGTCCTTGAGGGATTTCTCAGCTGTTTTAGATTGTTCTTGAGGGATGTCTCAGCTGTCTTTAGTACACTCAGGGATGATCATGGTCGCAGTCGGCAGACCGCTGGGAGAGACTGTTTCTGGTGAAGCTGCATCACTGATTTGAACCAGCTCCTGCCAATGCCTCCTACTAAGCGTGCGGTCCATCTCACTACTGGAACAGCAGGGAGATTTTATACATAACAACGTCCACATCACCCCCTTTATATTCCTGAATGCAGATCGTACTTACACAGGGTCAGAGATGGGGTCTGCAAAGCCCACTAGCACAAATGTTACGTGTAGCAGACATTTCAGATTTGTTGTGCAATGGATATAGGCAGTCCAAATCTGCGGGAAAATATGCAAAAAAAAAATCAGAAATTTTCATTAGATATCTGTGGAGTGTTCTGCAGAACATCTTTTGTGTTTGGTATTTGTACTAATGATAGCTTATAAAAATGTGAATCAAGTAGACATAATCATTTCAAACAGTGAATGGGTTCAGTACTTCCATTTGAATATATTAACCAGTTTTGTCAGTAAAATCTTTAGAGACTGTCAAACATCACATCACATTATTGGAACACATTTTCAAAGCCTTGACTCCAGCATTTAATGACTTTCTACTTTTCGAAGGAGACATCTATTAATTTAACAAAACTAGAACCGAACAACTGAAGCCCTCTTCACACTTGTATCGGAACGATATTGGTAAAATTAGTTTTGGTTTAGAGTATACCAATACGATAACACTTTCTGTCCTAACTCACTTCTCAACATCAGTACAGACCGATATTGTTGGGATACACCTGTCCACATGTAAGCTGGTTTACACCAATACAGGTATTCTATTACACAAGATACTCCACTCCACTGCTTCTGTATGGGTCCTCCGTCACGCTGCACGCACAGGGTTCTGGGATATAGAGCGTGCAGGAGAAGATTTTCTATTGCAATGGAGAGCGCAGTGTCGGACTGAGCTGCTTTTATCTGTTTAAAAATATAAAAAACTTACTGTTTGACTCTTGACGAAAAACACAACCCGTGGTAATGATGACACGCCATAATCTATACGAAAAACATACTTTTCTGAACGCAGTGCCAGAGACGAGCGTTTCACCCGGTCCAAGAGTAGCAATTATAAAACTTGGATTTATTGGTATGAGATGTCAGTTTTTATATGTTTTTATTCAAATTAGGCTTTGATCACTTACTGCTGTAACATCTGTAAAAAAAGATAATGCAAGCATGACAGAAGTAAAGGCGGAGTTGAGAATCTTGGTAGCGCAGAATATCCTTGGGGTAAGTGTGCACATGTCTCAGACACATCCTTCCTGTTGTCGTACCGATCCACTTGACCACACTTGATCTGTTCCGAGTCATATCGCAAACTTGCTCTTGTCTGGGTTTCGTATTGGTACACAGGGCCTCCGAGAGCCGTCATGGGCCCCTGCACAAGCAATATATAACGGATCATTCTCTAATTGTGTTTACCACCAGCTGAAGAAAGTACTTTATTTATTTTACACGATACAATTTTTCCAGCAAACTGCTGCAACATGTTGTTTTGAGCAAATGATAGATCTTAATAATAGAATAATTCATCCTGTGGTATATATTGTGCAACTTTAGGGTTCTTTTAAAGTTTATAAATGTCTTAAAAAAATACTTAAAATTGCCTTTTTTTCAGCTTTTAGTAAAATCTGAAATGCGAAAGTTCAAATCACTGTGTGAAAGGGAGTGTTTGACAGCGCCTGGATACACAATCATTACACCACAGAAGCACATCGGCTCGGTGTGCAGTACGGGAGTTTTTGTTTTTAATGTGGTGGTGGGAACGCAAAGAGTCTTGAGCAGGGCTAGTTGTTTTTAAATATTTTATATATATTAAAAAAAAAAAAAAAGTTGCCTGTTCATCAGAGCCCCCCTTCTGGACTTCGGGCCCCCTTCGAGGCGTTGGGCCCCAGGGAAATTTCCTCATCCTCCCTGCCCTCTCGGTGGGCCTGTCGATACAGTTATACTGCTACCACCACGAACTCCAGTGTGAACAGACGCTGCCATGCTGTTCCGCTACGATACTGTATAAACATGCAAGAGTGAACACGGCTTAAGTTACATGTTTCAGGTCACTTTAGCAGCCTACTGATGGTATTTCTGATGGCGATGTAGTTGCAGAACATGGCGAATCTGCGGGAGCTTGCGAATTCCTGATTCTGTTATCCACAGATTTGGACTGTCTCTAGCAATGAATGTATGTGTGATAGCTAGTTTCTTTCACTGCACTCCAGTAAGCACAGGTCCCTTTGCAAACTTCTGCATTCATATCACCTCGAGATCTCTTTGCGATATTGTAAAGCAGAATCTACAAGTACTCAAGGTTCTCAGAAATGTGAATGTATAGCTAGAAAAAAACACTTGAGGAAGAAAGAAAACAGGGAAGCTGGAACTATCACCGCATTTCCACAGTTAGAGGAGAAACCTCAAAATGGAGCGAGGTAACCAGTGGTGTACCACAGGGATCAGTATCAGGTCCTCTGCTATTCCTAATCTACATTAATGGTTTAGATTCTGGTATAGTAAGCAAGCTTGTTAAATTTGCAGATGACACAAAAATAGGAGGAGTGGCAAACAGCAAATTGAAGAAGGAATCTATGAAAACGACCTAGGAGTTTATGTTGACTGAGAAATGTCTTCATCTAGACAATGTGGGGAAGCTATAAAAAAAGGCCAACAAGATGCTCGGATTTATTGTGAAAAGTGTTGAATTTAAATCAAGGAAAGTAATGTTAAAACTTTACAATGCATTAGTAAGACCTCACCTAGAATATTGTGTTCAGTTGTGGTCACCTCGTTACAAAAAGGATATTGCTGCTCTAGAAAGAGTGCAAAGAAGAGCAACCAGAATTATCCTGGGTTTAAAAGGCATGTCGTATGCAGACAGGCTAAAAGAATTGAATCTATTCGGTCTTGAGCAAAGAAGACTACGCGGTGATCTGATTCAAGCATTCAAAATCCTAAAAGGTATAGACAGTGTCGACCCAGGGGACTTTTTTGACATGAAAAAAGAAACAAGGACCAGGGGTCACAAATGGAGATTAGATAAAGGGGCATTCAGAACAGAAAATAGGAGGCACTTTTTTACACAGAGAATTGTGAGGGTCTGGAACCAACTCCCCAGTATTGTTGTTGAAGCTGACACCCTGGGATCCTTCAAGAAGCTGCTTGATAAGATTCTGGGATCAATAAGCTACTAACAACCAAACGAGCAAGATGGGCTGAATGGCCTCCTCTCATTTGTAAACTTTCTTATGTTCTTACTTAGAGCTGAGCTGGACGGTCGCTGAGGTGGAGTTTACGATGGCTGTTTGCTTTCCAGTGTAATCCGGTCAGGTATAGCTGACCCAGGAAGCAGTAGTGAGACAGTAAAGGGTCACATTGTTATTCGCTCTAATCTTGTGTTCATTTTTCAATTTTTAAATCTTGACACTGAATAGCTTTGTCTGGGTTTGTTTTCAACACAGCCTTCGCTTACAGCCACCACTGTTCAAAGCAGATTGTCTCTTTAGCACACTTCAGCCTTTCGATGACAGCACAGTTTGGCCCCGTTGGGGATGAGACACGAAACTGTACAGTCTGAGCATCAGTGGAAACCCCCTCCAGCTACACCTCGCCCAGCCTGGCCAGCTGAGCTAGACCAAGGGACAGGCAGTAGAAACGATGCATATGTGACCCGATCTGGACGGGTCTGGAAAAGACACTTGGAAAGGGTTTATATCAATCAGTGCGGTACTGAGTTGCTCACCATTGCAAAAACCAAGTCTGATCAGGCTAAGGTAAAACGAAAAAGCAAAATGTTTAATTTCTGAGTCCTCCTGCAGAACACTTATCACTGCGCCTGCGGGACGGATCGCTCACTGAAATGCATGCATTTGAAGACAGTTATCAATGCAGAGATAGATCTGCCCGGAAGGTGAATGTGTATGGATATATATTGAAACACTGTTCCACTTTAGTGCATCCTCTGCGCTCTGATTCCACACAGACCAGAAAGTAATTACGCATGAATTATTCCCTGATCACCCCCTTATCAACTGAGCAGAATAAAAAACATTCTATCCTGAGTGGGTTTGAAAGCTCTATATTGTTTGTTGACCTCTGTTGAGGGAGAGTGGCTTGTGACTCCATCCGACTTGAAAGAACCCCTGGGCTGCAATTGACTGAGAGACCTCTGAAAGGTAAAGGATGGCAGCTGGATATCTCCTCTCTCTGTCACTCCTACGTACAGCACAGAGCCCCCCCCCCACTCCCTTTCATTTGCCATTGATTTAATCTAATTTCACAATTTGTAAAACACATTAACTTAATTGTTAGTTCCCTATATATTGTGCAATGTACTATGTGCTTTGCAATGTGCTGTTTGCTTTGTGCTTTTATATGTACTGTATACTGTGCAATGTACTGTTTACTGCAGTATCTACCTGTATATTGTCGTATCGTATATTGTGCAATGTACTGTAAACTGCTGTATACAGATGAACGTACCTATAACACAATATATTGTATACTTTGTAATATGCCTTGCACTTTGTATATGTAATGCATATATAGCAAAGTACTATGTATTGCGAAATATACATTTAGGACGTCTCATTTCAAGTTTCGTCAAGATTGCCGGAATGTGTTGCATTGCATTTGAAATGCAATCTGTATGTATATATTAGTGATGGGCACCAATATCTATATTTTGATATAATATCGATATTGTTTGTTATCGACAATAATTATCGCAGAAAACAAAACTTTTCACGTGACAGATTTTATGAATTTAAATAAAACATACCTTTTTTATAAATCAGTTGAAAGAATTTTATTAGGTTAATATTTGTTGATAAACTGTTGTTTGAATTTAAACATACCTTTATTATAAATCAGTTGATTTTATTAGGTTAATATTTGTTGATAAACTGTTGTTGTGTATATGTATTTATGTATGTATTTGCAAAATAAAAATACATTTTAAAACTTCATAAATTGATCTACTTAAGAACAAAAAGCTTTGTTGAAACATACCCGATCACATTTGAAAACTGAAATTCCTTACTGTAAGTTAATCTGCTCTGATTACTCCTAATTTCCTTTAAGAAGCATTTATCGGCAGCTATCAAATACATCCATTCAGAACAGCCGTCCTTCCCTCACCTTTACAACGGAGTACCGATCAATGGCAGTTAACTTCCGCACTGTTTCAAAAGCCGATTGGAAGCGAATTCTCCTCTCATCCGGGGCGCTGACATTTTTACTGGCCGTAAACTGACAAATAGATTTTCTTATTTTGAAATCAACACGTTTACGCATGGATTTATTAAATACCTGCCGATACATTTATTATTAGTAGTAGTATTTATTTCATAGCAGATGCCCTTATCCATGGCGACTTATTACAAAATGTCACATTGTAAAATATCACATTACAGATAAGAGCAGTTATGAAGTACAATAGTCAGCAGCAGACAAGTCAAATAAATAAAGAATACAGTAAATAATTACGTTTAAGAGCGAGTTCGACTAAGAGCAGTTAACTTA
Source organism: Acipenser oxyrinchus oxyrinchus (assembly GCA_030684275.1). NCBI lineage: Eukaryota > Metazoa > Chordata > Actinopteri > Acipenseriformes > Acipenseridae > Acipenser > Acipenser oxyrinchus. The sequence continues at coordinate 1,902,559 of CM060283.1, forward strand.
CAGTAAAAATATTTGCTTATACGAGTATTTAAGAGCACGTAGTAAGAACAATGACATAGCTGTAGAAAGATGGGCCAGGCTTTTCAACGATGGGCCAGCTAGACTGAATTCAAATACAGAGTTTAAGATTGAAATCAGCCTAACCCAAATCCTAATCGAAAGACTGCTGTGCAGTTTTACATTGGCCTGTCTTTCTGCACCTTTGTCATAACAAGATATGCTCACTGAAACATGCGAGACCCATGCAATGCAATGTAAATGCACAGCAGGTAAGGTTTACAGAATTGCATTGTTAGCTGCAATCACTGTACATGGAACAGAAGGGAAGGTAACCTGTGTGTTTGCCCTGTAGAAGTGTCCTCTAAGTTCAATGCGGCCGGAGCTGGGGTGATGTCATCTCATTGCCTGTACTTTGTTTATTTTTGGCACTACATTATATATATATATATATATATATATATATATATATATATATATATATATATATATATATATATATATAGCTGTGATGGCTTCCATTGCAAACTGCCTGTGTAAAAATGCTGCCTTTGCCTTTTCGTGGCACACATTGGATTGTATTCGTTTGTTAATAAAGCTGCATGTTTGCTTTGGTCTCCCAGGCGCTTGTTTTTCAGTCTTTTTATTATTCAGAAAACTGTTCTAACTGTTCTAAGTTCTAAGAAGTTTTCAGAAAATCAAAATTTCTGATTTTTATATAATTATTTATTTCTTAGCAGACACCCTTATCCAGAGCAACTTACAATTGTTAGAAGATATCACATTATTTTTTACATGCAATTATATTATTTTTTTACATACAATTACCCATTTATACAGTTGGGTTTTTACTGGAGCAATCTAGGTAAAGTACCTTGCTGAAGGGTACAGCAGCAGCGCCCCCCACCTGGGATTGAACCCACGACCCTCCGGTCAAGAGTCCAGAGCCCTGACCACTACTCCACACTGCTGCCCCATAATATATGTAGGATAAGCAACTGAGTCACACTGAGGTTTTTGGTATTATTAATAATAATAATAATAATAATAATAATAATAATAATAATAATAATAATAATAATAATAATAATAATAATAATAAACATGAGCGATCCAGCAATAGATACATAGATAGATAGTTAGATAGATAGATATCATGACCAAAAAAGTGCCACCCTATCGGAAAGCATGCAAACCCAATATTTCTTTAAAGTGTCGTGTCTCTCTCTCTCTCGTTTTGTTTTTCAAATAGCAAAGCATTGACCCTATTCACAAAGCTGTACCTTATTAAATGTATTAAAATATTTAAAGAATGTTTCAATGACAAAAAAAAACTCTTCAGGTTTTATGAACAGGGCCCTACATCTTTAAACAGCTGAAGAAAGGAATTCAAATGGCTGTGTTTATAAATCACAGGTGTGGTTTAATTTAGACTGTTCGTTTCAAATTACTTTTGTATGCAAATGTACGAATCTCATTATAAGACCGCACTTACCCTTGATGTATTATCATTTTTTTTTTGTTTTCTGATTCACTACTTCGGTTTGTGCCTGTTATTTTAATCATGCCTCTCACTGGCGTATATATATATATATAACTTTTGAACATTAATTTAAAAATCCATTTGATGCCCATGATTAATACGTTTTGTGACTAACGTGAAGATATTAATATGTTTCAATATTCACTAAATCGAGTTATTAATCAAATTGATTAATCTTGCTTCATAAGTGTGTTTCCCTGCTGCATTGTGAGGGGATTCAGTTTAAAGGTAACTGCAGCTCTGTGGAGGCTCTGTCCAATGAGATTAAACCCTGTCTGACTTGCTCTCCTCTCCTCTCCAGCACCCCACACCTCCCCCCTGGGGAAGGATTTTTGGAAGTTGCAGAGGGACTATGTCTGAATTTTAAACGTATCAACAAAATAATTCCCAAAATCTTACCTTTCGCGCACTCCGATCCCCTATACTGGCCTCAGATGCACATTTTAAAAAATGATTTTGTGTGCTGGATTACTTTGCGATTTCTATTTTACCCCCTAATTAAGATCTTCAAATGATATTCCTTTACCACTGCAACTCCCCACAACAGCTTAGGCGTCCTCCGATCCCCAAGCCAATCGAGAACGGATGTCACCAAGCTAGGATCCTTCAAGAAGCTGCTTGATGAGATTCTGGGATCAATAAGCTGCTAACAACCAAAAGAGCAAGATGGGCTGAATGGTCTCCTCTCGTTTGTAAGCTTTTTTATGTTCTTATGTACCGCCCCCTGGAGGACAAAGGCCAGCCCTGCAAGTGTCCGCTTGAGCTCACTGGGTGCCTGGCCAGCAGGGGTCGCTGTAGTGCGATAAGGCGAAGCATTCCCTTATGCTTTTGCCTCTGTAACAGGGCGGAGGCTGGGCGTGAACCAGCGACCCCGTGCATTGCAAGCGAGTGTCTTAACCACTATGCAATTTGTGGTTTTAGAGCTTTTAACCTCATCTCACCGAAAGGGAACATAATCTGTAATGTCAGTGTATCACACAGCACTGCCACACCTCCCTAACCCACGGGAGCACCAGAGCCAATCACACAGCACTGCCTGTTACACCTCCCTAACCCACGGGAGCGCCAGAGCCAATCACACAGCACTGCCACACCTCCCTAACCCACGGGAGAGCCAGAGCCAATCACACAGCACTGCCACACCTCCCTAACCCACGGGAGCACCAGAGCCAATCACACAGCACTGCCACACCTCCCTAACCCACGGGAGCGCCAGAGCCAATCACACAGCACTGCCACACCTCCCTAACCCACGGGAGCGCCAGAGCCAATCACACAGCACTGCCACACCTCCCTAACCCACGGGAGCGCCAGAGCCAATCACACAGCACTGCCACACCTCCCTAACCCACGGGAGCACCAGAGCCAATCACACAGCACTGCCACACCTCCCTAACCCACGGGAGCACCAGAGCCAATCACACAGCACTGCCACACCTCCCTAACCCACGGGAGCACCAGAGCCAATCACACAGCACTGCCACACCTCCCTAACCCACGGGAGCACCAGAGCCAATCACACAGCACTGCCACACCTCCCTAACCCACGGGAGCACCAGAGCCAATCACACAGCACTGCCACACCTCCCTAACCCACGGGAGCACCAGAGCCAATCACACAGCACTGCCCGTTACACCTCCCTAACCCACGGGAGCACCAGAGCCAATCACACAGCACTGCCACACCTCCCTAACCCACGGGAGCACCAGAGCCAATCACACAGCACTGCCCGTTACACCTCCCTAACCCACGGGAGCACCAGAGCCAATCACACAGCACTGATTTTGTTTCTATCAGGAGGCTTTCAAGTTTTCAAAGTGTTTGACAGTCTTATTAGAGCGCTAATCCAACCCCAGTTTAAAACATTTGGTATAGATCTCTTGATTTACCCCTCAGTAGCAGTTGTTATGATCTGCAATAAATACACCCGACGCTTAACTTAAAATATGAGTGTGTTATTATATATAATAGTGCTTCAGACTTATTATTATTTATTTCTTAGCAGACGCCCTTATCCAGGGCGACTTACAATTGTTACAAGATATCACATTATTTTTACATACAATTACATTTTTTTTTACATACAATTACCCATTTATACAGTTGGGTTTTTACTGGAGCAATCTAGGTAAAATACCTTGCTCAAGGGTACAGCAGCAGCGTCCTCCACCGGGGATTAAACCCACGACCCTCCAGTCAAGAGTCCAGAGCCCTAACCACTACTCCACACTGCTGCCCGAATTTGCTTGCTGTTTTCTATGAGACTGAATGACTTTGGCAGCACTCCTTGTTCTTTAAGCTAGTTTTCTTATTTGTTTCCATCCTTTCCCTCACTTTAACTTTTTCTTTTCCAATACTTCAACCAAGACAAGCACGCTTGCGTTTCTGTGCTGTTCTTGCTATTACAGAGCAACATGACTAGCAGGCATTGGGGAAGGACAGGAGTATGTATTTTTGAACAAGCCACGTTTTCTCACAGTTAGCATGGGGCTATGGGTGTCCAAATAACCCACACGCAACACACGGAACCCCTGCTGTCAATCAAAATAACCCACAGACAACACACGGAACCCCTGCTGTCAATCAAAATAACCCACACGCAACACACAGAACCCCTGCTGTCAATCAAAATAACCCACGCACAACACACGGAACCCCTGCTGTCAATCAAAATAACCCACACGCAACACACGGAACCCCTGCTGTCAATCAAAATAACCCACAGACAACACACGGAACCCCTGCTGTCAATCAAAATAACCCACACGCAACACACAGAACCCCTGCTGTCAATCAAAATAACCCACGCACAACACACGGAACCCCTGCTGTCAATCAAAATAACCCACGCACAACACACGGAACCCCTGCTGTCAATCAAAATAACCCACGCACAACACACGGAACCCCTGCTGTCAATCAAAATAACCCACGCACAACACACTGAACCCCTGCTGTCAATCAAAATAACCCACGCACAACACACTGAACTCCTGTTGTCAATCAAAATAACCCACGTACAACACACGGAACCCCTGCTGTCAATCAAAGTAACCCCCAACAAAAAAAAAGGCAATTCTGTATTAATGAGAAAGTGATGAAGACTTCTTTAAATGTTTAGGATTTACCATTTTTTTTAAACATAAAAGTATGCCTTTATAAAAGTGTATATACCTTTATATTTTTGCACAGTCGTTTTGCAGTCCCCCCCATGCTTTTCCCATGGTTATACTCTGCATCTAACATAGTTAACCCTGGTTTGCTGTGTTTATTAATATGCTTTACTATACCTTGCTATTCTTTACAATGCTTACCTATGCTTTACCATGGTTTCACGATTATTACACTTTGCTATGATTTTACTAGGGGATACTTTTATAAAGGTAAAAGCACAGCAATGACAACAAAAAGATACACAGCTGTGTGTGCTGCCCATATAATTATTTTCATCAAATTCACTCAAATACATGTTTTGAATTGAAGAATCAAATGGGAAATTGGATCTAAGGGCCCAGGAGTGGTGTGAGAGCCTTTTTGTCCAGGTTTTGCGTCACCAAAGCAGGTGTTGCCATGATTACCCGTATCTTTAGTTTGTCAAGTGTGTTTTGATTTGATCAGTGCCTGACCACTTCCCGAGCGCGAAGTGAAAACAGCAACAAGAACAACAAAATTGCATGCCAATAATAATCTGAGTGCGCCTCTTGAGCGAGCCACAAAATAGCAGAAAACAAAAAATAAACCATCAAAGCACAAAATAATTGTTCAAAATCTGCACGCTATTGTGACAGGATAGCATCACAGCCCAAGCTGTTACCGGCAGGAAGACAAGACTCAGAGACAAGAAGCTGCAGTGACGCATTGTGGCACATTAAAACGCAAAACACAGCAACACACAAAACAGGCATAAGAGCCAAAGTAAAAGGTTAAACTATACAATACAATACAATACAATACAATACAATACAATACAATACAATACAATATTAGATAGGCTGGGCATTCACCTTCACTATAGCTCTAAACACACAGGTCAAACACACACCTCTAACTCCCTCCTCCAAACAAAGGCTTTCCGCTCCCCTTTATACATGTGGCCACTGCCCAATTAGCACTCAATTACTCAACTGGGGAATGGCAACAGCTGTGATTGCTGGCAGGGACAGATTTAACCCCATCCCTGCCAGCCTTACATTCCCAAACACACACTATTTACACAAGCAGGGTGTGTGCCCTGCCACAGCTATTTACTGAAAAAAAGGGGTTGATTTTGGTTTATAAAAGGTGACCAATCGTGTACCTAATTGGCCTAGAACAAAAAAAAAATTGGGGGGGTTGGTTTGATTGAAGTCTTTACATTATTATTATTAATTTCTTAGCTGACATCCTTATCCAGGGCGACTTACAATTGTTACAAAATATCACATTATTTTTTACATACAATTACATTATTTATTTATACATACAGTTATCCATTTATACAGTTGGGTTTTTACTGGCGCAATCTAGGTAAAGTACCTTGCTCAAGGGTACAGCAGCAGTGTCCCCCACCTGGGATTGAACCCACGACCCTCCGGTCAAGAGTCCAGAGCCCTAACCACTACTCCACACTGCTGACCCTTAACAGCTGAAAAGGGGTTGACCAAGTTAAACCCTCACCAATAACACAGAAACCAGGACCAGAGAAGTGGAAATGAAGCGAAGGCAGACTCAGGGCACAGGGAAGGAAGCACTTCTCTACACAGAGAGTGGTGAGGGGATGGAATGGGTTAACTAGTTGCGGATGCTGAATCTCTTGGATCCCTTAAGACCCGACTCCCTTAAAATTCAGAGATCAATTGGCTACTAGGCACATTTCACTTGTTCTTCCACTCCTAGGCTCCTAATTTCTGGTTGAACCATCGTTTGCCTTGATCGCTACACCGCGTGGCACAGACTCCACAAGGGGCTGGAAGGTGTCTTTTCGTAGACGTGGCTCTTTCCAAGGCTGGCGGATCCTTCCCCATTTCTGGTAGACTGTTGCAATTGTGCTGCCCCCACAGCTTTATAGTGCTGCAGGGGTCACATGATCAACCTCATTTTCATCTCTAATGCAGGACAATGCCAAATCCAGTCGGGTAGACGGGTCATAATGATGGTCAGTGAGTGTACAGCTCTACCAGATAGGGGCATGGGCTTATACTTGGGTACAGGCTGTTGTTGGAGAAAATTTAGTTAATACTTTGCTGTCATATATAAGTCCATGTCCTGTCTCTCAGTATAAGCAATGCTGATAACTCTGTGCATTACTAAACACACCATGTTACATTGTGATAGCGTTGCTAAAGGGATGTTTTTTTCTTTCTCGTCTACTGTTTTCTAAATGTACAGCTCTGGCCAAAAGGTTTGCATATAGAAAGAATGAACTCATTTTGTTTCATAAGGTCGAATGAAACCTGCTGAATAATGTTTTGTTAACACATTGAATTAGATAACCCTTTGTAGATTTCTATATACTTAAAAAAAATTGAAGAATGTGACATTTCAAAATCCAACATGAAATACTAATATTATGGCTTCCTTTTTGTAGTTTCTTTGATTATGTGATGTTAAGTAAAAAATCTAAATTATGTTCCTATATATATATATATTTTAATTATGTCTCAATCCTAAAATTCTAGGCCTTGCAAAAAGCATGGCCATAGCAGTGTGTGTGTTTGAGTGTGTGAGCATGCCTGCGTATGTGTGTGTGTGTGTGTGTGTGTGTGAGTTCTTGTGTGTGCGTATGTGTGTGCGTGTGAGTGCTTGTGTATGTGTGTGTGATTGTGTGCGTGCCTGTGTGTGTGTGCGTGAGTGCTTGTGTATGTGTGTGATTGTGTGCGTGCCTGTGTGAGTGAGTGCGTGTGTGTACACACTGCATATTTGCTTGTACGCTAGTTGATTGTAGGAGCTGCCTATTTAAGTACAATGTTAACAACTGACATCATCACAGTGAGAGAGATTATTACTGCTTGCATCTCGCACAGCAATTAACTGAAAATGAACATGGATCAATGGAATAAAAGATGACCTCAATACATAAAAAAATAATTAGCGGTGCACCTTGTACGTTGTATTAATTTGCAGTCTTTGCGTACATTCATTCAGCAGTAAAGGTGGGAAACAATACCCACTTGAAGACAAACTCAGCTCTCCTAATGAACCTTTCTGATGCACGTACACTTTTACCACTTGCAAGCCACTCATTTAGAAGAGGTTGCGTTGGGCGTCCTTGAGAGGAGGTAGGCTTAGAATGCTCAGAATGAACAAATAAATAATGCCGGATAATACTCTTGTTTCTTTTAATATGTGAAACGTGTACACAGGCTGCAGGCTGATCACTGCAGAACTTGAAATTGAACTCCCGTTCCTCTCTCAAGTAGAGACGGCTGTGAGCCGGTGTTTGAACTCCTCTTCCTCTCTCAAGCAGAGACGGTTGTGTTCTGATGTTTGAATTCCTGTTCCTCTCTCAAGCAGAGACGGTTGTGTTCTGATGTTTGAATTCCTGTTCCTCTCTCAAGCAGAGACGGTTGTGTTCTGATGTTTGAACTCCCGTTCCTCTCTCAAGCAGAGACGGTTGTGAGCCGGTGTTTGAACTCCTCTTCCTCTCTCAAGCAGAGACGGTTGTGAGCCGGTGTTTGAACTCCTCTTCCTCTCTCAAGCAGAGACAGTTGTGAGCCGGTGTTTGAACTCCTCTTCCTCTCTCAAGCAGAGACGGTTGTGAGCCGGTGTTTGAACTCCTCTTCCTCTCTCAAGCAGAGACGGTTGTGAGCCGGTGTTTGAACTCCTCTTCCTCTCTCAAGCAGAGACGGTTGTGAGCCGGTGTTTGAACTCCTCTTCCTCTCTCAAGCAGAGACAGTTGTGAGCCGGTGTTTGAACTCCTCTTCCTCTCTCAAGCAGAGATGGTTGTGTTCTGATGTTTGAATTCCTGTTCCTCTCTCAAGCAGAGACGGTTCTGTTCTGATGTTTGAATTCCTGTTCCTCTCTCAAGCAGAGACGGTTGTGTTCTGATGTTTGAATTCCTGTTCCTCTCTCAAGCAGAGACGGTTGTGTTCTGATGTTTGAATTCCTGTTCCTCTCTCAAGCAGAGACGGTTGTGTTCTGATGTTTGAATTCCTGTTCCTCTCTCAAGCAGAGACGGTTGTGAGCCGGTGTTTGAACTCCTGTACCTCTCTCAAGCAGAGACGGTTGTGTTCTGATGTTTGAACTCCTCTTCCTCTCTCAAGCAGAGACGGTTGTGTTCTGATGTTTGAATTCCCGTTCCTCTCTCAAGCAGAGACGGTTGTGAGCCGGTGTTTGAACTCCTGTACCTCTCTCAAGCAGAGACGGTTGTGTTCTGATGTTTGAACTCCTCTTCCTCTCTCAAGCAGAGACGGTTGTGAGCCGGTGTTTGAACTCCTGTTCCTCTCTCAAGCAGAGACGGTTGTGTTCTGATGTTTGAATTCCTGTTCCTCTCTCAAGCAGAGACGGTTGTGTTCTGATGTTTGAACTCCTCTTCCTCTCTCAAGCAGAGACGGTTGTGAGCCGGTGTTTGAACTCCTGTTCCTCTCTCAAGCAGAGACGGTTGTGTTCTGATGTTTGAATTCCTGTTCCTCTCTCAAGCAGAGACGGTTGTGTTCTGATGTTTGAACTCCTCTTCCTCTCTCAAGCAGAGACGGTTGTGAGCCGGTGTTTGAACTCCTCTTCCTCTCTCAAGCAGAGACAGTTGTGAGCCGGTGTTTGAACTCCTCTTCCTCTCTCAAGCAGAGACGGTTGTGAGCCGGTGTTTGAACTCCTCTTCCTCTCTCAAGCAGAGACGGTTGTGAGCCGGTGTTTGAACTCCTCTTCCTCTCTCAAGCAGAGACGGTTGTGAGCCGGTGTTTGAACTCCTCTTCCTCTCTCAAGCAGAGACGGTTGTGAGCCGGTGTTTGAACTCCTCTTCCTCTCTCAAGCAGAGACGGTTGTGAGCCGGTGTTTGAACTCCTCTTCCTCTCTCAAGCAGAGACGGTTGTGTTCTGATGTTTGAACTCCTGTTCCTCTCTCAAGCAGAGACGGTTGTGAGCCGGTGTTTGAACTCCTCTTCCTCTCTCAAGCAGAGACGGTTGTGTTCTGATGTTTGAATTCCTGTTCCTCTCTCAAGCAGAGACGGTTCTGTTCTGATGTTTGAATTCCTGTTCCTCTCTCAAGCAGAGACGGTTGTGTTCTGATGTTTGAATTCCTGTTCCTCTCTCAAGCAGAGACGGTTGTGTTCTGATGTTTGAATTCCTGTTCCTCTCTCAAGCAGAGACGGTTGTGTTCTGATGTTTGAATTCCTGTTCCTCTCTCAAGCAGAGACGGTTGTGAGCCGGTGTTTGAACTCCTGTACCTCTCTCAAGCAGAGACGGTTGTGTTCTGATGTTTGAACTCCTCTTCCTCTCTCAAGCAGAGACGGTTGTGAGCCGGTGTTTGAACTCCTGTTCCTCTCTCAAGCAGAGACGGTTGTGTTCTGATGTTTGAATTCCTGTTCCTCTCTCAAGCAGAGACGGTTGTGTTCTGATGTTTGAACTCCTCTTCCTCTCTCAAGCAGAGACGGTTGTGAGCCGGTGTTTGAACTCCTGTTCCTCTCTCAAGCAGAGACGGTTGTGTTCTGATGTTTGAATTCCTGTTCCTCTCTCAAGCAGAGACGGTTGTGTTCTGATGTTTGAACTCCTCTTCCTCTCTCAAGCAGAGACGGTTGTGAGCCGGTGTTTGTTTTGTGATGTGGATAATGTGGATGCTGAGCACACTGATACAGTTTTGTACTTAACTTTTTTTTTTTTTTTTAAATACAATAGCAAAACTGTGACGATTTAACAACTTTACAGTTTCTGACCAGGACAAAAAATGAAGGCTGAAAACTGGGACAATCCCAATTTCCTGGGATGTCTGGTGACCCTAATCAATGAACCAATTTAAACTGGGTTGCCACAAAGAGCAGAACTGGAAGGGCCAGCATTGGCTGCCCCTGATATCAAGCATACCAAATTACTTTGGGAATGCGGCAGTAAATAGCGTGTGTGTGGGAATGTAAGGTTGGCAGGGATGGGGTTAAATCTATCGCTGCCAACAATCACAGATGTGGCCATTCCCCAATTAGGTAATTGGTGCTAACTGGGGAGAGGCCACATGTATAAAAGGAACCAGAAATCGTTTGTTTGTTGGAGTTTGTGCTGTGAGCAGGGCAGGGCAGGGCAGGGCAGGGCAGGGCAGGGCAGGGCAGGGCAGGGCAGGGCAGGAACGGAACGGAACCAGCCACAGGTGTTTTGTTTGAACCTTTTATTTTATTCCTGTTTTTGTGTTGGTTTTGTTAATAAACATGCACACCAGCGGTTAAACTGCAGCTTTCTGTCTCCGAGTCTCTTTCCTGCCTGTAACAGCCTGGGCCGTGACGCTACCCTGTGACAGTGTAAGAATCACATTCCAGGGGTATGGGAAGGGAGGGGAGGGTGTCTGACTGTACATCTGTCCGTCTGTGTGTCACACTTACATTTGTGCATGTTTCTGGAGAACTGTTTATCTGATTGTCATGAAACTTGGTATTAACATTGTTTAGCATAAACTATTGAGATCAGATTTTGAGGACTATGGCAGAGCAGGGCCCTGCCCTTGGAAATTTTGGCAGGGATGGGGTTAAATTCTCCTCCCTGCCCAGGTTTATTGTGTCAGGTGGGACTAATTAACAATCAATTAACACCCAGCCACCTGACATAAAAGGAGGCCTCAGCTTCTCACTAGAGAGAGGTAGCTGAGGAAGCAAGCAGGTATTTTGTGTTTGCTGGTTTTTCTTTTTTTTGCGTTGGTTTTTTTTGGTTGTAATTTTGCAATCCAGTGAAGGCAAAGCTCAGCCTGGAAACCTTATTTCTGTAAGTTTTTCTTTGTGTTTATTGTTTGTGTTTTAAAAACCTTTTTGTTTGGCCCTTGTGCCTGTTTTATTTTGTTTTTTTTTTATTTAATAAAAGTCTTTTATTTGAACTACAGTATGTCTCTGGGCCTCATCCCTTGCGCCATCCTGTCACAGGGACATATGGAAATGTTGTTCACATGAACTCATATTAAACTAAGAAATTACTTTAGAACAAAGCTGTATGTTCAGTGCACAGGGTGGCATCTATACACAAGGTAAGAGTCACTGGAATATTGACAGGGGATTGATCGATTTGTAATACTTGATTTATAACAGGGAGAAACTGAAAGGCTGTGCAAGTTGTATCTTTGATTGTAATAAAAAAAAAAAAAATGAGGTCTGGTTACGACAAACAATTCTCTGTTTTTATTCTGGCCTCGGATTGTGTGTGGTTGTTTTTGCGATGTGATTTGAAGTGCTGAAAAACAAGCAAACTCAAGGCGGCCTGCTTCAGAAGTGAACAACTCGTCTCTCACAAAGAGCTCTTCATTATCTGTCTCTCCCTCTCTTGAGATTTAATGAAATACCTAAATCAACTGCTAGACGAGCTTCTTCACTAGAAAAAAATTTAATTTCAGTATAAAGGCACCGCTTTTATGCCTGTTGACATTTGGATGCAAAATCAAAATTTGTAATGAGATTTTTTTTGGAACATATGTGCTATTAACCTACTAAGTATTCTTAACTGGCATTTACACAGGGTTGGAAATAAGATTCCTATTGCATAGCAGTTTCATCCATTACCAGCAGCAGCATTAAAACACGACTGTAAGCATCTGGAGGTGTAGGGGGTCTGTGGCAGGCTGGACAAGCGGTGACGTCAGACAGAAGCAGGGACAGGAAAAACTGACACCAGGCAAGTACTGCAGTTAAAGGCGCTCGCTCCGTTTTATTTTTAAATAACAAAAATAAGTCAAAGTTTTAAACAAAAAGAAACCGTGCTCACAGAGCAAAATAAAAGGTTCAAACAGAAACAAATCTTGAACACCAAATAAATAATACAGGTCAGGCTGTAGCCTTCACTGTTCCTGAATCTCTTTTTTTGTTTCGTTTTTGTCTCCACTCTCGCTCCTCATACAACCACCCTGAGTGCAGCAAGCTGCAGGCTTATATATCGTGGCCGAGGGGTTTAACTAGCTGGCAATTAATCTATTACCCCTTCGGCCACAATCTGCACGACTACTGTGGATGGGGCTTCCCATCCACGCTACTTAATACCAACAATGCGACTACGCCGTCATTTAAATGCGTTTTTAAATAAACACAAAAATAACAAAACACTCGGCTACTCCGTCAATACATTTTTAAATAAATACAAATAAACACACGGCGCCTCGCCGTCCTATAAATACAATACTAAATCATAACGACAATAATAATAACAACAACACAAAATAACACGGGGGCGGAGGGGGCAACCCGTTCTAAAATAAACAAACCCTGTACAGGGCTGCTCGAGATGGTCACTGTATATAAACCTGCAGCTCTCTACCCTCATGAGAGAGAGAGAGCGAGAGAGACCGTAGCCTTTCAGCCTTACCCCCTACTTCCAGAGTCTGTGTTTCTGGTCCGTGACGTCACCACTGCAAGCCAGGGGTCAATAAAGGTTAAACACATACTGGGAGAGAACACTGTGCCCAAGCTCAGCTGCAACATGGGAGGATGTCTACCAACTCAAACCAACCTGAGACACACAGGAACAGGGGCTTGATGAAGCGGCCTACGTTTGATCTTGTGTAGAAGAGATTTATGTTCTGGAACATTGTAACTCATGGCATGAAATTGACAGTGGTTAGAAATTGTGAGCAAGACAAGCAGAGGTCACAAAGCTCAGCTTCACACACACGCGTTAGGGAAGATATAGAAGCCAGGCACTTGAGAGTGCGAGTGAGAAACGCCACCTGAATCCTCTCTTGATGACAGACCATCACCATACCCGAGTGGAAATCCTAGAACTTAGGTTCACTATGTGATTTCTGTTCATAACTACGTGCTACGTTGCTGTGTCTAACGATAATGTTCATGCTATATGTGGGTAACTTAAATATTGGAATCATTAAATGGAAACTTACGATCATAGCAATTGGTATTGGGCACCACTCATTTTCAGTCATCAAATGAGTTTCCTTACAAGTCTGCCCGTAACTATTACTCTGCTAGGCGTTCAAAGCCTAGGAAGTCAAGCAGTAAGGAGCAAGCACATCTACGTCTGAAAGCATGAGTTTGAACTCCTTAGATGTCTTTCATCCATCCATCTTGGGGCTAGTTTGAGACCACACTGCCCGAACCCATTTCACTTGAGAATATGGATTGAAACACATGCCTGCCTAGTAAATTTTCACCCTAGCCCCCACTGCCTTCACAAGATTCGGCAAAATACATTTTCTGCACCAATGTGTGAATATAATATAGATTAACACTCCACGGAAATAGGAATCGCTCAAGCGTCTTTCTCGCGTTGTAATTATTTTTTCTCTCTCCACAGTCTATTAATGGCTCTATAGAATGGAAACCCTGAAAACATTTCTAAGAAACTCGTTTCAGCTACAGTAATTCAAGTGTAGCGTTGTGTGGGAAGAAAGAAAGGCAGAATGAAAGAAAGAATTTCGATGAATCTGCAACCTTTGATCCATAGTACAGAGTTGATGGAGCACCCTCCCTTTAGAATGCCACATTCGGGAGCCATAGTTACAAGACGTGCTATTTGTGTTCCGCCTTACAGTATGAACGTGCTGGGAAACAGCATAGTGGGGCAAATGGGAGACTGACCGCCACTTTATATAGGAGGCTGTGTGGTCCAGTGGTTAAAGAAAAGGGGCTTGTAACCAGGAGGTCCCCGGTTCGGAGCCCACCTCAGCCACTGACTCATTGTGTGACCCTGAGCTTGTCACTTAACCTCCTTGTGTTCCGTCTTTCGGGTGAGACGTAGTTGTAAGTGACTCTGCAGCTGATGCATAGTTCACACACCCTAGTCTCTGTAAGTCGCCTTGGATAAAGGCATCTGCTAAATAAACAAATAATAAATAATGCAGTATTCAAGATTGGAAAAAAAACAACGTCATTATTTACAGCTAAACAAATTCACTGCTTTCTTTTTTTCAACAACGATTTGAAGACCCCGAAAAAGACTTCCAGCCACAATGTTTGTCGCTGAGTTTGTTCGCTTGAAGTATTTCTTAATTTAGCACTGTTGAGTGATAAATGATTCATTTGGGTTGTATTGTACAACTGGCAACAATAAATTTGAATGCAAGTCAAGTATATGTAACAAGGCAGAGGCTGGGTGCAAACCAGCGACCCTGCACACCACAAGCGAGTGTCTTAACCACTGTGCAAAAGAGACGGGCTCGTCTGCATTCACAGTGTTAGAGTTTTTAACCTCATCTCATCTCACCGACAGGGGACAGAATCCATAACACTGCCCATTATATATCTCATCAAGCAGCTTCTTGAAGGATCCCAGGGTGTCAGCTTCAACAACATTACAGTTATGTATATATATATATATATATATATATATATATATATATATATATATATATATATATATATATATATATATATACTGCTGTGCAAAAGTCTTAGACATGTTGCATTTTTCTACTCTGATGCATTATGAGCGTCAACAATCTACTCAAAGTCTCCGCTACTGTTTTCTACTATTATGATTTCCATTACACGAGAGTAGATGTTAAAACTTCATGCTGATTTGAACTCGGCTCTCG
Organism: Acipenser oxyrinchus oxyrinchus; assembly: GCA_030684275.1. Classification (NCBI taxonomy): domain Eukaryota; kingdom Metazoa; phylum Chordata; class Actinopteri; order Acipenseriformes; family Acipenseridae; genus Acipenser; species Acipenser oxyrinchus. The sequence goes on from CM060283.1 coordinate 1,917,741, forward strand.
CCAAGATAATTATAACAACCTTGACTTGCATACAGAAGGAAACACATTGAGTGAAATAGCTCGCATCACTCGATTTTCAAGGTGTGGTATCCGAAGCATAATCAACAAGCACAGAGAAACATCACCTGTAATTGACAAACCCAGGACTGGAAGACCCAAAAAGCTGTCTAACAAGGATGAGCAATACTTGAAGATAATATCCTTAAGGAATAGAAAGAAGACAAGCGTTGAATTGACAACAGAACTGGCAGACGGTATAGGTGTCATTGTCCATCCATCAACAGTCCAAAGCACCTTTGACCATTTTTCCATAGTTTCTGTGTTCTTGTGCATATTTTAGCCTTTTAGTCTTGTTCCCCTTTCTTAACAGAGATATTCTTACTGCAACACATCATTCAAGTCCTGATTTCAAGAGTGACCTTCGTACTGTTGATTTGATGGACAACGACACCTGTGCCTTCTGCCAGTCCTGTTGTCAATTCAACGTTCATAATTAAAATGATCCACGAGTGGGAATGTTACCTCTTTTTTAATATAGCATTGATTACACGCTGCTTTATGCATGGTTATTTCACGGAAAGTTACATTTTTGCTTCACTACATGTGCATTATAGAGAGGGTTATTTTATTTTGTATTTTAGTCAGATGTGTGTCGTTATGTGTCCAGCAGCGCACCCCACCCCCTCCCTTTTTTAACGCTCATATATATATAATCTACAAATACACCTTATGGAAGTTTTAATAAAATGTGAAATGAGTACAGCTTTATGAAAAAACTTACTTTTGTTTACTAAAATGTTAAAAAATCGGAAACTCCTACCAACAGGGGGAAAATGCTTCAATCCGTGTCAACTACATCATTATGTCGCTCTGTGATTGCTAGCAATAGCTGTAGTCAAGACTGATTTTTAAAGAGCACTGGAGGAGGGTTAATTCTCAAAGGGGCTCAATCAATCACTTTGAATGGCAGGTATCTCCTATGCATCACCCTCAGGCTAACAAGCTTGCTCTTTTGGTTTTTAATATTTCTTTTTATTCTTTTGATTATTGAATATTATTCAGCTTTGGAGCTTCTTGTAGAGTTCATATTTTTCCCTCAAGGTGTGATTGCAATTTCAATGCACCAAGCATTATTTATGCAGATGCATATTATAGTGAAGTTCACTCACTATAATTAGATCTGTTTGTCTGGTTACATTAAGGGCTGCAGTTGCCACAGAACACTGAAAACGGTACTAAATGCAGATCACCAGTGGCATAATTCAAGAGTCATCCTTCCCACTTTGAATCAATAACAAGTACAGAGTGCAACACGCATCAGTCACAGCACATTATTTGCAAGAGGCCAAGGTTAATAGAATGTAATTCACCCCATTTAGATTGTATGAAATCCCCAGAAGTATGCCAGTCATGGTTAACATCTGACATTTTCTATGATTGTCCTTTTGCTGGGTTTTTCCTCCCCAGCTTATTCGGTTTGACACAGGGATGTAATGTTTTAACTGCAAACCAATGTTAAAAGACTCGACTGAGCCAGCATTTCTGAGCTCCAAAGGCAGGGATGTACATTTAGATCGGGGAACGCTCAAGTATTGCTGAGCTGAAAATCATTTTTAATATATGTAAAAAAAAAAAAAAAAAAATTAAATACAACACGTAGGTTTCAAATCTTCTTCAGTCTGCTTGCTCACAAATACAAGCAAACGGGAAATTAAGCAATGGAAGAGCGTTGCAAAAACGGACACAAAAGCAGAGTTTTGTTCATCGCTGCGGTTCCAAAACTAAGAAAAAAAAGGATGTACTTCGCATGAGATTATTTTTCTCCAGTTAATTATAGGTTTTGTTTCTGAGAATTGTTATGATTGATGCTGTTATGTACTTTGCACAATAAGAAGCCCAATTCTTTCAGACATAATGAAGGTATAATTTAGTGATTGCTTTAGGCCTCAAAGATCAGATGGTTGATTATTTCACAAACGAAGACCACTTGTAGCGTTCATGGTGAATAGTTCAGCAGAATTTGCATTATTTTTCAAATTGAAATATTGATGCTAATGATAATGAGAGAAACCGCAAATGTCTCCTTTTTTATTTAAAAGGGGTCGCAGCTGACAAATCTGTGCTTGCGATGACGTTGTAATGAAACCGTTATTATAATAACCGTGTTTTTATTTTAACATTATATATATTTACAACTGCAATTATTATTATTTTATTCTGTATGGTTGCGACAGGCTGGCTTTAGTGATGACCTCACACCAGAAATGAACACACAGCACTGTGAGTGAAAATAATGAATGAAAGCGCTGTGGCGCGGTTTATTATAAATAAAAGGTTTAAACAAAACAGAAGACAGGACACGGCACTTTAGCCAAAAATAAACAGACAAACAAAACGAACAGACACGGTGAGTACAAACACTACTTCTTTTTCTTATTCTTCTTGTTTATTTTACCTCCTCTCCACACCCATTCTCCACTCACCGAACACACAACCCCGAGAGAATGAAACGTGCATCTATATATACTGTTGTGCCGGGATTCAATTACTAATTAATTATTCACTTGAATTCCAGCACGTGAATTAATTATGTGCAACCTTGTGCTCGCATAGTAATTACTTTAAATGCACGTGAAGTGATGTGCAATCCTCGTGCTTAAATACAATTATACATGTTAAATAACTCGTGCTGCACACACCCATTTATATACCGTGCAGCCATCTCTATACACCAACATTAGCACACCACACGCAACACATAACACAGACATGCACACAAGGGCGGGACACATTGCCACAATGGTCTGCTTAGGTCTTCAAATCAACCTGTTCAAATCAGAAACACTGAATTGCTTTCCGGCTCGTAAACTTTTGATTGGTTGGTCTGTCCTAGCTGATATAGTCTGTACGCGCCGGTCGCTCGATCGGGGTATGCCGCAGAACGAAGGCTCCCACAGCGTAGCTCTCACGGGATAGCTCACGCAGGGTAGTGCTGCGTGCGCAACTCGTAATAGACGTCATCATTGTATGCTACAGCCCGATCGCGTGATAAACTTCGTTGTAGTACCTACGTTTATTTCATAACAATAACCTAACCCTAAACATAAGGTTCGTGGGGTATTGGTCGTAACTTTAAATACACACAACAATAACCTAACCCTAAACCTAAGGTTGTTGGCGTATTATGGTCACGTGGTTAGGGTGTTGCAAAGCTGCGTAAATTACGAGTTGCGCACGCAGCACTACCCTGCGTGAGCTACCGCAGCGCAAAGGAATATCCACTAGAAAGTGTCCTGAGGGCATCGGATGCTTTTTAATGGTTAGGTTTAGGGTCAGGTATTGGGTTAGGGTTAGGTTTTAGGGCTGGGGTTGCTTAAGGTTAGGTTTGGGGTTGGGTTAGGGTCAGGGTGGGTTGATTTTGTAGAGTTGCCCTGAGCTCTGGAAGTGAAAGATGGGGGGTGCTTGGCAATGCCCTCAAATCATCATCTGATGCCCTCAGGATATTCCTTTACACGCGGTGGGATCCTTCGTTCTGCAGCAGTATACTCTTGGAGAGGGATGGGAGCAGGTTTATGAATATGCATGAGACGAGAGTCAAGTGTTTTGTTTTAAACCCAACAGCCTGTTCAATAACACTTTCAAATGAATTTTGCTTTCAGGTGCACAGCTGCAGAAGGGACTCAGCAGAAAACAATACAATAGAAACCAGCGAATCCGAAGCAGTTGGGACAGCAGCCTGTTTGGATTGGTGATTCGTTTGGGAACAAGAAACACAATTTCCTTGTTATACTTGCATCAAAAACCAATAACAACCATTCTGAACAAAAAAAACCTGCTGTAAACATGTCAGACACTGATTTATGGTTTTGAAATTGCTACAGCAGCTTACAGTATCAATGTGTATTAGGGTCTAAAGTGTTGCAGGGGGGAACGGTTAATGGTTACACTCTGGTGTACCAGGGGTGCGTTCAATAAGCGTGGCACCCAGGAAGATGTGTTATCAGTTATTGAATGGTCGGTTAGGAGTGAGCAGTTTCACAATAGCAGGCAAGAAATCGCTGTGTATTAAAACTGTTGCTTAAGTGAATTTTGCAATTTTTGTATAATGCTTTTTTAAATGTAATTACCACGACTGTATTTTTGTAATACAGTTACTGACACTTTTGGTTTAACATCGTGAAGCACGAGTCAGTTTATAAATAGGCCATGTTTCCTTTTCTAATAAAAACGTCACTTTAAAAAAAATACTATTATCAGTTTTAAAAAGCTAAAATGACAACAAAAAAAACAAAACACAGGATAATTTGAAGCACTTACATTTATTTTATTTTACACCAAAGTATTTTGTTCACAGGTTTTATAAACATTTCTTACACGTTTTGTTTTTTCTGTTTCAGTAGCCAACTAGGAAATTACATAAAAAGTACACTTAAGTAAAACTTCAAATAAGTGAAACTCCAAAAGACTTATTTACAGGTGCAACTCTGGAGAAGATCTCTGATTCCCAACACGTCAAGTACATTTAATTGCTATAAAAAGACAGGCATTACATTCACAGTATAGTCACAAATTTGCATTACTATACAGAAAATAGAGGTTTTCATAAACCAGTGCTGACAGTAATCTAAATCGTTTCTCATGCCATTCAGTCAAGTACTTCAATTCGGTATATTGTTTCAAACTAGTGAAGCGCGTACATTCTCAGGCAGCCAAACCGATATCTTGTTTCAGGTTTGCTGACTATAGTGACTTATTTCAATCACGGAAATAAATCAAATACATGGTGTCAAGTTTACACCGCAGTTAACTCGTTTACAGTTGCGCATGATACACGCACATACACACACACGCACGCACGCACACAACACAAGCAACAACCAGGGAAAGGAAGGACAGACCCACACACACACAGATACAGAAGCGGCGCTCCTGTTATGCTGCTCTCCATATACTGTAGGTAAATATTTTCAATTGTAATAATTGCCATGAAAATAAATTGCTACAGGCCCCGTGATAATCAATGTTCTTGATAATTTATAGTAAAAAGTTGTATTTTGTATTGTTTTCACTACAGAACAGCTTCAAGGTAAAATATGACATCAGACGCCCACACCCATGCACTATGGCGTTATGGGCATTGATATGATCATTTATGTTTGGTAATTATGAGGAGCCTGGATGTGTGATATTTCAGTAAAAAAATTAAAAAAAAAGCAATGGCAGGTTTTTAAATAATCAAGGTATCCATCGCAACACGCTCATTAACAGATTCCTCTCATTCACCTCAGTCATGCTCCAAGCTTTCCAGAGGCACTAATCAGAAGAGATTCAGACCTTTTTCTAATTAGCGCGCCCAGTTATTTATTTAAATGAGTCTAATGAGTTAGATCCTTGGGCAACAGACATGCATTTTTCATCGCTTTCAATATTTAATCTGCCTAACCCCCCACCCCAGAGTTAATGTATTTCCTCGCTTGCGTGGTAGGCCGCTCTTTGTTATCTGTCTGTCGTGTGTGTGTGCGGGTGTCTGTGCAGTCACCCGCGAGTGGTTGTCTATTTCTTTCTTGAGAGTACACAGTTCCTCCACGGGGCTAGGCCTTGCTGCATCCCCGCTGTCGAGTAGACCTCGCCAGCTGCCTAGACCCGCTAGACCCGTGTTTTTGCTGTCTGCTTCAACTCGCCCACCACGGCTTTGGCCCTTGTGTCCCCCTGGTGAATGCTATGCGCTGACCAGGTGTGTGACCGCGCGGTTAGGGTAGGCACAATTGCATAGCTGCCCCCCGGTGGTACCTCGGTGCTCAAGGTGCTTATTGCATACGGCACACGTTGCCCAGCTCTACAGCGTCAGTGCACAGACAGAGCGCCACACGGTACGCAGTGCACATACTGCTCTCGGTATTCGGTGTGCACGTGTTTGGTGGGCACTGCTACAGAGCTAGTGCAAGAGCACACGGTGTTGCATGGTACACGGTGCACATAGTGCTTACGGTACTCTGTGCGCACGGTGCTCGGTAGGCAGGTGTCTAGAACCTTGGTGAGCATAGCGCCCTCGGGTGCTCGGTGCACGAGGTGTCTCGTTGCCCTCTGCTTGTAGACGGTGCTCCACTCCGCTGTAGACTACGCGCTGCCCTGGTCATGTGACTGCATGGAGTCCAGGCTAGACACCCCCGTCCCGTTGCTGTGATCGAGACTGTGTGAAACAGCTTTCTCTCGAGTTTTCTGGGGTTCCCTGCAATTTCATTGCTGGAAGCCGGCTTGCCTCTTCACTAGGAATCAGAAACCCCGCTTCTGTGAATTCAGTTAAACGCTGCAGAACTGCACTGTGGTTACTCTTTTTCTTTTCAACAGCTGACATCGCTTTGCGATTGCAGTCTGCTTTCTAACCTTACAGCGCTCGCTGTTTTGTGTTTTCCTCTGCAATTGCAGTAAAAAAAAAAAAGAAAGAAAGAAAGAGACGCGTGATCCTCCACCGGACCCCCGGCGCTGACGCACCCCGCTGTGGAGTTGACTCCGCTGGATTCTCTCAGCCCGCCGTCTCGATGTGCTTAAAAAGTTCAATTCACCCTTGTTGCCGTGGTGACTGTTATTTTTACCCACACAGCTTGCTGTGGTGTGTGTGTGTGTGTGTGTGTGTGTGTGTGTGTGTGTGTGTGTGTGTGTGTGTGTGTGTGTGTGTGTGTGTGTGTGTGTGTGTGTGTGTGTGTTTCTTTACTGCCCTGCAGTTAGAAATAAATAAATAATAAAAATAATAAGAGTGATTCTTCCACCGGGACCCAGCTCTGCTGTGCCACGCTGTTGAGTGGCATCTGCCAGCTTGTTTCAGCCCGTCTACACTGCACGCTTGGTCACCCGCCTGGCGGGTGAATTTGTTTCTCGCATAGCTGAATTGCTGTGTGTGTAAGCCTCTATGTTTTCCTATTACTGCCTTTGCAGTTAAAAAAAAAGCAGTACACTTTTATTCCTGCCTAACACACCGCAGCTCCTTGAGCCTGTGCTCCACTCTGGCATACGCTACGCGCTGCCAAGTTGTGTCACTGCACGCGGTCCAGAACCAGGTTATCGCCGCTCTGCACCCTCGTGCAGCGCCGTGTGCTCCCCTGTACTGCTCTCCTGTTTGCCTACCGCAGCCACTCAAGCCTGTGTATCTACCCCCGGTGAATGCTATGCGCTATCCCGGGTTGTGTTGACTTGATGCGGTTAAGGCTGGGCATCTCTCAGTGCTTCGGCTCCCTCGATGTTTAGATGCTCCATGCTTCGGTGCTTAGTGCCACAGCATGTGAATAACACCTGCACTCGAGGCCCGATGCTTCGGTACACCAGTACTGTATTCTACCTCACTCAGTGTCCTCGGTGCGTCTGCACCCTTGTTTGCCTGAGTGCTTTAATACACAGCTCTACACCCTCCAGTGTTTAAACAACGCCCCTTGGAGGTCTGCAGACATCAAGCATGGCTAAAGTCAAATGCTTGCACGTCCTGCACAACGTCCCCTGCTAGCACGGCTGAGCCGTATGCGGCGTTGGGAGCCCCTGGCCTGGCATGAGGCTCAAGCCCTTGCTCTGGCCCCGGCACAGTGCGGGCATTGAGATGCTTCATGCAATGGACAAGAGCTCTGTGTCAATCTGACCAGCTCTTCATCTGTCACGGGACACGGACCCTAGGACAGCCCCTCGCTAAGCAGCGTCTGTCACATTGGATTGTGGACACAGTCTAGACTGCGTATAATGGTGCTGGTTTGCCCCCACCTGGTAGGGTAGTCGCACACTCCACTAGAGGGTTGGCTACATCTTGGGCCCTCTTTAGAGGTAACTCGAAGTCTGATATTGTACTGTGGCTAGCTGGGCTACACCGCATTCCTTCTCCAGGTTCTACCACCTTAATGTGGTAGATTCTGCCCTGCCTTCATTAGGCACAAGGGTCATTGAGGGTGTAAGTTCACACCGCTAACCCCTGGGTTAGACACTGCTTGTGCGTCCCTCATATGCTGCCTTTCCTTCTCCCTCATGGTGGCTCTGGTATACATTTTCCCATACGTAATGTCATTGATGGTCGTCTTCGAATTGAAAGGGAACGTTAGGTTACTTTACTGCGTTCAGTTTGAGAATTAAATATTTATGTTTCGCTCAGGGTTCAATTCAGCCAATCCAGACGCAAACCCAACCCAAACCATGTCGCTCAATCAACCAATCAAAACCTTTATCTATCCAGGTGAGTCAATTAAGAGTCTCACACCACCACAGCAGTACAAAAATCAATCAATCAATCATAAAACATAACATGTATATATGAACCTTCCACCATGCTGTGGGAGCGTTTTGCATCCTCACAATCAGTCTTGGAGATTCCCTGAGGGGTATGAATTATGAGGTTCGGTCAAGGGAACTGAGCCTGGTTAGGAACCACATCAGGACAGACTAGAAGGGATCAATAAAGTCAGAGACCAGAGCCATGTACCTGCAGTGTGTTAGTGGCGGCAGCACGCTCTAGGGTCAAAGCAAAGCGATGCAATCTCACCACCGTTATTAGTCTTTTTTTGGAAAACCTCCTAGTTTTTTTTTTTTTTTTTTAATGACTTTTGTGTTCACGTACGATTTTGTTGTATGCAACAATCACAGGATTTGGAAGCTGAATTGAAACTCAGGACAGAGGGCTCGATTGATCTAAATGGTGCCAGATCAAAATACCATGTTTGTTTAAACATTAAAAACAGGTCAAACTCTGGTGTTTTAACTACCTTTAAAAATAGACTAAACAGACTAGTATTGCATCAAACAGTTATCTTGATTGAGCGCTCCACTGAAATCAGGTGCTGACAATCAGGCGAGGGTCATTAGTGTTGATTGCGCAGATATACCATTCCAAGTGAAAGAAGTGAAGAGACAGCTGCTTGAATTTGTATGATTGCTGCTTTTCAGACACAAGGAAACATGATTCCCGGAGTAGACCAGGGTTCTATTCCGAGAAACATTTTGCCTTTAGCTAATCAGGAAAGACTCTGTGAGTCATCAATCCTGCGACTATGCAAGATGGTGACTTCTACAAGAGAGGACAGGGTTTGGAATCCTGCTACAAGCAATCGTTTTATTGATATGTACGCTGACACATTCTCATGTCGTTTCAGGTTATTCGCAGTCCTATGAGCCTCAGCAGCTCCTCAGAAGAGTCAGGATCCATACAGAAACCTGCGATAACTCAAGTGCAGCTCATTTTAAAACGGTCTGCTCCTCTCTCCTCACGATTAGGATCCACTCTCTTGTCCACACGACTCTTTCTCCTCCTTTCAGTGCAATTATAAGTGCAGCATCACTCAGTGCAATAAGGCTTTCCTCCATTTTTGGAGCGCGCAGTAGGAATGATCACATGCTGCTTCCCCGACAGTTGAAGAATTTAAGAAACATGTTTCCGTGTGTATGCTGGGCTTTAGACTCACAGCAGCAATAATCACAACTCTAAGCTGCTGTTTCTTCACTCGCTTCACTTGCAATTATAAACCAGCCCAATGAACACCAATGACCCTTCCCTGTGGAGAGCTTGATCTGAATAATCATCGATTTGAGCAGCTCTGCAACACACAGGCACACCACTGTTAGATAGGCTGCTTAAAATAAATAAACCTTCTTTAGGTCTGCTCCTTTTACATCAATTGAATGGAGCACAAAGAGTGATGAACGTATGGAATGGGTTGCCAGGTTATACTGCTGGCGTCGGGGCAATCTGAGCATCTGTGGGTTGAGGGTTAGCCTTTGCAGCTTTTCTCATATAAACAGATCACAATCTTTGGAAGTAGCGATTTTCTCCCAGTGGCTTTTCTCCTCACCGCAGTAATTCCCCACATGGCTTAGGAGACCTAAAGATTCAGTGGGCGTCCTCCGATACCACGACCAAACCTTCCTTTTTCACCCAGGAACTCGAGAGCGGATGTCAGCGAGATACTGACCTCTGGAGGACAAAGGCCAGCCCTGTAGGTGTCTGCTCTGAGCTCACTGGACGCCTGACCAGCAGGGTTTGCTGTAGAGTGATGAGGAGAAACAGTCCCTGCCGGTTTTACCTCCCTAACCCATGGGAACGCTGGGCCCCAGCGAAGACCAGCCTACTTCGCACAGCAAGGACACAAACCTGCGCTGTATGATCACCCTGCGCACCACACTGCTGTGTTTCTACCAGGTGAGTCAGGTGAACCTGCGCTGTATGATCACCCTGCGCACCACACGGCTGTGCTTCTACCAGGTGAGTCAGGTGAGCCTGTGCTGTATGATCACCCTGCGCACCACATGGCCCTGCTTCTACCAGGTGAGTCAGGTGAACCTGCGCTGTATGATCACCCTGCGCACCACACGGCCGTGCTTCTACCAGGTGAGTCAGGTGAACCTGCGCTGTATGATCACCCTGCGCACCACACGGCCCTGCTTCTACCAGGTGAGTCAGGTGAACCTGCGCTGTATGATCACCCTGCGCACCACACGGCTGTGTTTCTACCAGGTGAGTCAGGTGAACCTGCGCTGTATGATCACCCTGCGCTCCACACGGCTGTGCTTCTACCAGGTGAGTCAGGTGAACCTGCGCTGTATTATCACCCTGCGCACCACACGGCTGTGCTTCTACCAGGTGAGTCAGGTGAACCTGTGCTGTATGATCACCCTGCGCACCACACGGCTGTGCTTCTACCAGGTGAGTCACTCGGGGACCCAACACATGGCTTTTAACGTGCATTACTGATCAATCAATTTGCAAGTCAAATCATCAGTGACCTGGCTATAAACCCCTGTGGTATATGTCTCCTCGTGTCTGCAAGTCTTAAACAATGTGGCGTTCATCAATAGACAGAGATCAATTTGAAGGTCCTGATGAGAACACAAAGCACCCAAGTGATTTGACTTTTACTGTGTCTTCATCTGTAGGTGCGGCAATCAGGTCTTCGAGTGCCGCGCTACCCTCAGACTTGTGGAAAATGGGATTGAGATGGAAGGGTTCGTGCAATTAAACAAGCCTGTGCAACTTCAAAGCGCACAGCTGATAAAAGGAGCAGAGAGCGGTTTCATCTGGTTAAACACCCACAGCAGGAACAGCTGCTTCTAAAAAGAACCCGCCCCCGACACACACACACGTTCATACACACAAATGCACGCACACACACGCAAATTCACGCACACACATGCACACACACACACGTACCCACCCACACACACACACACAATAATGAAAAGTACAAGCAAGCACTATGAATGAGCACACTTACACACACAAAACAAGCACCTCTCATAATATCAAGAGCTTGAGTTACAGACAGCATCGACTCACTTGTTTCAGTATGGGAAATCGATGCCTGTAGCCCATGGTTATACTACACAGCAATCATAGTTTACCCTGGCTTGCCATGTTTTTAAATATGCTTTACCATACCTCTCTGTGCTTTACCATGCTTACCTATGCTTTAACAGTGCCTTATTACAACTTGCTGTGCTTTTACTATGGGGGAAACTTTAAGAAGGGTTATTTTAAAAAAAAAATATGCTTCACCATACCTTTCTGTGCTTTACCATGCTTTCACTGTGCTTTATTACACTTTGCCATGCTCTTACTATGGCATCAGTGGTGATCACACACGATATTGACACTGTATTGAAGGAGGGACCCCCTTACCCAGCATAGACTGTCACATATTTGCATATTACCAACCTTGACGCCTCACCTGCTATCTGTTTTGCATTGAAAAGATTCTGAAATGGGATGTTAGGCATGATTTCAATGCAGTAGTTGGGTGATTTATAAGAACATAAGAAAGTTTACAAACGAGAGGAGGCCATTCGGCCCATCTTGCTCGTTTGGTTGTTAGTAGCTTATTGATCCCATATATACATCTCTGAATAGCTGGTGTGATTGCTAGCTGTACAGCTTGTTCCTTGAGTTTGTCAAGTCTCCGTGTTTCAAATTGCATTGCCTTTGTTTGTTTTTTTGTTTGGTTTCTGGCTCCCAGCTGGTGCAGTGTGATTGTGTTTCACACGCTTCCTTCTGTCGGCGTGATTTTCGACAGATGAGATTGATGTTGTACAAAACACATGGGCGCCTAACTTTGTTTGAAAGCTAAACCTCATTTTTACTGTTCAATCCTTTTCAAGTTACTGATTTTGGAAAAGTAAACCCACAAAATTGGGCAGGTGTTTTCAGCATAAAATGTAGAATACTGTATTTGCTAACTGAGCATGTTTTAAGTCCAAAACACAAGCAGCACAAGTAGCAATAGCTGTCTTTTATTCCTTTAAATTAAAAAACTGCCTTTCCATTAATTTCTTAAACTAATATACAGCAGATCTATATCATTGTTTTAGTTTTATTTTTTCTTCCATTGAACTTTCCAAAAGTAATGAAAAAGAGAACAAAAAAAGAAATAAAAGTTTTCTATGTGACTCGTAGAACTCCTTCACAAAGTCCTCCCTGTTTAGGCTCATAATGACAGCTTTTACGTGAGCCAAAATAACCAAGTTTCTCTTTCTGTCATGAAGCATGGATCGCCGAAAAGGGGGAAAGCACGTGTGACAGAGTGGAGAAGGGATTTTCACATGAAGCTGTACATTCACCAGTTATTAAAGCCGATACATACATCTTGTGCATCAATGGGAAATGCATCTGCAAATCCATGCAGAAGTTTACAAACAGTGGCACAGTCTGCATTTTTAAGTTTAAGCAACACGGGCTTTGCTATGACAATTTCACTGCCCATGTCATTTTTGTCGACAACTGCCATCACCTGAAGAGGCTCTAACATAGTAGCATCAAGACATGTCCTGGACTGGGGTAGGAGGCAAGACAAAGCCTTCATTAAATCCAGAATGTTTAACATAGATTTCTAATGTTAGACTATAGTCGGATTTAGCAGTACGTCCAGATTCTGCATGTCCTAGTGTTGAAAGTACTACAGAATCAGATTTTTTTAAATTCGTCTACTGATGCATTTATCACCTCACTAGCAGAGCACAGATCAACAGATTGTGATTGAAGAACAGCATTTGCTGGCTTTAAAATATCAAGAATATGGACTAGGAACTTTCCATGAACAAAAGAAGTTCTGTCTCTTAAGATGCTTCTGTACACAAGTCTATGGGAACAATATCATCCTCTGAGACTTCTGACAGTATATCAAGAATATGATCCTGTGACAGAGAAAGAATGATTCTTGGTGTTAGATCTCCCTCCCGACCTGTGAGGGCGCTGTGTCAAGGGAACAGAGTACCCCGGACCGGATGGCCCGGCAATTCATTCCCAGGGTTTGGCGGAAGTCGGCCATCTAGAAAGGGGGCGGAACTACTGTACACTAAATCATTGACCCAGAAGGTTAACGGCATGGCATCCAAGGACTGGAGGAGCGGATGTGCTAGTTAACCAAGGGGTCATGGTTGGCGATCCGGAACTGTCGCCCACGGCCAGCACAAAACCTGGACAACAACGCACTGACTGTTCACTAAAATAACATTGTAAATTCACGACCAGCACTACAGCACTGGGAGAGGTGACCGTGTTTGTGTTTGGGTATTTGCATTGGGATTATTGTTCTTCTGGGATTATTATTATTCCTTGTAAACGGGACTGCAACCCATCATCACTTACTGTGCAATACACATCCTTGTGTAGTGCCAGCCATCATTGTTTGTTTCTGCTTGGGCATCAGACCCCTGGATTAAAATAAAAAGAAAGCATTTTCACCCGTACTTTGTCTGTCGTTATTTGTTGGATCACTGCACTGCACCTGCACGTACCACTGACCACAGATCCTGATCATCAACAACACATTAGGTCACTTCAAAACCTCTTTCGTAAAGGAAATTGTACCTTTGCATAATGTAGTGGATGAAAGAATGCATACAGAGAATTAAGATCAAAAAATCTCTTTGCATATGGTTCACTTTGAAATGCACGCACTACTACTAAGAGCAGCTGATGGTTGTAATCCTGCATGTACGGGATGTGCCTTCCTAGTTTTCTTTGCATCAAAGCCTGCACGCCTCCATTAACCCCACTCATCACTGATGCACCATCGTAGCACAGGCTGATGATGCTGTCAGCATTAAAGCCTACTTCAGAGAGGCGTTTTAGTACCTGAGCCATCATGTATTCTGCATCCAACTGATGAAATTCAAGCAAGCCAAACAGATGCTCCTCAGGTATAGAATCACTAACAAATCTTACCATGATGGACAGATTTTCCACATTGCACTTATCTCCTGTCCCATCACTTTCGACACAGTACCGACTAGATTCAGAATGCACATATTTGTCTTTAATTTGATTAAGTACCATTTTACTTAGTCTCTATCACCTTGTGTTGTATTCCTTTTGATGTCTACTTTGCATTCTGTGATACAGTCTCCACTATCTCTGCTAATGCAAGCTCTTTCTGTAAAGTGTATTCAAATAGCTTCATTAAAAGTATACAGAAAACAGTCCACATCCATTTTAATGACTATCCCCACGAGAGTTCATCTCTCCAATGCTTTTAACATAGCACTTGTTTTTCTCTCCTTGTTTGGGGCCTAACAGAGAACCAATGGTTTCTTCTGTTGCCTGTCTGTTTAAACTCACTCCAAGCAGCATGGCATGTCTGTAAAAACCTCTTTCACGTTCAAGCACAGATTTCCAATTGTTAAACCCACATAATGTAAACACCAAACAAAAGCAGACATCTCATTCAAGCCAGGGACATATTTTATACCAACTATTATTAATTTCTTAGCAGACGCCCTTATCCAAGGCAACTGACAATTGTTACAAGATATCACATTATTTTTTACATACAATTACATTATTCTTTTTAGACATTATTTGTACATACAATTACCCATGTATACAGGTTTGTTTTTTTATTATTGGAGTAATCTAGGTAACATACCTTGCTCAAGGGTACAGCAGCAGTGTCCTCCACCTGGATTGAACCCACAACCCTCCAGTCAAGTGTCCAGAGCCCTAACCACTACTCCACACTGCTGCCCTAGCTTTAAAGTTTTTCTCTCACTGTCCAAGCATACGTTGACGTGGCTAGGATTTTAAAACAGGCTGACTTGGATTATCTTTATTAAGATAGTCCTCAGCAGTTGCACTAGAACTAGTAGCAACAGCAGATTTTAGTTTATTTTCCTTTTATGACGGACTTTATCGGTGCTAGTGTGAGGCAGAGGTTCTTTGTCTAACGAGAAATCGATTCATATGATGCAGAACTACGGCGAGATGGGGGCCCGGATTCAATAAATAAAACTGTCAGCAAATCTTTGATAAAACTAAATAAAATGAATGGATGGCAAAAAAAAAATATATATATATATATATATATATACATCTCAATTTACTAACCTTTGTGGAAAAATGTATCGGATAACATTAGAAAAAGAAACAGGGAAAATACAGTAATCCTTCGTGTATCCGCCCATCAGATATCCGCCCTAACCATTTATCTGCCCTGATCAAGCTCTTCAGCAACGTCACCCGCTTGTGCAGCGCTCATGCAAAATGGCTACAGGAACGTGAAAGCCAGTTGTGCTTATAATTGATTATTAAGGAGGCTGTGAGGTCCAGTGGTTAAAGAAAAGGGCTTATAACCAGGAGGTCCCCGGTTCAAATCCCACCTTAGCCACTGACTCATTGTATGACCCTAGGCAAGTCACTTCACCTCCTTGTGCTCCGTCTTTCGGGTGAGGCGTAGTTGTAGGTGACTCTGCAGCTGATGCATAGTTCACCCACCCTAGTCTCTGTAAGTCGCCTTGGATAAAGGTGTCTGCTAAATAAACAAATAATTATTATTTTTTTTCGGAAACCTGTGCATTTTGCTGCTGTGTAAAATTACCCAACATTGATACGAGTGTAGCACTGTGGCACGGCAGGAGCCCTCGCATGAAGAGGGTTTTTTTGTGTAAATGTATATTGTAAATGGTGTGAATTTATTGTAATTAATTCATGAAGTACCTGATGCTGCTGGGAGAGCCTCTCTGCTGTGTGTGAGAGAGAGAGAGAGAGAGAGAGAGAGAGAGAGAGAGAGAGAGAGAGAGAGAGAGAGAGAGAGAGAGAGAGAGAGAGAGAACCAGAAACAGGGTTGGATACCGAAGAGTGAGTAAGCAAGTCGAGGCCGCCGACAGCTGGGCAAGTAGTTGGAGTTCGTTTATTATTGAACACAGATTAGTTCACAGATTGTAGATCCCACCACAGTTTCCGTACGCTGTGTTCTATGTGCTCCGTGCGCTGCCATTGCTGGTAGTGTCACGCGAGCCGTGCAGTGTGTTGATGTGTAAATAAATCCTGTTCGCCTGCGGGGGGCATATCAACTTCAACCTCCATCTGGGTCTCCTGCCTGTCACTCAGCAGCGAATGCACGCACCCACACGGCAGACAGCTACTCTGTCACAAGCATTAATACACTGTGTCTTTCTAAACAAGGGATTTAGGGGAGCTCCCTAATAAAAGCTGAATCTCAAAACAATAATTATGTGAACAAAGTAATTTCTACAGCTGTGTATAATTATTATTATTATTATTATTATTATTATTATTATTATTAGCAGACGCCCTTATCCAGGGCGACTTACAGCCGTAAACAAAAATACATTTCAAGAATCACAGTACAAGTAATAATACAATTAAGAACAAGATAAATACAATGACTTTGGTTCTAGCAAGTACAAGTATATGACAAAATACGATTCAATAACGGAGCAGATAACGGTGTCAGTGATAGTTACATCAGGATATAATTAAATACAAAATACTACAGATTAAATAACACTTGTGACAGATTACAGTACTCTAAAGTACAGGATTAAATGCACTAAAATAGGGGGCAGATAAGAGCAAGTAAAGCGCATTTAAGGAAGAGTGTTCAGAGGGAAAAAAGAGGAGTCATTCAACAGTCATTCAGTCCCTGACCACATTCCGGCGCCTCCTCAAGACTCACCTCTTCAGAAAGCACCTGTAGAACTCCTCTGTTCTTCCCCTGGGACACTTACCACCCTTCCTTAAATGCTCGTTACTTGCTCTTATCTGCCCCCTATTTTACTGCATTTAATCCTGTACTTCAGAGTACTGTAATCTGCCAAGTGTTTAATTTGTAGTATTTTGTATTTAATCATATCCTGATGTAAATATCACTGACACTGTTATCTGCTCCGTTATTGAATCGTATTTTGTCATACTTGTACTTGCTAGAACCAAAGTCATTGTATTTATCTTGCTCTTAATTGTATTATTACTTGTACTGTAACAGTTGAAATGTATTTGCTTACGATTGTAAGTCGTCCTGGATAAGGGCGTCTGCTAAGAAATAAATAATAATAATAATAATAATAATAATAATAATAATAATAATAATAATAATAATAATAATATATCCAAATGTTCATTATTAAACGTCTCGATAGGAAAGCTGAACATTAATAAATCAGCAAAGAACAACTAAGTTACAAGTTTTTAATAAATTATCGCAGCCAACTTTTTCACAAGTGTAAAATCAGGCTTATGTGATTTTGAAATGGCACTATGATATACTTACTGCTGCTTAATCTCAAAATAAAAGATGTAGGTGCCAATTGAACTTGTTCATGGTCGCGTGTCAACACAGTAACCTGCTAACTTCTTATTTCATTTTTAATAACGGTCTGATGCTCTCTCTTCCTTAAGATATTTTTGAGGGCAATACAAAATAAATATGCCTATATTAAAGTATTAATATTGGTTGAGTCATCTCTTGACCGCCTACTGAGTTCACATTCACTTAACCTTGGGTCAAACCAATATGTTGGTGTAGGGAGAATGTATTGTGATTGCTTATAAATGTGACCCAGCCTCTGAATACTTTATTGTAAACATTTTAAAAAGACAAAACTAATGGCAAAAAGCAGTGTGGAGTAGTGGTTCGGGCTCTGGACTCTTGACCGGAGGGTCGTGGGTTCAATCCCAAGTGGGGGACACTGCTGCTTATTAGGGTTGCAGTGAGATTCAAGACTTATCGCAGGGTCTGTTCTATATCTGAACTCTGTATTGTAGTAATGTCATATTTAATACTGTTTACTGTAATGTACACTGCATTTAAATATTAAGCTTGCTTTGCAACCCTATAGTGCCTTGTAACACCTTGGACAGGGGCAGCAGTGTGGAGTAGTGGTTAGGGCTCTGGACTCTTGACCGGAAGGTCGTGGGTTCAATCTCGAGGACACTACTGCTGTACCCTTGAGCAAGGTACTTTACCTAGATTGCTCCAGTAAAAAAACCCAACTGTATAAATGGGGAATTGTATGTAAAAATAATGTGATATCTTGTAACAATTGTAAGTCGCCCTGGATAAGGGCGTCTGCTAAGAAATAAATAATAACAGAAACTTTTTTTTTTTAATTACCCGACCTGGGTATCGATTTGTTAAATTTGAGAATTTAAAAGGCAACGTAGAAACTATGACAATACAGTTGTAAGCGTGGGTCTCTGTGGGGTGCCAGATTTAACTTCAATCTTGTATTTTTTCCCCAGATTTATAAATGTTGTGAAAATAAATACTTTTTTTTTTTTAAATGTGTACATTCAGATATAATTTATAAATCTAATCACAAGATTTAACATTTAGCTAAATATTTAACTGGCCAGCTAAATCTGGAGTTTGCATGCAAATGAGCTCCGCCCGCTTTGTGCTTCACGCGATTTGATTGGCTCTTATTGCTAATCGGGAAATATGCAAATGTAAGCATTACAAGAGCCAATCAAATCGTGTGAATGCACATCCTGTTGGTTTATGTCAGTGATAACTCTGTGAGCCATTAATAATAACGCGTGGCTTCCAATACGGAATGCTTGATCTACCGTTATTGCGCAGATATAGTTTACCAAAAAAAGTAGCCTTTATTTAAAAATAAATATGCAAATGAATAATCAAAATAAAATAATGTGGAGCACATCAAGTAAGTGTGCTTCATCCTTTGAATGAAACATCCTTTGAATGAAATATTTCTTTGGCAGACTTTGCAAATTCCGTTTTGTCCTGCTTGGTAAAGAAATTTCACACAATGCTTTGCTTGGATGCTAGTGTTGTGTTTTCACAAGACAGGATTTAGTGATCAGGAACGGCACATTATTGTTACGACCAAACAGACACAAATGTCCCACTAACACTTTTGCGACTGCCGTCAAAACCCAGCTGCCTCAATTAGCTATTGCGACCGTCCATAACCTAACATAACAGCCATGTTAACAACAACAATGGATTTGGCCAATATACGTCACAAAGAATCCTGCAGCATGATGCGCGTTTAACATCAATAGCGATTTCAAACTGAGATTTGTTTTTATTATTACTAGTATTATTTCGATGTTTCAGTCCTGTAAAAAGTTAAACAACTCTACAGATTTGATGGGACTGCATTCATGCGTACTATATTTATTTATTTATTGCATTTATATAGCGCTTTTTATTCAAAAATATCGCATAGCAGAAAAAAATTTAAAAAACCACAATACATTTGTATAGCATGTCCCACATACAACTGCCACAGTCAGACCATTTCAATAACAGTATGCACACAATACAAAAGCAGAAATTTTTAAAAGTTACATTAAAACCCACTGAGATAAGAAAGCCATTTTATAAAAGTGCGTTTTAGTCTTGATTTAAAAACTGTAGCAGTCCCAGCTTCCCTGACAAATGAAGACGGAGCATTCCAGAATTTAGGAGCTCAATTCTAGATGAAACAAAGGCTTGCATTAATCGCTCGGCATCAGATACGGAAATAATTGGTCTAAGTTTGGCTATATTTCTCAAATGATAAAAAGATACTTTAGTAACTTCCCTAATATGTGTCTCAAATGAGAGATCAGGATCAAAGATGACCCCCAAAACTCTAGTTTAAGTTTTGATGAGAGACTGCAAGGGTCGAGCTCATGTAATCCCACATTTCCTTTTAGTTGGTTCTGTGAGCCCACTAGCATAACCTCTGATTTATCAGAATTTAACATTAGAAAATTCTGTGACACACATACATTCACACACACACACACGCACGATGAAAACGCAAACCGCAACAGTCTAAGTTTTACAGCAAGAGCTCATTGGGCACATTCATAATGTTATTTACATTTTAAATGGTGAGCAGATAGGTTTGTTGATTATTTGACTAGTATTGTTCCTTGGGAAAACAAAATACTGATCAAGTCATGTGATTTCATAAAAGCACCAGGTGCTCAGTGTTTGTTATTTGAGTTGAGTTAAAATTGCCAAAATGAGTTGATTAAGAATCTGTATAAATAACCATTCGAAAACACGTGATTTTAATTAACGCAAGAACAGCAAAAGATATGACCATGCCCCGCTTGATCGTCTGGTTGCTATCGGCATGATTAAAAAGTTGTTTTCCAAAAATGTACAGCAGAAGAAATTTGGCAAGCCAAATTATCATTTAGATTGATCTCAAATTGCATTACAGATATATTTAATGGTGCAGTTAAGATATCTAAAATTCATTAAGATATCTGTAAATCAAATTAGAGATATCTAAAAATGAAATAGATATCTCAAATTGATTTACAGATATATTTAAATACTTTGGAAATCAGGTGGATTTTGATAGCATGGTACGCCAAACTGTCATTTAGAGATATCTTCAAATGAAGGTTTTAAAGATCTCTCTAAATCCTTTGAAGATATCTCGAATAACTTCCTGTTCATTTCGAGATATCTCTAAATGGACCGGAAGTCCATTCAAAACAGAGCATTTTCACAGGAAGTCATTTCAAAATATCTTGAAATGGATTACTGTTCATTTGAAGATATCTTCAAAGGATTTAGACATATCTCTAAACAAACAGGAACTTATTTAGATATCCCTTTATTAAAAGTATTAATATTTCATGAATATTAATGCCAAACATGGTTATATATATATATTTTATTATTATTTGTTTAACAGATGCCTTTATCCAAGGCGACTTACAGAGACTAGGGTGTGTAAACTATGCATCAGCTGCAGAGTCACTTACAATTACATCTCATCTGAAAGACGGAGCACAAGGAGGTTAAGTGACTTGCTCAGGGTCACACAATGAGTCAGTGGCTGAGGTGGGATTTGAACGGGGGACCTCCTGGTTACAAGCCTGTTTCTTTAACCACTGGACCACACAGCCTCCTGACTATTATGCTTACTGCATTGTAAGCATCACTGGCTCTCCTCTCTCCCTCTCTCTCTCTCTCTCTCATCAACAGGAAAAAAGTGGAGGGGCCAGATATCCAGATATATAGTTTGACCCCCCGCCCCCCCATATTGAAAGTGGGTTAGGCGCCTATGACATGCACACAGAAGAACTGTAATAAGATACAACACCAACCCAAATCTGCTACTCCATTCCAAGGCTAAAGCACAGCAAACTGTAGCAAAGCCTCTCTAAGCATGATAAAGCACTGAATACAGCATGAAACACATGCTCAACTACACAGTATGGCTTCTTAATTAAGACCTGCACCTAACATCGGGTTGGGCCCTGATCACAGCTTTGACATTGCACATGCAGAGACTCCACCAGGTGCTGGAAGGTGTCTCGAGGGATCCGTTCACTCATTGATATTGCACACGACTAATGGTGCAGGATCGTGACAGTAAACACATTGCTTAGGTTGCATGGCTGACCTCGGCACCACAGTACTGGATCCTCAGCTAATACACTATCCTTGCACTATTGCACTGCAAATACGTCACTGTAGATATAACTTGCTGTGATCCTAACTTGTTGCATCCTAATTGATATTGTATTCTAGTAGTATTATTGCCCTTACTGTAAACTACACTATTTAAATATGAATCTTGCATTGTAACCCTGTAAGTCGCCTTGGATAAAAGGTGTAAAGAAGAAGGCCAAGCATGTGCACTGGATGGAGATGCAGGGGTTGTGGCGTCGTGGGAGATGCCTGGAGTCTCTTGTCATGCTCCTATAATGTCCGTACAGTTCTGTCATGGTGGATCTCAAGCCGTTGCAATCAGGGCTACAATTGCAGACTTATTCCGCGACGATGCTTAATAACATGCAAGTGTAGAATAAGGTATCATACAAGTCAATGGAAACTAATTAAACGTCTAGTTAATGTGAAAGCATACCACTGTAAACTGTATCATGGCAACTGCCAAGGATTATTCATCAATGTTCAAAGGCTTATTCGTTCAAGCATTTCAATGCAAGATTTGTTTTTTTGTATAGTAAATGTCATTTTAGAGCGAGACGCAAGATTAGAGATATGTGTGTATGTATCTATGTACAGTGTGTGTATATAGTGCTCCCTCGCTCAAAAGGGAGAGACAGAAATGGAAGTTAGACTGAGAGGTTGTTTTTAGTTTGAACACCGGTACTGTATTTAGTGTAGAAATATTGCACAAATCACTAGCATTGAAATGCTCAAGCATTTCAATGCAAGATTTGTTTGTGTAGTAAATGTCATTTTAGAGCTGGGCTTTGTAGTTTAATATGTAAGAGTAGAGCTATGTGTTTATATGTGTGTATGTATCTATGTATAGTGTTTAAAGTGGTTTGAAAAAGGTGCTGTTATGCACAAAGCAAATGATCCGGTGTTATGCTAAATACAGTCTTCAGAAGAAGAGTCTCATTTGTAGTCCGCACGCATGCATATTCATTTGCGCATGCCTAGTTTATGTTTTGCACCATCTTTGAATCTTGTCTGCTAAAAAACGGTCTCATTTCAATGATTTTGCATTGCAATGTAATGAAAGGTGAACACAAGAACGGGTTTCTCAGGAAGATGAGGACATTTATTAATCAGAGTGGAAACACCCCAAAGGTTCTTGAAGAACACTTCAAAGAAGTTTAAGGAGACAAGCAGACAAGGTCACTTTGGAAGGTAAGTATTGAACACTTTTTACTGAACCCAGCAGAGAATTCTATGGAGAAATGCAGCAACTGCAGGTTTACAAAATCGTTTTTTTGTTTTGTTTTAAATAAATATGTATTTCTAAAGAAAGTGTCAGTGAGAAATATTTTTACATCAGCACATGATTACACTCATGGAAGGTAAATAAAGACACTGTTTTGCTCTGCTATAATAGTAAATGAACCAATTATCAGTACAATGTTCTCCAAGCTTCAGAAGCAAATAATGTGAAACAAATTACATATCTAATGCCCATGTAATTGATATGGGGGGGTGGGTTGGATGATTTTACTGCATTCAGCAAGCCAGAGCTACAGATTATGTTTATTTTTTTAAATGCCATCTACAATATGTTTTTTAGCTTTTATTAAAAGGTTGTTTTAATGTTATACAATGAAAATGCAAATTATTGTATTGCCAATTGCTTTTGGATTACTCATCATAAAAGGTCTGTATAAATTAAATATTTAAATTAATTTTTTTGTGACTGCTGTTCAAGTTTGAAGTGTGCTTCCAAACAAGAACATGCTACCCAGTGGGGCGCTCATGCAACACCTTGAATAGACCGCATTTCATTGATTTGCATCACGATAAAACCTTTTGAAAAAAAAAAGAAAAGACAGCTATTTATATTTCTCTTTGCAATCCAGATTACTCAGAAATCAACAGAATGAATACTTGAAGGGGAGGTTCTTTTCTGTTGTTCAGCTATTGAAGATCCTGCTGCCCTTGTTTATGCAACGGGGAAAAAAAAGATGGTAATACATTCTGATGGGTTGTATTGTGGTTTCAGACTGCTACCCTTGTTTATACGATGAAAAAAGATAGAATACAGTATGGGTTACTAGTCTTTTAAAGAGTTGTTTTACAAACATGTAAAAGCAGAAGAAATACCATCGACACATTACTTTACGATTAGGAATACACACTGCTCATGCTTTAGAAACAGGGAAGATGAATTACTTGTGTTTGAGAAAGTCAAACAAACAAACAAACAATTGGTCATACTAGATATTTTTCATTTAAGTTAAATCAGTCTTAGGAAGGTAGCGTTACCCACGTTGGGAAAATAATCAACATTTATACTTACTTCATACCAATAAATTAAAACGACTGAAGTAGGGAGTTTTTTTTTTCTGACACAGTACAAAAAGAAGCAAAAAAATTGTCGGAACACCGGGTCACCATATTATTGATAACCAACTGCTGTCTTGTGTGGCTCTGCACTTCACTGTAGAGAATTCTCCACTGTAAAGAACGGCCGGTAAAATCCTACTATGCGAGCCGGTGTTCTGCCCTTTTTTGCCACCTGCCACTTTCCTTCTTTTGGGAACTGCACATGCTCTGCATGTGCTCTTTTGTACCTTTGCCCACTGTGCCTGCTCAACACATCTACTATGCCAGAAATAGCTACCCAACCAGACAAAAAAGATTTAGAAGTTAAGATACTGTAATTTCTGCGACTGTTTCTTTATTAATAATATTACTTTTTAGATTGGAAAATATTGCTAACATTCCTAACCTCCCCCCTCCCCCCTCAACAACACTCAGTAGTTACTGTACTCAAACTATGCAGCTCAGATCACTCAATGAAATATTTGTGACAATTCCTTTATTATTCAGATTGCTCTTCGAAAATGGAAAAGAATTGCAGTTTATAAACTTGCTGATGGTTTCCTCTCACCGGTATTGCAGCAATTTGCGCCCCCCCCCCCCCACCAAAAATCATATACATATCACGTGATGATTTGTTTTTGTTTAGCTCTGCATTGTTTTTCTGTGAAAAAAAAACCCCACAATATTAGAACGTTTTTTTGTTGTTATGCATGAAGCACGACGATAGTCAAAGAATTCACTCTCAGTGTCAAGTTCCAAGGTAACAATTAAAACTGACACGACTGACTGCGGCTTTGACGCGCATAGCAATAGATTTACGCTACGGGGGGGGGGAGCGAGGGGGTGATTTGGCAGTGGGGGAAGCTTATTTCAAAACAGGATAATAAAGACAGTGCATGGGGTTATACTTATTCTTTTTTTAAGAATAATTTGGGTTATTGTAAAATGTAGGTGTGTGTGGTCTAGCAGTACGCTGTTACTTGCCATAATTAAACTACCACATTCTGAAACTAAAAATACAACTTGCCACAATTAACTACCTTTGTCCTACAGAAGGTACAAGGGTAGCATTTTCTGACCCCAAAATACAACTTGCCACAATTTATTACCTAATTCTTCCTACAGAATATACAGCAGTGGCATTTTCTGACACTGCAGTATGATTTATTATTATTATTATTATTTACTTCTTAGCAGACGCCCTTATCCAGGGTGACTTATATATTATTACGATTCAATAATACAGCAGATAACAGTGTCAGTGATAGTTACATCAGGATATAATTAAATACAAAATACTACAGATTAAATAATACTTGGCAGACTACAGTACTCTAAAGTACAGGATTAAATGCAGTAAAATAGGGGGCAGATAAGAGCAAGTAAAGCACATTTAAGGAAGGGTGATAAGTGTCTCAGGGGAAAAACAGAGGAGTTCTACAGGTGCTGTCTGAAGAGGTGAGTCTTGAGGAGGCGCCGGAATGTGGTCAGGGACTGGGCAGTCCTGACATCTGTAGGAAGGTCATTCCACCACTGCGGGGCGAGGGTGGAAAAGGAGCGGGCTCTGGAGGTAGAGCCAGTCTTCTAGTGCAGGCGGAGCGGAGAGGTCGAGTGGGGGTGTAGGGAGAGATGAGGGTCTGGAGGTAGCTGGGTGCAGTCTGGTCAAGGCATCTGTAGGCTAGTACAAGAGTCTTGAACTGGATGCGAGCGGTGATCGGGAGCCAGTGGAGTGAGCGGAGTAGTGGAGTTGCGTGGGAGAACTGAGGCAGAGAGAACACCAGGCGAGCAGTAGAGTTCTGGATGAGCTGGAACGGACGGGTGGCGGATGCAGGGAGGCCAGCCAGGAGGTAGTTGCAGTAGTCTAGGCGGGAGAGTACCAAGGCCTGGACCAGGAGCTGGGTGGCGTAGTTGGTGAGGAAGGGTCGGATTCTTCGGATGTTGCTCAGGAAGAATCGGCAAGTGCGTGCCAGAGTGGAGATGTGCTGGGAATAAGAGAGGCAGGGGTCCAGGGTGACTCCGAGGTTCTTAGTGGAGGAAGAGGGAGAGAGTGTGGTAGATTCCAGAGGAACAGAGACAGAGAGATCAGAGGAGGGGGAGGAGGAGCAGGGAAAGAAATGAGGTCAGATTTAGAGAGGTTGAGTTTGAGGTGATGCGAGTGCATCCAGGAGGAGATAACAGACAGACAGGTAGAGATACAGGAGGGGATGGTGGAGTCAGAGGTGGGGAAGGAGAGGAAGATCTGAGCATCATCAACATAGAAATGGTATGCTTTACCATAATATACTACCTTCCTTTCCTATAAAATATACATATGTGGCAATTTCTGCCAAGGTGGCACATCTTGGCAATTGTATAACTACCAAAATTACTGCCAGTAGCAAATTCTGGCAGAGGCATATTCTGGCAGTACACTGGCAGAATTGAAAGGTCACGCATTGTGCACAGAACGTGAAAGGCTGGTCAGTCCCAGCATGCAAAAGGAAGATTTTGAGAAAGCATGGTAATAAAATAACTCAACATTGGGGCAACAGAACTGTGGTATGGATGATGTCACTGGTAAGGCTGTTCTACTCAGAGGCAGAGAATGCAGGTTGTAAGCGCTGGTGCTCACACATTAACAAACAAAAATGTCACAAGGGCCAAAAACAAAAAGTCTATACAAACACTCATGGACGTAAATAAACAGATAGGGGGGCAACAGCACAGAACACAGACAATCCTTTACCTCTCAACAACAGAAATATTTAACACACTAACCATTTCACCACCCGTGATCTCCTTATTTATACACCCTTGGCTTGGAGCCTTAATCAATCATTTATTCAATTGACGGCTCCAGCCACATTCCCAGTGCCGTTTCTGGTACGTAAAAAGAGAAAAACTGAAGAAGAAACACAACAACAAGAGAAAGGTATTGTATTATTTGGTTTTGCTTCGTTTTCATTGCTGAATTCTTAATTGTATTTTGTAAGAGTGTAAAATTGATGTATATATATACACACACACATTATATATATATATATATATATATATATATATATATATATATATATATATATATATATATATATATATATATATATATATATATATATATATATATATATATATATATATATATATATATATATATCATTACAATATTATTTTTAATTTCTTTACATTACTGTGGCTGTACAGACACTGGGTTATGTCAAATTCGCGCCACGAAGACGTTTCTCATTAGTCGGTTTCCCAAGTTGTGCCGTCAGCCGACCGCTTTTTTTCACACTGCGGACTCACCATGAAGCCACCCAAGAGCTACAGCGTCGGAGGACAACGCAGCTCTCGGGCAGCTTGCAGGCAAGCCCACAGGCGCCCGGCCAGACTACAGGGGTCGCTGGTGCGCGGTGAGCCGAGGACACCCTGGCCGACCTAACCCTCCCTCCCCCCCCCCGGACGACGCTCGGCCAATTGTGCGCCGCCCCCTGGGAGCTCCAGACCACGGTCGGCTGTGGAATAGACTGGACTCGAACCGGCGACGGGGGCGGGGCCCAAATAAAATCCTGCTTAGGGCCCCCAAAAGACCAGAAACGGCCCTGTGTCTTTGCAGGGAGGATTTTAACTCCCTCCCTGCCACCCACTAGTACATTTAGATTACAGTGCATTTTTACTGACATTAAATCATTTCTAATAAAACTCGTCTAGCAGTTGATTTTGATATTTCATTAAATCTCAAGAGAGGGAGAGACAGCATAATGAAGAGCTCTTTGTGAGAGACGAGTTGCTCATTTCTGAAGCAGGCCGCCTTGTGTTTGCTTGGTTTTCAGCACTTCAAATCACATCGCAAAAACAACCA
Organism: Acipenser oxyrinchus oxyrinchus; assembly: GCA_030684275.1. Lineage (NCBI taxonomy): Eukaryota > Metazoa > Chordata > Actinopteri > Acipenseriformes > Acipenseridae > Acipenser > Acipenser oxyrinchus. The sequence continues at coordinate 1,945,578 of CM060283.1, forward strand.
CACAAAATCCGAGGCCAGAATAAAAACAGAGAATTGTTTGTCGTAACCAGACCTCATTTTTTTTTAAATTACAATCAAAGAAACAACCTGCACAGCCTTTCAGTTTCTCCCCGTTATAAATCAAGTATTACAAATCGATCAATCCCCTGTCAATACTCCAGTGACTCTTACCCTGTATACACACAGAACGTGTGACAGCAGTGTTTATACGTCATCAGGTGTCGAACTCTTAATAATTGTTAAAGGTTATGTGTTTAATCTGTGTCGTTTTTGCTAAGTTTAATGTTTAGATTTTAAACACCAACCCTGTTATAAACGCGCACAAATGTTTAAAAAGTGTTGCAAATCATAAACACGTCCAAGAGTTTGCAAAATAAACACCACAAGGTGTTCAAATCCTAAACACATTTAAAATTATAAACGCAGCGACGTGTTTGAAAAGTGTGACAAATACGTGTTTTAAAGTTAAACACTCGGTCTTACAGTGGAGATGCCATGAGCATTGAACACACAGCTTAGCTCTAAAGTTATTTTTTTTAAAAAACCGTTATATTATGCTAATTAATATGATCAAGTTTCATGTCATTAGATAAGTGGTTCTCCAGAAACGTGCAAAAATGTGACTGACATACAGATGTACGGTCAGACAGACCACCCCCACCCCATATCCCTGGAATCTGATTCTCAGTAAGTTACGCTAAATAACGTGAATACCAAGTCTCATAACATTTGGAGAAGCAGTGAATAAAGTGAAGTGAGACTCCTAGATGGACAGCCCGGCTCCACTGTATCAGCAGGGAGTAATAATTTAATACGTTGGGTGTCAGAAATCATTTCTGCAATATTAAAAGGAGCTCTAGCTCGGGTCCATTTTAATCAAAATGCTGCGTGAACCCGTTTTTCAGCTTTAACAGCTTACAGTTTTGTGAGCCAGGGGCAAAACATTCATATCCAAGCCTTCGCAATGATTAATCTTATTACATTCTGATGCTCTGTGATTGAGAAGAGAGAGCGCGCAATTACTGTCTAGACGGCTCTCACACGCTTCCTCCATCCATAGACATTCAATGCAAGCGCTGTGTTCCAGTAAGATAATAAAGGATCGCAAGCACAAGCCCACACACGCTTCGAGAACCGAATTCAAGACAAAGGTTTATTAGGGTTGCAGTGAGATTCAAGACTTATCGTAGGGTCTGTTCTATATCTGAACTCTGTATTGTAGTAATGTCATATTTAATATTGTTTACTGTAAACTACACTGCATTTAAATATTAAGCTTGCTTTGCAACCCTATAGTGCCTTGTAACACCTTGGACAGGGGCAGCAGTGTGGAGTAGTGGTTAGGGCTCTGGACTCTTGACCGGAAGGTCGTGGGTTCAATCCCAGGTCGGGGACACTGCTGCTGTACCCTTGAGCAAGGTACTTTACCTAGATTGCTCCAGTAAAAAAACCCAACTGTATAAATGGGGAATTGTATGTAAAAATAATGTGATATCTTGTAACAATTGTAAGTCGCCCTGGATAAGGGCGTCTGCTAAGAAATAAATAATAATATTAACTAGTAGATCTTTACCTCAGACTCCAGCTGACGATTGAGAAGGGTCACTGATTCCTTCCAGAGTATTATACATAGAAGATTTTCTGTATTTAAAAAGGATACAAGGTACCGCCTGAAAGTTGTTTCACGTTTACATGCGTTTTAGATTCTGCTCAGTATTTTAGCAGGACTTTGTTTTACTTCTAAAGAACATGAATTCCACACGAAGCGAATTTTGCACATTTGATGAGTCGTGTGCTGTATAGGGATGCGTTTTCTGGATGGTAGTCTGACTAATAAAAATCTGTTCCAGTGGTATGTTGTGCTTTGTGCAAACGGGAGCCTTTGTGACGTCTGTTTATCCAAACTGCGCTGTGCCCCGGGTTTGGGATCCCAGTGAAAGTGAATGGCAGATGGTAGTTTAATTACAGCAAGTGCATCGGCTCTGTTTAGATTGCATATGCAAGTGGCCTTCATTGTTGAAAAGATGAAAGTACTGCAGGTAGTATTTCAGCACCCTGACTTTCCACTTAACCTTCTCCCTGATCTTTTCAAAACCTCTGCTCCTGTTTCTATCTAAACCATTATCTCCGTGTCATTAACGCTACTTTGTGCTTCAGGTGCAGAAGGTATTTGAATGCATTCATAAGCACGGGGAGCTGCGCGCTGGATGCAGGTGCAGGTGGGACTCTCAGTGCACCCCATACGCATGTCAGCGTCAGTGACACACTGTCTCTGGAGGTGAAAAGCGCTCCGTGGCTTCTGGCGCTGGTGTGTAACACCTGTAACATGCTCAGTGCCGCACCGCCGCGGACCAGCAGCCCATTGCAAGCTAGCAAGCCAATATAGAAAGTGTCACGTGACAATTGTTTGTGTGGTGTTTTAGCTTGTTGAAATCATCTTCGTTAGAAACTTCATTTTTATTTTTGAGGGCGCACACTGTAAGTGATATTCTGGAAGACGAGACTCCCTTTTCAAAGCGCGTAGAAACAACCAATCAGCAGCGACAGTGCTTCCCGTCAGCTTTAAACCAATTAAATTGTTACAAAAAAATAATATTGTATAATCCATTCATTTTAATTCCGTACATGGTTTTGTTGTACTAGTGCTGAAATACACACTGCCTTTTTTCTTTCTATATTTAATATAATTTTCGGAAATGACATGTCAGCACTGTACTTGCATCCAGAGCGCGTCTGTCGATGAAAATAAAAATACGGCTAAAAACAAAACAGTATTCGGTTCATCAGAGACAGTTAGTAACTTTAAAACACATAAGCGAAATGCTCCGTGTCTGTCTGTGTAGTTTGAAATTTGAATGTGCCGCCCCTGCTTGCTCTGCGGCGCTCAGCCAATAGGAAGGGACGGGACGTTGAAAAGAATTGTGGGATCAGGCATAGAAGCAAAGGGATATTTCAAGATTTTAAAACGACATTTCCCACAATTCTTTTCAACGTCCCGTCGCTGCCTATTAGCTGAGCGCTGCAGAGCAAGCAGGGGCGGTACATTCAAATTTCAAACTACACAGACAGACACGGAGCATTTCGCTTATGTGTTTTAAAGTTACTAACTGTCTCTTTTGAACCGAATACTGTTTTGTTTTTAGCCGTATTTTTATTTTCATCGGCAGACGGCTCTGGATGCAAGTACAGTGCTGACATGTCATTTCGTAAAATTATATTAAGCGAGGTTTCGAGTAATATTGAAAGAAAAAAGGCAGTGTATATTTCAGCACTAGTACAACAAGACCATGTACGGAATTAAAATGAATGGACTATAGAATGGTCCTTTGGAACAATGGAATTGGTTTAAAAGCAAACATGATTATCCATAAACCAATGATCACAGAAAACAAATATAAAAAGAGAATTTCGACAGAAGCTGCCGGGAAGCACTGTCGCTGCTGATTGGTTGTTTCTACGCGCTTTGAAAAGGGAGTCTCGTCTTCCAGAATATCAGCATATATTCTGTGTGCGTTTGAAGGCGTGGATTTCCATGACAACTTTCTTGTTGAAGGCTTTCAAAAGAGGAGGAGTGGGTGGATAAATGGGACTAGGGTCTGTAAAAAGACAGCTGAACAATAAAAAAGGAGATGGACATTAACTTACTTTAGCAACTTATTTCTCTTGCTGTATGATGGTTAAAAAAATAAAAAAAAAACCACAACCTATTTCACTTGAGTTGGAAACTATTAAGTGGAATGGCAGTTTTGGCAGATTTAGTTTGACCTCCCCACTACCCCCAAAACCCATAAAATACCTGCTGTATCGCATCACTGGCAGTTCGTTGCCTCTTTTTTTGGGGGGAAAAAAAAAAAAAAGAGAGAACATTGCGCAAGGAACTACCATTCCTCTCGATCTAGATTTGACTGCGCAAGACTCAGAGTGGGACAGTATTGGGGCTACCAGACATCCCAGGAAAACTGTCCCAGTCAAACTGGGAAATTGTTTTACAGAGGAGGGTATGAAATGGGCAACCTAGCCAAGCTTACTCTGAAATCACTGGGATCCAGCAAGACCCAACATCAGCTACTAGGAACAGGATGAGCAGATTGACCTCATTTACAGGTTAGGTTTCTGTAAATCTCATACCTTGCATGCAGAATTGGAGATTTAAAGATGCGTGCCATTCCCTTAACTAGACCCATTAAGGGTACTGAACCTGATCATTCAGATTCTGACAGGATACCCATTTACACCACACCCGTCTGCATCGCGTCAATTTGAATAGAGACCAGACACTCGTAACCTTTACCCCTTTAAGGTATAAGGGACAGGTGTCTCACAATAACGAGGTTAACGCTTGTAATAATGCACAGAGCTTGGGTTTAAAAGTGTACAGACAGGATGGATCTAGTTGTCCGTTTCCTCCTCGTGATACTAGTCAATGTGTTTTAAGAAACTGTTTGAACAAAGCGCTCAATTCCTTGTGTACCTTCAGGGTACAAGTGTGAAAAGCAAGCAATGGGAGAACACGAGACTCAAATATGAAGATCTTTATTAGATTAGAGCAAGTTTAACATCTTCTGGATCTGACAGCAAGAGCAACAAGAAAGGTGAGCAGAACGCCAAGGAGAGCGGCCACCACGCCCAGCACCGGCACGAAGAGGGACAGGGGGGAGGAGTCTGAAACTGAACAAGACTAGGTGAGCACTAGGACCCAGAGGGAGCCACGAGACACCCATACAGGCAGCATTGCCTGGCAACTTAGATGCTCTACAAAAATGACCATGGAGTTCCTTAAACAATTGAACACCAGATGTATTGATGCATTTACACATTGTAAAAAATGTCTTCAAAACTATAAATACTTCTGGCAACAAACCGCTGTGCCCCTATTTTAAGGGCAGTTAAGTTAAATGTGCCTGTAAAATCAGACCTGTAAAAAAGGGTCATGCTGGCTATAAAACATACTGATGAGGAATCACAGGAATGGAAAGGACTCCCATTGCAGAAGAGTTTGATTCATTCCTGGTTTTACTAGTAGTTTAGAAAAACACCTGATCTTGCTACCTATACACTGTCTGATGAAGCTTGTAACTGCAACAAATAATCCTGGTGCTCCTTTAGCACCATCTAGTGGGATAGGGCTGCAAATACTAGAAGCCATGGACAGGGTTATTTAGCAGGACACTTATCCAAAGCAACCTGGAGCCTAGGGGGTGAACTGTGCATCAACTGCTGCAGCCCCCGATGGGACCTCTGTCTCACATCTCATCCCAAGGACGGAGCACGAGCGGGTTAAACGACTTGCTCAGGGTCACACAGAGAGCAAGTGGCGGAGCCAGGAATTAAACATCCTGGTATTAAACCCCTTTACAAAATCACCATGCCTCCTGTATTGAAGTGTTTGTTATCGCCTTCATACCTATAGGGTACTCCATAGCATCAAATCCAGATTGAAAATCACAAGGATATCTAACAGAAGTCTCACCTGCTGTTTTAAGGTCCACAGCTCCTCCTTCTGGTACCAATTGGACTGGCCCGGCAGAAGCATAGCCTCGGATCTGGCTGTACCGATCAACACTACGGGCTGAGAGAGACAAACACACAACAGCTTGAGACCAGTAACCCAGGGTACCGACATGAGAATGTCAGCTCTGAGGTTTGACTTTAGAAATCAGATGTTCTTTGGAGTCACTACACTGTGACCAGTGTTCATGTTTGGATTAATTTACTGCAACTGCTTTAAAAGGTCAGCCTATCCACTCAATTGCAGCTCTACCTACAAGCACTCCAAGTAAAACTAATTAAAAAAAAATAATGCTCTCTATATAAAGAGGAGAATGACCAGACAGGATATTCCAATCACCAGTATAACGTTTGGTTTTGTATTCCCCTCAATTATACCAGATTAAATACAGCTGCATTGATGCCAAACTGCAGCTGTTAACTCCAGCTTGTATTCAGGACTGCCAGCACTTACCAGATCTCTTTTCTCCAGGTACACAAGTCTTATTGCAGGTATCCTCCAGGTTAGGATCACAAATTACAGCCATGCAATGGAAATACACCTGGGGAGGAGAGGAGGGAGAGGCAGCTCTTGGAGCAGAGGAACAGGAACACACTGCCACACGGTCTGAAGTTCATAGTGAATTAATACCTTTCCTATTGCTTGCTGTTACTGAAGTTTAATAAAAGCATTCTTATTAACTGACCAATTGCATGCAGTGAATTGTTCTGGGTCATCACAGAATCAGAGGAGCCCCTTTATGCAGGGTCACTAACCTGTCTCCAGAAGGCAGGGTCCTTGCTAGTCTGCTGTGCCTGGACCTCAAGCCTCTGGAGGTGGGGGGGAGGTCCTGGCTGGCATTGGGTGGAACAGATTCTTGTAGGAATCTCCAGTGACCAGGCAGCTGCAGAGAGGAACACAGTCACTGCAAGCTGGCATTGGAAGCACAGCTGAATGGACTGCACTAGCAGAGAGGGCACGAGGCAGCAAACAGTTTAAAAGCACAAGGGCAGAGTTAGGAGGGGAGCAAGTGAAGACACATGTAGACTATAGACCAGTGGATACTAAAACCCAATAGGTGCCATTCATCTTTACAGACAGTTCATGCAAATGTGTGCAAGTCAGTTGCACTGTACAAATGCAAGCGAGGCAATTTGACTGAGGAGGAGGCTCCACTCACTCCCACAGGAATCCCAATGCAGACAGCTGTGGGATTACAGTCCTGGGCAAGACAGAACCTCACAATACATCTGCAAAGATGCAAATAAGACTCCTATTGCTTAGCAGTGTCACCCATTCCAGGTGAACAAGAGCTCCATTAGTCACAGTATGTATAGGTAACAAGCTCAGGTACATCTTAAACTCATAACACACCTGAGCTGGTTACCTTTACACCGTGGCTAATCAAGCTCATAAAATCTAGAATGTGTTAAACTGCTATGCAATTGGAGTCTGATTTCCATCCCTGCATCTCCCAGTAGAGATTGGCTCAACAGTGTGGAAGAGCATTGCCATCAATTGGCAGAAAAGGGCAAGTGGGAGAAAGCCAGCTTTCCTAGCTGTGAAGTTAGTTTCATTCAATATCCATCATGTTAAAAAGGAATGGCATGAGCCCAGAGTATCTGCACAGCCCACCCTCTCACCCGTCAGTGACCAGGTCCCATTGAGGGCTGGCGTCCAGTTCAGGGGTCAGTGTGGCCCAGCAGTCCTGCAGGAGGAGGCGGTCAGCCAGGCTGTGGGGGTTCAGGAGCTCAACCTGCAGGAACAGGGGCTCCAGCAGAGAGTGGGACACAGGGAACGCAGAGTAGAACTGGGAGTAGCTCACATCTGCAGGGAGAGAAAAAAAAAAAAAAAAAAGGTCATCTGCCATGCCTGTAAAGCTCTGGAGTCATTACAGGTAGAGCGACCATTGCTGGCTGGTAACTTGTTTGCATAGGAGGCTGTGTAGTCCAGTGGTTAAAGAAAAGGGCTTGTAACCAGGAGGTCCTCGGTTCAAATCCCACCTCAGCCACCAACTCATTGTGTGACCCTTAATGTCTATACTTAGATGTAGTTGTAAGTGACTCTGCAGCGGATGCATAGTTCACACACCCTAGGCTCTGTAAGTCACCTTGGATAAAAGGAGTCTGCTAAATAAAAAGAAACTTCAGTAAGCCTTTACGTTCACAGAATTAGCTACAAACTACTGCATCCTGTTTTGAGAAGTCAAGTTACACGTGTTCCATTAAATCTGACATTTCACGTTGGCTAGAAACTCAAAATTGAACTTTAAAATGTATTTAGAGCTTCAGTCTATAGAAAAGACACGTCATAAAAGCATCCAAAGGCCTATTTTTGCAGAATAGTTGCATTCACTTCTGCAGTTAAACTGGAGTCAGAGAATTAAAGAAATGCAAAGCTGACTGTCCTCAAACAGCACATAATGGGTTAAACAATCTACAGGTGTGAATCAATCTATAATCTGTTAAAGCCCCTAGTTTGGATTGTGTTACTCGGGTAGTGTGGACAGGAGAGCGCGTACGAAGGGTTTAATTCAGGCTGTCCTACCTCTAGCAAGACGGGCTTTCAGATTCAAGACATCTCTGGTTCTCTTGTCACCTAGAAGAGGAACAAAGATGAAGCAGCGTCCATTCAATGCCACAGCTGCAAGCAAGTCCATACTGTACTTGACCATAACCGTACAGATTAGTACACTGGCAAGTCAGTATTTCATAATGATTTTATAAAATGACCTCCCCCCACAGATACAAGCAAGCACCACAGGATGCACACACAGCCACCACCAATAAACCAGCTTTTAAAAAGTGCCATTGTAAATGGAAGCAAGGACAGCTTATTCTGGTTTTGAAGTGTTGCTGTATGGATTTGTTTAATAAATCTAAAAAGGCTAAGCACACCCCTGACACAGGTAGATTAAGCCACGCCCCCCCACCTACCACTGTAGTAGGTAGACTGGAGCTGCAGGGTCCCCTCTCCTTTAGCAGAGAAGGATCCAGGGGCTGGAACCAGCTTCCTCTCAAAGATCTTCCTGGAGTCACTCACTGGGTACCGGCAACGGATAGTCAGCCTACAAAGAGGGTGTTGACAGCGCTTACCATAGCGTCCTGGGACAAAGTCTACAGACAGAGGAGGCCGTTCAGCCTAGCCAAGCTCATCCCGTTTCTAGTAGCCGACTGATCCCAGAACTTCAAGCTGGGTCTTACAAGGAGCCAACTGACTGCCTCAACACAAGGGAACCCTAGGCAGCCCATTCCATCCCCTCACTGCTCTGTGTGTCTCCTTCCCTCTTAGTTCATCTCCACTTCATTTACAATGTCCTCAAAAGCAGTAACTCACCGCTTCATTTTAAAACAAGCAACCATTCACACAGTAAGTGATCTACAGCCAAAGCTTTGCATCACCTAGAATTTCAGGTTTGAAAATTAAATTCATCATGGAAATTGAAACTACACCACACTGCAAGTCTACTGGAAGCCACAGTAGTGAAGTATTCCCCGTTCGATTTCAAAAGCTCACATTTTTCAATTGAAGTTTGCAGCAGTTTAGTTGAACAGATCAATAGCACCATGTAGAGTCTGCCATGCCCAAAACATGACAATACACATTTGTTGCACATTATTCTTCATTGCATTGGACAGTCATAACCTACATTAGTTTAGCTTGACATGAAGATAAAACCACTACAAGTTACTGGTTTAGTATATGGATATCAGTATTCAATATGTTATCATAACATTAAGCAGGTTTCATTTGACTATGAAGCTAGAGGAGTTCATGTTATAGGGAGAGGCTACTTTGCCATAGCTGTAGTGTTGAACATCTTGTTTAACACTACGGGGCTCCTTGCATAACCCTGATCCCTCCTCCACTCACCTGTACTCAGAATCCCTGGTGATGACGGGAGCATTGGCTGGGAACAGCTCCCGACTATAGATGACTTCATTCTCGTAGACCAGGTAGTTATTATCAATCTGAAAACATAGCAGCCAGGTAAAAAAAAAAAATCAAGCCAACTAGCAAGTATTTAAACATGAACTTGCACCAATAGAACAGAAAAGCATAGTCTTCAAAGCCAAAAGCAATAGCAAACATGCATGGTGGACAGAGAGCCATTTTATCCTACATGTTACACAGCTCATTAATGGGACTCCCCCACTCATTTCCATAGAAATAGGTCTATCTAGACCAAGGCTGCTCAAACCCTAGTGATTGGGATCCCAGGGTCTTTTGGTTTTAGTTCCAATGAACTTAACTAAACCAATAACTTGTTTAATTGGGCCTTTGATTTTAGTTGATAACTGGTAATAAACAATTTTTAAAAAAAAAGGTATAACTTGAACTCTGCAACTTAAGCGGAGAAATTAGTTGAATTGAACACCTTTGGAATGAAAGCCAGGAAATACTGGGGTCCCTGGAGGACCAGGGTTTGACAAATCCTGTTCTAGACCCTGACATTAAGATTCAGCTTCTAGAACCAATAGAAAACCACCACATGTTTCAGCACTGCAATTGGAGGCAAGGGCTGTCCGATATGTCCCAAGATTAAGGATTAGCATTCAGAGATAAGCCCATCACCTTGCTCCTGGTCCCACAGGTGTTGACCCAGAAAGTGAACAGGGCCCGGTCTGAGGTAGCCTCCGTGGGCCTGCAGTTCTGATCTAGCAGGGTGGTCTTGGCAAGATTCACGGGCGGTACAGGAGCCATCGGGACCACCAGCACTGACATCACTCCATTAGGCATGCACACTGGAGCAGAGAACAAAGCATGCAGACTTAACCCATTAACAATGGAATCTTAAAATCAGAACACGGGCTGCACGTCTGCAACTGGATATTTCAGATTTATTCAATTCTTAGGTTTTGGCTACAAGCTGCTGCTTTCTGTTTTAAGGGCAGTCAAGTTAAACGTGTCCAATATCAGAGCAGTCAAGTTTCATGGAAGATATGAAGCACAACATAGAAAACAGAGCTTCACCGTGGGTAGGAAAGAACACCAATAAATGGATCATTTAGGCTCACGTTTCTTATTTTATATTGAAGGGTCATAAAAGCATCCGAAGGGCTAGATTTGTAGAATTAGACACGACTAGCGGTTACAGTAACAATGAGAATTAACAGGTAGCTGCTCAAATAGGATGGTAGCCCAGTCTCAAATGAAGACAATGCCAGTTAGTTCAATCCACACACGATGGTATAGCAAATCAGGGCAGAATCTACCAGTCCAGGGGTGTCAAGTCAGTCCTTGAGGGCCAAGCCACAGGCAAAATGCGGGTCAGTGACGGAGCCAGGAACCACCTGGCAACAACCCCCTTTAACCACCCAACGGATTTGCCCCCCCCCCCCCCCCCGCCCCATGCAGCGCAAAGCCACCCTTACCCAGCATCTCGTTGGTTGGGAACGGGCAGCGCTGTTCAAACCTGTCCTCCTCCTTCAGGCTCTTCATATCTCGGAGAATCAACACCACTTTACCAATAAGCCCCCTCAGAGTGATATCCTTAGAGAGAAGCATGGGAGTCACTTAGACTGTACTTGCAGATCTCCCTCCTCCTCCTCCTGTGCACTGGATCTGCCCGACCCAAGCACCACATTCCAGGATCCTCCGCTAATGTCCTATTGCACTGTCATTGTAGATATAACTTGTAGCATCCAATTTCATATTATATTCTAGTAGTATTATTGAGCTTCATATCTAGATAGTCTTGCATTGGAACCCTGCAAGTCACCTTGGATACAGGAGAACAAAACGCTCCGGCTGACAGCTACTAAACTCTGCGTTCTGATCCCAAGAACAAATAGGATTACACGTAGTTGGAGCTAGGATGGCTCTAATCCATGAAGGATCTGAAGTTACTGACAAGTAGGGCTAGATCTTAAACCCCCATTGATACACCTGACCATACAATGGCAGCCACAGCCCTGCTAGTGGGAGTTTGCCAGGCAGATCCAGGACCGAGACTCTTACCTCATAGATGTAGCCAATACTAAAGAGCGGCAACTCTACTCTGATCTTGGGCTGGCTGGTCATGGTGTAGCCTCGGCGAGCCACCAGTTCTGGGGTTAGAGGCTCGTCCCCAATGCAAAGCTCCCACTGGTAGTCCATGTTGCCTGGGGTCACTTCAAACACAATGCTGGTGTTTGTACAAATGCCTTTGACGTCAGGATGGACTGGGGAAGGAAGGGAGAGGGAGTCAAGGGCTGGAACCAGTCTATCCCAAGACTGAATGAAACTGCTTGCAGAGGGCAGGCAAGGGAACAGCACAGGGCTCAGGACAATGCAGTTCTGAACAGGGGTTGTTGGCAGTGAAGACACATCTGTAGCTTAATCTAGCCAGGACCTCCAAAACAGATCCAGAAACTGCAATACAAGAACACTGCATGCAAGTCAAGCACTACCATTGTTCTAGTTCAGCTCTACCAATTGGAATTACCACAGACAGCCACGTTACTTACCAACATCCTGAACGTCGCACACGATCGTGGCTGGGTGGAAATAGGGCTCGTTTACAGGGATGATGTTCAAAGTGTAATTGATGTTCAACTGGTATCGTCTGTAATTATCACCAATGTACTGCAAGAGAAGAGGTATTAACAGAGATGGGCCAACTGCTGTGCAACTAATTAACCTGACCTTTCCCAAATTCTATTACCCCACCTCACAGGAGCAATGCCCCACAACAGCCCTAAAGTAAAGGTCAGGGGCTGTTGTGCTAATCACCTGTTTAGACACCGGAGCTCCACCATGGACATTAAGCTATGGGGCCACACTGGAGAATGGACTGTAGGAGTCTGCTTGATCTTACTGGGTGCCTGGCCAGTAAGGGGGTCGGGTCAGACTTCCTGCACAACTGATGGAGGAAATTAGGTCCAATGCTCCTCTAATCAAGGAGTAGCAAATTGGCACAGGCAGGAACCTGCACTCCCAACTCATCCATCACCAAGGTGAGTTACTACAGAAAATCCTACACAAGACCAGCCTCTGGACAAGACCGCTACAGCCTGCAGATTCATGGCAAAAATTAAAGCCTATGCTTAGAACCAGCAGGCAGGCTTTCACCCTCACCTGCTCTGGGACGAGGGGGTGAGTGAAAGGGACCTTCAGGACAAAATCCTTGGTGCCGTTGGGGTGCTTGACCTCAATGATCTTCACACCTCTGTTCTCAGCCTCAGGAAGGGTCAGGGGAACCCCGTTGATGGTCTGATTTTTCAGCTCCACATCCGGCTTGAAGTTACCAAGGGTCACCGTGAAGCCCTTCTCACTCGGGATGGTGTCTGAGAAAAGACATGGAGAGGTTGAGCAAGAATATACCTGAAAAAGGAGAGTTCTGAACCCCAGGACTGGGTGCAGCAGCAGGGCTAGCGTCAATTTCTAACCCTGCTCACAGCACTCTGTACTCTCAAAAGGTTACTCCAACAGTGCGAGGCTGTGGTGGGCAGCTACTTACTGTTCACCACATAGGGGGGTCTCAGGGACGTAGGGGGAGCGGACTGGCTTGAAGGAGCGGTGCTGGGTCACCTCCCACAGGTCATCGGCCCATTGGTGCTCCAGAAAAAGGTCAATGGCGTACATCTGGTTGTACTTGTTGTCAATCACGTGACTCTGCAAAATTCCAGACATGCAAACACATTAGTGCGACAGAGACTGCCTCTACTTAGAGACTAGGGGGTGAACTATGCAGAAAGTGCTGCAGAGTCACTTCTAATAGTACCTGGTTTGTTTTATGTCTCATCCAAAAGGACAGAGACAAGGAGGTTAAGTGACTTGCTCTGGGCCAGAGTCAGTGGCAGAGCCAGGAACATCCCCTTTTCTTTAATCACTGGATCACCAAGCCTACACAGATAGGCATGGAAACCCAACCGGAGGGTCCAGACCCTGGCTATGTTACCTTGCGATATCCTCCCACAGCGCCAAAGGGAATGCTGATTTTCACCACAGTGCTGTTGACAAGCAGCTGGTATCCCCGGCTAGTAACAGTGATCTCATCCAGGGGCCTCCCCTCCACTCCCATCTTGATCTGCTTATCCACGAACTTGGTGGGATGCAGGACCAGTGGGGGGAGGAGCCTCGGGGTGACCCAGCTCAGGTAGGTGCCATCGAAGACAGAGGGGTCTAGAGAGACATTTAAAGATTAACAATGGTATGGGGGGGGTGCCACCAGGTGTCCAAGTGTTGCTATTGCAGCCAGTTCACCACACATGTACAATGCATGGGACTGATCCATTTAAAGTTCCTAGCTCAGAAAGCTTGCAGACTCCCTTAGCTGTCCTCTGGCACTGCAGTGGGTCTCAGCTCAGGGAATGCTTGCAGACACACTGCTGGCTCTCCTCTAGGATTGCTGTGCTCAGCTACTCACTCTTAGAGCAGGCAGCTGAAGTGTCCACCAATAGCAGCATCCACCTCTGCTTGTAGAACACAGTGGCTCGGATGGCTTCCACCGGGATCCCTGCCACCTGAGGATAGAGGAGAGCTTTGGAGCAGAGACCAGGACGAGCCTAGCATCTCACTGGCTCCTCAAGACCCACCCGTTTAGACTGCACTTGCAGATCTACCTCTATCATGCACTGGACTTCACCTCAGCATCATGTTACTCGATCTTCAGCAAATGCATTACTAATGTCACTGCACATGTTGTAATCCTAACTTATTGCATCCTAGTTCATACTGTATTTCAGTAGTAGTTGCACTGACTGTATTTATGAATCTTGTAATACAACAACTGCTCCAATAACACCCATTAAACCACCTTGGATAAAAGCATCGGTCAGAAAAGTAATCTTAAACTTTATTTCTTTGAGTACTATTGGGAGGATCTCATCCGGCCCAGGGGATTTGTTTATTTTAAGAGCTCCTAGTCCCTTTAACACTTATGCCTCTTATGCAAAAGAGATTTAAAACTGTATAGGAACAGGTCAGCACGTGGGACATGCTGTCCGTGTTCTCCTTTGTAAAAACCTGTGAAAAGTAATCATTTAATATTTGCTATTTTTTTTTTCTTCGTCTAGGATTGCCATTTGTGTCTTAGACATTTAAGAGCCTCTTCGAATGTTCTCTTGCTGTTATTTTGGAATTGGTTTTAGCCCCCTTAGCAATATTGATTTCTATCTCTTGGCCTTTCTAACTTCCTTTTTGACTTCTTTGCAGTTCCAAGTACTTTGTGTACTTTGTTTTTGGTCCCTTTTAAAACGCTCTGTAAAGTGCCTTTTCTCGCTGAATATTTAATTGATCTATTAAACCATTTTGTTTTAGATTTGTCTACTTTTAGGATGCAATTGTTTTGCGCCTCTAGTACTACATTAAAAAACAGCCATCCTTTTTCTGTGGATGTTTTCTCTATTTTACTCCAATCTACTTCTGTTAGACTGCTTCACACCTTCATAGTTTGCTTTTCTAAAATTGTAAACCTTAGCTTTAGTCATTACTTTTGGGGTTTTAAAAAACCACTTCAAAACGAGACCATGTTGTTGTCTGAGTTTGCCAATGGCTCTGACCTCTTAGTTATTCTGTCTTCATTATTTGAAAAGACTAAAATCAAGGCATGCCTCCCCTCTAGTCCTTGCCTTTACAAATTGCGTTAGGAAGCAGTCATTTGTCATTTCTACCATTTCAGTTTTGTCTGTCATGCTCCCCACCGGGTTTTCCCATTTTATATGGGGGAAGTTGAAATCCCCCATTAGTATGGCTTCTCCTATTCTACACGCATTCCAAATATCATTGTATAACATATTTTGCTATAGAAGACTGCTTATTTTGGATTCCTACTCCAAAAAACACTGCACCCGTTTAGTAGTTTGATATTTCTGTAGTGTCCTGGGATGCTATCACACAGACACTATATAAAAATGAAACCAGTTTGGTATTACTGGTACTTTAAAAAGTTCTCACCATGACCACCTCTGACTTTGGCATGCCGTAGGGCGATCGGAAGACGACGCGGCTGGATGTGGAGTTGATGAAGTACCCCTCGGTACGGGCGTCGGCGACGTTCATGGTTTTGGGGGTCATCCCAGTCTGGTGGAACACGACCTGCCACACGGACATCACTGCTACCTGGGCCTGCAGCGCAACACAAAGAAAGCCAGCTGAGAACCAGAGCCATTCACATAGACAATGGAAAGAGAGGTGCAGTTACAGAGCCAGTCCACAAGAGGCAGTGCAAGCTCTACAGAAACAAACATCTACACCTGGAAGTGTCAAACTCCAGTCGGAGGGCCACATGGTCTTCATTTAGATTTAAGCTCTCAATTAACTTGATCTAAAGTTGTGTTTAACTGGATAGGTTTAAGTCTTACAGATGGCGATTTCAAACGTGCACTTGATTTCAAGGTACACTACCTATAAAAACATTGAGGCTGGGAAAGTAGTGTTAGTGTCCAATTAAATAATGACTAATTACAAGAGCTAGAAGACACTGCTGCACTCCAGGAGCAGAGTTGGACACCCCTGCTCTACACCTTTGTCCCAGTTGAAAGGTCACTCACTATGGAGAGTGCTGCTTCCCAGTCTTCCTTTGCCAGTCCTTCCTGAGCGATAACTGGAACATTCTTCCTGACAGACACCTGGGGCAGGAGGGTTGAGGTTAGAACAGCAGGGATGGGCGCAAGACTCCCGTTGCATAGCAGTGCAAGCCATTCCTGGTTTTGCCAAGAGCTTGTTACCTGTATACCGTGGCTAGTCAAGTTTGTAGTTATACCTGGAATGGGTGAATCTGCTATGCAACAGGAGTCTCATTTCCATCTCAATCACCTGGGTGTGATTAATCCATCAGATCAATTTCTCAATAGAAAAGCACCCAGATGAAACCCCCTAGTTTTAGGGGCAGTGGGTTACCACCCCACCTCCATGTAGTTCTCCTCACAGACGACCTCACGAGGGTTCCAGGGACTCTCAGTGCTGCAGGACAGGGAGAAGGGGTAGACAGTCTCTCTACCCAGAGAGTCCATTCTCACAAAGCGGTACTGGAGAACATACGAGGCATCATTCTAGAGAGAACGGAGAAAGAGCGATTCAATACTGGAGAATCCTTCACAAGCGGCACACATGGATAGAAGAACTAGCAAACAGGGCGGTTCATCACCAGGGTGGGGAAAACGCCATTGCCTTTTAAAAGCGCAAGCCCCTCCACCAAGACCTTTAAAAAGGAATTGGAGACCATTGTTGCGATTGCTCAACTGCTTTTCATTGGAAGATAATTTGACTAAAACAGCAATTGAATGTGTGGCCAATGTGAATGGATTTTAAGACCATTGCAACGGGTCCAGATTTGGAGTTCATTAACAGCAGATTTAATAATAAAGAAATGGGCACGGTGGTGTTACTGCAGCGCTGTACTCGCCATGCTCTGCACGTGACAGGCCAAGAACGACGCTCTGAAGATCAGGTCCCCGGGGAGGTTGAAGGAATAGGTGAACCCGCACGTCGCTGCGTAGCTGTCATTCAGCGGGTGAATACCGTTTCCATCTGGAGGGAGAGACACGAGAAACATTGCAACACATCACCAAGCAACTCCCATAGGGATCCACATATCTGACTGTACACAGGCGGGCAGAATCCAACCCATTCAGAACCAACTTCAAGAAAAGCACATTTATATAACTTGTCACATTCTGAAAATCTATTTTTTTCCCCCCTTCCTTCATTTGCCTACAAACTGCTGTGTCCTGTTTTGTGGAAAGCCAGGTTCAATGTGTTCCAGTAATCAGAGCAGTGAAATTTCACACCAGCTATGAAGCTTAATAAAGAATTGAGAATGATCACTGTGGAGGGGGAACAGCATGAAATGTAACTTCAGTTTATTGTATATCGAGGTGTGAAAAACACCCAAAAGCCTCGAAGTACATTTACTTAACTTTCAGTGAATTGGGGCAAGTTGTCAGAAGTCAAAGAAATAGGGGATGCCAGTTAAATGCTCAGTTATGAAGTACCCCATCCTCAAATGAGGACAACAGCTAGCTGTAAGGGCACCCAGGTCCAGACCCACGTTAAATTGGCTTAAATGTTCATTTAAAAATACATATGCAACACATGCCGTGGAATATTTATTCTAAAACTACTAGTATCAAAGTAATGTTTGCATCGCCAGACTTTTGCTGGTCAAGACATGGTTGCCTAGGTAACGCGACGCAGCATGCACCTCACTTCCTGGTGGCCATGCGCTCGAAAACACAGGCAAGGCACGCAAGTGTAGAATTGAATTCTCCTTGATTGAGCACAGAGCGGCGCTGACTCATCAAAATGAAAAACTGAAATGAAACAGCATGTCACTGAAGCGGTGTACCGCGGAGAATGGCTCTGCGGTACTTGGTTTATTGAATCACCATTAGTAGCCTACAGTATCAGAAAAGGGTTTTATTGTCATCTAAAAGTTGTTGCATGTCTTGCAACATCAGCGTCTGTGTGGACACGCAGAGTCAGGCTTATGAATCAAATGTTTATGCAAACAAAAAGGTTGGATAGGAAAAAGGTTCAATGCACTGAAGGAAAATAATTCTGCAAGAAAACGTTTCATTCAGTTGCATGAACCTTGGCGCTCTGCAGTAAAACGCAATATTTTATTTAAATAGTATTTTATTAAGATGCCTTTTTGTATTCTATGAGCTTCTGTGCAATGGGCTACATGAAGCAAACTACTGATCAAACAAGACAGGAAGGCGAAGTGTTTAATATAAACTTGGTTTAATTACCAATTAGAAAGTGTGACTTGGTATGTAAAAAACACAAACTGAAAATGCATTGATATTTTACTGCATTTAATTAAAATGCATTTCTAACAGACAAGAGATTCATTGATCAGGCTGCAGCTAGCTGATATCTGTATTACTGTTGAATCACGTTTAATTTGAATGGGATTTCCAGGTCCTGATATGCCTCAATTACCTCCCCCACCACTCCAGCGACGGCCATGACAATGGCTTTGACTGACACATGAGGTTTACGCGTGACGTTTTGTTAACCAAACAAAATGGTTGCCTTTTTATGATGGAGTTTATTAATAAAGACCCAGAGATTACCGGACTCACAATGCCAAAACAGTGGCATGCCCCCACAACCAGCAACCCTACACGCAGATTGAACAATTTACAAGCGTCTCAACTTACCAATGACGTCGAAGCGGAAGCTGACGCCGGCAAACCTGCCATTGGTCGACATCCAGAAGTACCGATCCCGACACTCCGTCACGAAGTTTCCTGAATTTAGATCAGAGTCGCACCTTTAACTAAACACCATTAAATAAAATCGCTCAATCCAAGAAACAGTACTGTAACTGACAGTGAAAACTAGCTTTCTTTATTAGTTACAACATCTCAGAGACAGACACATTGTAGCCAATTGATTAGCAGCAGCCCCGGACTCATTATCTAATGTAACATTGTCAGGCAGCCCAATGTTAGTGTGGATTTAAGCTTGTGAAGCCAGGACACACCGATCACATGAAGCACAATGATGATATTATATAGGGGAGGCTACAGGGTGTTCTTCGGAGAATATTTATCTACCTGACACGTCCTGAGCGACCACGCCTGCGGGCAAAAACACGCACAGCCAGGCAACTCTGGAAATACAAAATAATGCCATGAACATGGATATGAATTCTTACACATCAGGTACGGGAGTGTGCTGCAGCCAAACCGCTAAAGTGGAGTGCTAGTTCAAATCGACTGCAAATAACAAAATTAATAAAAGCTCAGTTCACCCTAAAAGCAGCCAAAATCCCATCTCGATGCGATTGCTCCAGTCGTGTCCACCGCCGATCAACAAGCACTACCCGGCGCTCGCAACAGAAACACGCCGCTATCCTCGCTTGCTGGGTCGCCGCGCGCCCCGGGGTTTATAAAGCCCTCAGAATCACCTCGCACGAGCGCACCTGATCGTGATTGTAAGAACTGTGGGATATGTGGGACCAGGCATAGAAGCAAAGGGATATTTCAAGATTTTAAAACGACATTTCCCACAATTCTTTTCACGTCCCGTCCCTTCCTATTGGCTGAGCGCTGCAGAGCAAGCAGGGGCGGTACATTCAAATTTCAAACTAAACAGACACGGAGCATTTCGCTTATTTGTTTTTAAGTTACTAACTGTCTCTTTTGAACCGAATACTGTTTTGTTTTTAGCCGTATTTTTATTTTCATCGGCAGACGCGCTCTGGATGCAAGTACAGTGCTGACATGTCATTTCCGAAAATTATATTAAGCGAGGTTTCGGGTAAATATATAAAGAAAAAAGGCAGTGTATATTTCAGCACTAGTACAACAAGACTATGTACGGAATTAAAATGAATGGACTATAGAATGGTCCTTTTTTTGGTAACAATTGAATTGGTTTAAAAGCAAGCACGATTATCCATAAACTAATGTTCACAGAAAATAAATATAAAAAGAGAATTTCGACAGAAGCTGCCGGGAAGCACTATCGCTGCTGATTGGTTGTTTCTACGCGCTTTGAAAAGGGCGTCTCGTCTTCCAGAATATCAGCATATATTCTGTGTGCGTTTGAAGGCGTGGATTTCCAGAAAAACTTTTTTGTTGAAGGCTTTCAAAAGAGGGAGCGGGTGATCCGCCCATATTGCAGAACATCCATGTTTAATTGTTTTGTCAACATGGAAATATACTGGGGAACGCATTTATTGTGATGTTTATCATTTATATTAAATTTATTTCTGTTTAAAATTGAACATTTGCCTGCAAAACTTTTTATTAAAAATAAATAAATTAAAGGTCTGTTATAATGTGGGATTTCAGCGTACAACCTCCAGTTTGCCAAGGTGTTATTTTAATAACTGTCAGTGCTACACGATTAGTTGAGACGAGCAGTATTTTGAAAGGTGAAAGCAGCCAGCTGAGACTACTCGGGAATTGGTTATTGGTTAGCCCGTGTTCTGATTTTAAGATTCCATTGTTAATGGGTTAAGTCTGCATGCTGTGTTCTCTGCTCCAGTGTGCATGCCTAATGCCAGTGATGTCAGTGCTGGTGGTCCCGATGGCTCCTGTACCGCCCGTGAATCTTGCCAGGACCACCCTGCTGGATCAGGACTGCAGGCCCACGGAGGCTACCTCAGACCGGGCCCTGTTCACTTTCGCGTGATTAAATGTATAGAGTACCGGGGAAGCTAGCTAATTATTATTATTATTATTATTATTATTATTATTATTATTATTATTATTATTATTATTTCATGACTGTTTTTCAATTCCGCCTCATTGTCCCGCTTGAGCTGGAAGCGCGCAGTGGCTCTGATTGCTCGATTAATCGCATCTGCGGCTGCTGTCTCCATTGGGCGCCCGCTCGATATATTCGGTGGGTTAGTGTTGAAAGATATCTGTGGTGTCGAGATGTCGTGGTTATGGGTCAGCGTGGAGGACAGAGACACTGGCCCGCACTCTCTTTTTATTAGTGGTGGGGAAAGTGAAGCCTCTTGAGCCACTGAACCCTCTGAACCATTTGCTTCATAAAAGATTCACTGAAGCCGAATCACTCGACGCGCTTCGTGCTCCATAGTGACATCTACTGGTAGAGCCGCGTCATTGAACATACTTGAACTTGAACATACGAGTTACACACAGGCTGCTATTGCTGGAACTTGGCATTTAGAAATGATGATCTGTAGCCTAACGTACATGAAGTTTTAACATCTACTCTCATGTAATGGAAATCATGAAGATCTGGATACGTCCAGTGACTGCTGTGAATAGTGCAGCTGGCAACAAGGGAAAGACCTCGTGACAGCCTGGAGAGACAGCTGACTGGAGGAAAGAGACCCCATTGGGGCTGGCAAGGGTTAGCTACCCTTGTCGGCAGTATCCAGCTCTGTGTTTACAGGATGCTGGAGACACCCGCCCAAGGCTTCAAAGAAATTAAACAGGAAAATACCCTAGAGTCTGCGAGAGCGGGGCGGAAGATGACTCAACGTTGGACAACACGGTTAAGGACTTAGGAACGGAAACGGATATGAGTATAGAGAGTACTTCACAAAAGACTAGTTCAAGATCTGCAGTTAGCAAAGACATGGAACTCCAGGTTTGTGTCTGCGGCTGGAGCAAGGCGACAACAGTCAGGGGTTTGAAGATTCATCAAGGGAGAATGAAATGCTTGAGGGAGAAGGGACAAGGGCCTCGCATTGATCAGTACTTCTTACGAAGTCAGTCAAGTCAGTCGAATGAAATCCAGCGACAGGAAGCAAACCACAGTTCGCAGGATATCAGCACCCCTGTCATAGATGTGAGGAGGACTTGCATGGACACAGTTAGTGATGAACCTAATGATCCTTGTGAACCCGGGCAGACAAACCAGCGTAAGAGAGAAAAGAACCTCAACGGGCACAAGCCTGGAGTTAAATGGCCAAGAGCTTGTGAGAAAACTGCATGGGACACAGTAAACACAGATCTCTGCTTTGCATTGGAAAGGTTAAGTGGAACAGTTGAAAAGAAATTGGATAAATTTGGGGACATCATCTACGCATATGGAAGCGAGAGGTTTGGAGTTGAAAAAGGAAGGAAAAAGTACAAACTATTCCTGGAAAGTCTAGACGGCAGCAGGAGATTGAACGCTTAGTTAGAGAAAGGAGACAGCTGAGGAAGCAATGGAGAAGAGCAGAAGAAAGTCAGAAGGAGGGACTCAATCTCTTACAAAGGGTCATAAAACATAAGCTTGCAACATTGCGCAGAGCTGAGCGCCACGGAAACGCTACAAAAAGAAGGAGCGTGCGAGAACTAACTTTTATAAAGACCCATTCAAATTTGTAAAGAAGTTATTCACCAGTGAGAAGAATGGCACACTAAAAGCATCTAAGTTTGAGTTGGAGAGATATTTGGAGGAAACGCATACAGATTCAAAAAGGCAGGAGCCTATGTCAATTCCTTCAGACATCCCACCTATCAATCCACCAGAATACCAAATGGAGGACTGTGCACCTAAGTGGAAAGAAGTAGAGCAAGCTGTGAAAAAGCAAGGGCTTCATCATCTCCAGGGCCTAATGGAGTTCCGTACAGAGTGTACAAGAGCGCTTCAGGAGTTCTACGAATCCTGTGGAAACTGATGAAAGTAGCATGGGAAAAACAGGTTGTACCAAGAGCATGGCGCCGAGCAGGTGGAGTCTTTATACCTAAAGAAAAGATTCTAGCAGCATCAGTCAGTTTCGCCCTATTTCCCTATTAAACGTAGAAGGCAAGATTTTCTTCAGCATTATTGCTCAGAGATTGTCAACTTACCTATTAAAGAACTGCTTCATTGACACTTCAATACAAAAAGCGGGCATTCCAGGTTTCCCAGGATGCTTAGAACACATCAATGTGATCTGGCAACAAATTCAATCAGCTAAAAAGGAGAGGAAGGAGCTCCATGTGACATTCCTGGATTTGGCTAATGCATATGGTTCAGTGCCACATGAACTTCTTTGGGCAGCATTTGATTTTTTCAGTGTACCAATGACAATAACAAATCTAGTCAAAGCCTACTTTGGAGATTTGCAATTTAGTTTCTCAACTTCAGAATTCAGCACTACATGGCAATGCCTAGAAGTTGGAATAATGGCAGGATGCACCATTTCTCCACTGGCTTTTACCATGGCAATGGAAGTAATCATTAGGGCATCAAAATGGGTAGTGGGAGGAGAGCGCTTGGCTTCTGGAATGCGACTACCACCAATTCGAGCATACATGGATGACATGACAACCATGACTACAACAGTAGCCTGCACTAATCGGTTATTGGGCAAATTAACCAATAACATTGAATGGGCACGAATGCAATTCAAGCCCACTAAATCAAGGAGCATCTCTATAATTAAAGGTAAAGTAGTAGATAAAACGTTCTTCATTAATGGTGAGGCAATACCAACAGTGTCTGAGAAGCCAGTGAAGAGCCTTGGGAGATGGTACGACGGGGATCTAAAGGACACAGTTCGTGTGGGAGAAGTTAGACAACAAGCTGTGGAAGGGTTGAAGAGCATAGACAGCAGCGCTTTACCAGGCAAACTAAAACTCTGGTGCTTTCAGTTTGGCCTACTGCCACGGCTGCTGTGGCCACTGACTGTGTACGAGGTTTCTTTGACAACAGTAGAGAAGCTGGAAGCTTTAATCAGTTCACACATCAGGAAATGGTTGGGAGTTCCACGCTGCCTCAGCAGAGTGGGACTTTATGGTAAAGGAATACTGCAGCTACCTGTCTCCGCTCTAACCGAGGAGTTTAAGTGCGCCAAGGTCCGACTGGAAATGACATTAGTAGAGTCACGCGACAAATGCGTAAGGGAGGCAGCACCTGTGTTGAAAACTGGAAGAAAGTGGGTGGCAAAGAAAGCTGTGGAGGATGCAAAGGCTGCCCTTCGAATTGGTGATATCATGGGGCAAGTTCAGCATGGAAGAGGGGTCTTGGTCTCAGTTCAGCTCCTCCTACATGGCACAAGGCAGCCCCAGCGCAACGGAGGAAGCTTGTAGTCAACGAGGTGCAAAAGCAGGAGGAGAGGATGAGGTGTATAAAGGCCATTTCCCAGGGCAAGCAGGGAGAATGGATGAGATGGGAGAGTGTGGAACAACGCAAGATTGGCTGGCAAGACCTATGGTCAATGGAACAGAGCAGGATCAGTTTCCTTATAAGGTCAACATATGATGTTCTCCCATCACCACAGAACCTAAACCTCTGGGTAGGAGAGGATCCCTCATGTCCTTTGTGTTCATCACCTGCAACATTAAGGCACATTTTGACAGGATGTAAGGTGGCTCTTAGCCAAGGACGGTTTACTTGGCGCCATGACCAGGTGCTGCGATGTTTGGCCTTAGCATTGGAAGACAAGCGTAACATGACCAATAAGTTGCCACCTGTTCCATCAAAACATTACACACAAAAGACAACATTCCTCCGCCCAGGAGAGCAACCACCAAGAAAAGGTGTTAAAACCAATCCTCGCCCAGGACAACTGGAAGCTGCTAGAGACTGGAAAATGCTGGCGGATGTTGGTCAACGGCTTATTTTTCCACCTGAGATTGCCACCACAAACCTTCGACCAGATATTGTCTTGTGGTCTGGATCAGCACGCCTTGTTTACCTGGTGGAGTTAACAGTGCCATGGGAGGATGCTGTAGATGAGGCGTATGAGAGGAAGAAACTGCGGTATGCTCAACTAGCCACTGAAGCGGAACAGCGAGGATGGAGAGTCTGGGTTTACCCAGTGGAAGTGGGATGTCGAGGATTTGTGGCACACTCTACAACCCGGTTTCTCAGAGATGTCGGATTCAATGGCCAAGAGTTGCGTCGCACAGTGAAGAACTTATCTGAAGCAGCAGAGAGGAGCAGCAACTGGCTGTGGTTGAGACGGAAAGATTCTGGCTGGGGATCTCAAGCACAATAGAAAGAAAGAAAGGCTGATATACAGGTAAGTAAGCTGGGCTGAGTTGAGTGGGGGACGGAGGGGGTGATGCTGGGACGCCAGAATCACCGTCGAGCCCTCTTGAGGTGTCGTGGGCTAGTCGACGAAACACCGAGGATGGAAGGTGCCCACTTGAAGACCCCAGAGATGTACCCTACTTAGCTCAATCCAGACGGTTGTCATGCTGATGCGCTGGGGAGACCGCACTATGGTTGATCCCGGAGCCAGCATCGCAGCCGTTGTGTGTGCTGATGCGCTAGGGAGGCAAAATAAGCTGATCCCTGGAGCCAGCATTACACTTCAGCCATCAACACCAGACAGAAGGATATCTACATCATCATATGGAAGGAAGCGCAAATGGATGGAGACACATATGGATCACATTAGTTTACTGTGAAGCTACGTCTTAGTTGGTGCTTATCTTGGCGAGAGCCAAGTTCAAATCAGCATGAAGTTTTAACATCTACTCTCATGTAATGGAAATCATTTACACGAGACATCATAAAGCACGCTTTTACAGGCTCTGTCAGTGACATTTGTGACGTACAAAATGAAGTTACATGTGTGGTCCAGTGGTTAAAGAAAATGGCTTGTAACCAGGAGGTCCCGGTTCAAATCCCACCTCAGCCACTGACTCATTGTGTGACCCTGAGCAAGTCACTTCACCTCCTTGTGCTCCGTCTTTCGGGTGTGACGTAGTTGTAAGTGACTCTGCAGCTGATGCATAGTTCACACACCCTAGTCTCTGTAAGTCGCCTTGGATAAAGGCGTCTGCTAAATAAACTAATAATAATTTCTCTGTTATCTGGTTATATATCAACCACACATGTGATTACCCAACAAAAAAGCCAGTCACGCATAGGCATTATCATACTTCAAATGTAAAATTGTTGTACAATCGAAAACACGATAATGTTGCTTTAGAAAGGTAGGCATATCTGACCTGATGTACTCGGCTGGGAAATTAGTGTTGAAACAAGTAAGATATTTGATATTTCATTTGTTAGACAGTTTCCCGGTGGCACAACAAGTTAGTAAGTCGTGTAATTAGAAATGTTTATGAAGCGCAGGATCAAATCCCTACTCCTGTGAGGAAGTGTTCGAGTAGAGAACTTTGTTTTAGATTTTAAAAAATAATAATAATTACATTTTCCAAAATGCAAAACTAAAAGAATCGTATTTGCCGATATTTGTTTTAAATAAACGAATTGGAAAAAAAGAGAAAGAAATAATAAATGCTTCCTTCCGGGAGTAATCTAGGCTATATTTCAACGAAGCATTGCATTGATTCTGGTTCAGTCAGATCACGTGATGTGTTGCTTCATGCGGAACACTGTTTGCTTCAGATAGTTCCAGGCGGGTTACGTCATTTGTTTGCTTCACATGAAGCAGTGGTCATTGGAATCACCTGAAGGAGTGAATCACTGAATCATGTGACTGATCCGAAGCCTCAATGAGCTCCTGTGAGCGATTTGAAGCCTCACGAGGCAATGAACCCCGTGTATGATTTGAAGCTCCGCACTAACGTAGTTGAATCACTTGAAGCCCCTCTCCAAAACGCATCGGCATTCTACTATATACAGCAGGGAAATAACGAAGCATATTATTTTTTATTAAGATATGCAAGGCCAAAATAGTATTAGACATAGCATTAATGGGTCATTAGTTCAGTGTCTCAGCGGTGTCTCTCGGATGGCTAGATTATTTTTAAGCATACTACATACTTGAAGCGTAACCCCAAGTCAATTCAAGCCTATTGGACATTTTTTTTAGTGTTTTTAAAGTGCATAATATATAGAAACATAACATAATAATAATGTTTATTTTATTACATTTCAGTAAAACATACTTGAATGCAAAGATTTCTACATATACAGTACTGTGCAAAAGTTTTAGGCAGGTGTGAAAAATGCTGTAAAGTAAGAATGCTTTCAAAAATAGACATGTTAATAGATTATATTTATCAATTAACTAAATGCAAAGTGAGTGAACAGAAGAAAAATCTAAATCAAATCCATATTTGGTGTGACCACCCTTTGCCTTCAAAACAGCATCAAGCATCAATTCTTCTAGGTACACTTGCACACAGTTTTTGAAGGAACTCGGCAGGTAGGTTGGCCCAAACATCTTGGAGAACTAACCACAGTTCTTCTGTGAATTTAGGCAGCCTCAGTTGCTTCTCTCTCTTCATGTAATCCCAGACAGACTCGATGATGTTGAGATCAAGGCTCTGTGGGGCCATACCATCACTTCCAGGACTCCTTCTTGTTCTTTACCCAGAAGATAGTTCTTAATGACTTTCGCTGTATGTTTGGGGTCATTGTCATGCTGCAGAATAAATTTGGGGCCAATCAGATGCCTCCCTGATGGTATTGCATGATGGATAAGTATCTGCCTGTACTTCTCAGCATTGAGGAGACCATTAATTCTGACCAAATCCCCAACTCCATTTGCAGAAATGCAGCCCCAAACTTGCAAGGAACCTCCACCATGCTTCACTGTTGCCTGCAGACACTCATTCGTGTATGCTCTCCAGCCCTTCGCGAACAAACTGCCTTCTGCTACAGCCAAATATTTCATATTTTGACTCATCAGTCCAGAGCACCTGCTGCTATTTTCCTGCACCCCAGTTCCTGTGTTTTCGTGCATAGTTGAGTCGCTTGGCCTTGTTTCCACGTCGGAGGTATGGCTTTTTGGTCGCAAGTCTTCCATGAAGGCCACTTCTGACCAGACTTCTCCAGACAGTAGATGGGTGTACCAGGGTCCCACTGTTTTCTGCCAATTCTGAGCTGATGGCACTGCTGGACATCTTCCGATTGCAAAGGGAAGTAAGCATGATGTGTCTTTCATCTGCTGCAGTAAGTTTCCTTGGCCGACCACTGCGTCTCACGGTCCTCAACGTTGCCCGTTTCTTTGTGCTTCTTCAAAAGAGCTTGGACAGCACATCTGGAAACCCCTGTCTGCCTTGAAATTTCTGCCTGGGAGAGACCTTGCTGATGCAGTATAACTACCTTGTGTCTTGTTGCTGTGCTCAGTCTTGCCATGGTGTATGACTTTTGACAGTAAACTGTCTTCAGCAACCTCACCTTGTTAGCTGAGTTTGGCTGTTCCTCACCCAGTTTTATTCCTCCTACACAGCTGTTTCTGTTTCAGTTAATGATTGTGTTTCAACCTACATATTGAATTGATGATCATTAGCACCTGTTTGGTATAATTGTTTAATCATACACCTGACTATATGCCTACAAAATCCCTGACTTTGTGCAAGTGTACCTAGAAGAATTGATGCTGTTTTGAAGGCAAAGGGTTGTCACACCAAATATGGATTTGATTTAGATTTTTCTTCTGTTCACTCACTTTGCATTTAGTTAATTGATAAATATAATCTATTAACATGTCTATTTTTGAAAGCATTCTTACTTTACAGCATTTTTTCACACCTGCCTAAAACTTTTGCACACTACTGTACATCCATATATATTTTTTTAAAAAAACATATTACATAACTTATATATTAATACATACATATATTAAATATTAAATGGGGTCACTTAGAAATGAATAGGAAATATAGTCATTGACAAGGTTAGAAATAATGATTTTTAATTGAAATAATAATTGTGTCCTTCAAACTTTGCTTTCGTCAAAGAATCCTCCATTTGCAGCAATTACAGCCTTGCAGACCTTTGGCATTCTAGTTGTCAATTTGTTGAGGTAATCTGAAAAGATTTCACCCCATGCTTCCTGAAGCACCTTCCACAAGTTGGATTGGCTTGATGGGCACTTCTTACGTACCATACGGTCAAGCTGCTCCCACAACAGCTCAATAGGGTTGAGATCCGGTGACTGTGCTGGCCACTCCATTATAGACAGAATACCAGCTGACTGCTTCTTCCCTAAATAGTTCTTGCATAGTTTGGAGCTGTGCTTTGGGTCATTGTCCTGTTGTAGGAGGAAATTGGCTCTAATCAAGCGCTGTCCGCAGGGTATGGCATGGCGTTGCAAAATGGAGTGATAGCCTTCTTTCTTCAAGATCCCTTTACCCTGTACAAATCTCCCACTTTACCACCACCAAAGCACCCCAGACCATCACATTGCCTCCACCATGCTTGACAGATGGCGTCAAGCACTCCTCCAGCATCTTTTCATTTGGTCTGCGTCTCACGAATGTTCTTCTTTGTGATCCGAACACCTCAAACTTAGATTCGTCTGTCCATAACACTTTTTTCCAATCTTCCTCTGGCCAGTGTCTGTGTTGTTTTGCCCATCTTAATCTTTTCTTTTTATTGGCCAGTCTGAGATATGGCTTTTTCTTTGCAGCTCTGCCTAGAAGGCCAGCATCCCAGAGTCACCTCTTCACTGTTGACGTTGAGACTGGTGTTTTGCGGGTACTATTTAATGAAGCTGCCAGTTGAGGACCTGTGAGGCGTCTGTTTCTCAAACTAGACACTCTAATGTATTTGTCCTCTTGCTCAGTTGTGCACTGGGGCCTCCCACTCCTCTTTCTATTCTGGTTAGAGCCAGTTTGCGCTGTTCTGTGAAGGGAGTAGTACACAGCGTTGTACAAGATCTTCAGTTTCTTGGCAATTTCTCGCATGGAATAGCCTTCATTTCTCAGAACAAGAATACACTGACGAGTTTCAGAAGAAAGTTCTTTGTTTCTGGCCATTTTGAGCCTGTAATCGAACCCACAATTACTGATGCTCCAGATACTCAACTAGTCTAAAGAAGGCCAGTTTTATTGCTTCTTTAATCAGCACAACAGTTTTCAGCTGTGCTAACATAATTGCAAAAGGGTATTCTAATGATCAATTAGCCTTTTAAAATGATAAACTTGGATTAGCAAACACAACGTGCCATTGGAACACAGGATTGATGGTTGCTGATAATGGGCCTCTGTACGCCTATGTAGATATTCCATTACAAATCAGCCGTTTCCAGCTACAATAGTCATTTATAAAATTAACAATGTCTACACTGTATTTCTGATCAATTTGATGTTATTTTAATGGACAAAAATTTGCTTTTCTTTCGAAAACAAGGAAATTTCTAAGCGACCCCAAACTTTTGAACGGTAGTGTACATATATTAAATACTTAGACTTATATATTAAATACATATTATATGACTTGGCGGACGCGGACCTTTGCATTGAGGTTGATTACTTCCTCGCACTAAACTCATAGAGCCGCCACGAATCCCACAGAAATAACACAAACATCAACAACATGTGGTGCTTTAAGGTGTAATGGTGTTTTTCAATATAGCAATTTGATATTTATAAATTGTATTCATTTTGCTGATGTATCACAATGAAATAATATTAAATTCAAGACTTTTGACAAAGGTTTGAAAATACATTTTATTAACAATTATTTCTGGAAAACATCTCAAATAATCTGTTCTGTGAAGGGAGTAGTACACAGCGTTGTACAAGATCTTCAGTTTCTTGGCAATTTCTCGCATGGAATAGCCTTCATTTCTCAGAACAAGAATACACTGACGAGTTTCAGAAGAAAGTTCTTTGTTTCTGGCCATTTTGAGCCTGTAATCGAACCCACAATTACTGATGCTCCAGATACTCAACTAGTCTAAAGAAGGCCAGT